>CM033106.1:19861742-19939288 GCA_019321725.1 Paulownia fortunei
TCGTTTTTTAGGAGCTTCCATAAGAAAATATAGCTAAAAATAAATTATTTGACATTTCAAAAAAAGGTAAGTGGAGGGTGGCGATTGGTTGACTCATGCTTGGTGTCTTCTCATACAAAGAGCCATGTTTATGGGCTAGGGAGATGACAAAAATTGATGCTTTGGTGTTATAATCAAGTGCAATGTGGTTTAGAATGATTTAATGCAACCTACTCAACCAACTAATCAAATTGCACCATTTTGCATACTTTTAGCTCTTAGCCAAATATAATATATTTCAAGCAAATATTTAGGCAAATAATCACTTTAGAATGTAACAAGTATGGAAAAATACAAATAAATCATTTCATGCCCATTCAACATATCAATCTTCCTTAATTGAGATAAAGGGTACTTAAGAAATATATTAAATCAAGAACCAAAAGTTTAATATCATATTTCATGTACTAATACATGTAACTGGAGCATATAGTAACAATTATTCATGTTCATGCAATCATGCTATTTGTATGCTATAATCCGATAATGCATACTAATTAGATGCATATTCATGCAAGATGCTTATTATTGGCTATGTAGGAGAGAATTGAGCATTACAATCCTTCCTTATAAAAAATTTCATCCTCGAAATTTGACGTACCAAATAATTCTTATGTATTTTTTCTTCTCTTTCCCATGTGGCCACTTCTACAAAATGATTCCTACACAATAATTTAACAAGTCAAATTTTTTTCGTTCTCAACTCTTTTTTTCTTCGGATCCAGAATTTGTACTGGTTTATCTTCATAAGCTAAATTAGGAGTTAATTCCAATGGCTCATAACTGAACACATAAGAGGGGTTTGAAATATACTTCTTCAACGTAGATACATGGAAAAACATTGTGAACACTAGATAATGACAGATGTAAGGCCACTCTAGAAGCTTTATCACCAACTCTTTCGAGAATCTCGAATGGGCCTACATACCTTGGGTTGAATTTTCCTTTCTTTCCAAATCTCATGACACCTTTCATGGGATCTACTTTAAGAACACATATTTCTATTGTCATTTTGCAACATAAAATCCTTCTTTTTGGAATTATAAGACCATAAATAACATCCTAACATAAACAATAATAGAATCTTTAGAAATCATAAACGCTCAAACAATTCAAGAATTAAAATAAAAAACATGAGTTAAGCCCACCTATGTATAATTTTAAGTTTCTACTTGCTCCTCCCTTTCTTTCCTTTGCTTCCTTCACTTTTTCTTTACTTGGAGTTTTGGAATGTGAAATAGCTCTGAAATGATTTTTAGTCGTGGTTCAATGTTTGAGGTAGCAAAGCTTGAGGTCAAGTGATGGTTCAAATATAATATTATACATACCTTATACAGCTCTAATCTAGTGTTTCTCAATATCTTTTTTTCTATTTACAACCCATTTTTATTGTCATATGATTGGATTATAAATTCTACCCTAATTTCTTAATTGTTCATTCTATCTTTAAACTGATTGACATCCGATTCTTAAATGATTGTCTAGTTTGCATTTCTAAAATCATCGGCACATATGGACCTTGTAATATGACACTTAAATCACATTATATCATGTCCAATATCCCAAGTTTATTAATTTATGGATGTATACTTTTAAAAAACCTTGATTTAATGGAATCGAATCATATAAGCTTACTAGTAATACCTTTAACACTTCTAAAATTACAACAAATATTGTATGAATATCCAATATATTGAACAATCTATTCTTTTTCTTATCTAAATGTAGAATTACTTAATTAGGTTATAAGATCTCAACCACTAACATCATGTGATAGCATTAAAGGTCTAACAATTAAGAATGCTATATAAGCTCCATGTAAATGTTAATGCAAATTAGAATATAAGTAGCATGTAATGCATGAACTATATTGGTCAAGTGAGTAGTGTGAGGCTTGGGTATTACACAAAGTCCATTAATTAATCCAATTACTTAAATTTAAATAATTCTAATTAATTTATACAATCAATTAATTACTACACTCCAATTCGGCTTTCTAATCTTATTGGGTTCAATTTAATAATCTTTTTAATTAATTGAATAATTAATTCAACTCGTTGAATTAATTTAAGCCCTAAATTAATCTACATTAATTAATTAAATCTAACTACTTGGATTAATTCCTAGATTATAAATGTCCCATTCCAATTTGTGTATGACCATTTACGTTCAAAACTAAGCTAGTAGTGGGCTTATAACATCCTGCTTCATTAATCAGGATGCCAAGCACCCAACACATGCATGCAAGGCTACTGGGCAGCTAGTACACGGCTGCGTGCTGGGCACTAACAGTGCACCTAGGATCTACTGCCCTGCGCGCACAGCGCCTGCCGCATGGAGTGTGCATGTCGGGTGAGTGTAGAAGCTGCTAGTGTTGTGTACAGTGCAGCAGTGTGCGCATATCACCGATTTATGTGCACATCACTAGCACACATCGCCCTTGCGTAACCTTTGCACGACTCCAACTACTTGCTACCAAGCTAAACTGGGCGGGTGCTCTGCCTACAAACTGCATGCATGGAAGATGGCCCGTGTGCGCATTCAGCCGACAGTGCTCCTTCCTTAGGCAAATGGCGGCGGAGGTAGTTTGGTAGTAGTGGTGGTGTGATCACCGAGTTCTAATCTTAATAATTAAAATATTGATTTTTCACAAAATTGCACATGCACAACATCATATACATAACTAATTTATCAAATAAATACTCATATAGATCTAAAAACTACATATCAAAAACACAAAATTGTGGCTCTGATACCACTGTTGGATTCACTATAACTATGGGGTGTGTGCAATAGAATTTAAAAATAACCATATGCAACAATAATTATTGCATCACCCCAAGTTTGAAGTGATTCTAACGATCGCGTTTTTAATAGCTTTATAAAAGAGTAAATAAAGTCTCAAATTTTAACCTCTATTGCACTTCGGTTATTGTAGGGTGTGTAGCAATCAATTGCTATCAATCACTTTTGAAAAAGGTTCACAAGGGATCCAAATATCTCCCCCTAAAGATAGTCCATATGTTTAGACTAGAACACGGAATTAAAATCTCACTAGTGATTTTAATTCTTTTACTAATCTAGTTTGGAATGCTTTTTGTATGTATTAATTCTTAATCCAATTTGTGGAAATAAGAATTCAAAACATAAAAATGATCAAAAAGAATTTTTGATTATCTTGGAAGAGGTTTTGGAGAAGAAAAGTGTTGAGGAAGAAAAATAATTTGTCCCTTTTGTTTCTTTTAAGTGGCCGAAAATTGGGGTAGGTGCATCCCCTCAAATTTTCGGTCATATCAAGAAAAATATGTGGCTAAAAACTATCTCATAATTTCCATCATTTCCCATATTTCCATGTGTTGAATTAGTTGGTTTGGAAGAGTCAAACTCCCCAAAAATAACCAATCCAATTAACCTTCACCCTTGGATGAATATAGCCGATTTTGTGGCCTTCTGTAAGCCATAAAATTAGCCCCTTCTCTCTCCTCTTGATTGTGTTGGGCTCTTCCAATACAATCAAGATAGATATCTAATATCTCTAATTATATTCATAAGATAATTAATAAGAAAATCATATCTTTATTTTTAATTTCTTCCAATAATTCAAGTGGGCCTTCAATTGAAAAACCACCTTAATTTTGGGATTGGACTTTTAGGAAGTCCATTAATTAATTCCATTAATCAACTTTACCCAATTTCGATTAATTGATCTAGTCAATTAATTACTACACTCCAATTGGACTTCCTAATCTTATTATGTTCAATTAAATAATCTCTTTACTTACTTGAATAATTAATTCAACCCATAGAATTAATTTAAGCCCTAAATTAATCTCTATTAATTAAATCTGCCTACTTAGATTAATTCCTAGATTATAATTATTTTATTTCAATTTGTGTGTGACCCTTTAGATTCACAACTAAGCTAGTACTAAGTTTATAACATTTGCAACCTATGAATAATAAATATTCTGATTAATTAATCCAACAAATCAACCCACTTAAAATTAACTCCTTAATTCCAAAAAACATCACTGTCATGAAAACATCTAGTAAGTCGAAACCCTAAATGATTCAATAATTATGATCCCATTTCAAGTTCCATTGATTCCTAATGAATCAAAATTCATCATGCCTTGGCCAAGGTCTTCGAATCACAAACTATAAAATACAGGAGATTCCCTTGTAAAAAGAGAAGTGTCGAATTCTATGTTGGCCACAGACAAACCATCATGCACACCAGTAAAACACCCAACATACCCCCTTTATGATTGTCAATCAATTTAGAAGATTTATCAAAATACTGTAGGATGCACACAAGGCTACCATCGTGCCTCAATTTCGAGGACTATCCTATACTATCATAACATAAAAATTCTTATTTTGACAAGTAAATACTCCAGGTAAGAATTTACTGCGGGCCATATTCGGTATACTTGTTCTCTAACACGAACTTGCATTTCTACACTAATGTTAATGGATATATACACTTGCATCTCTACACTAATGTCAATGGAATGCGACATCCTTATTTAATGTATGTCCCACAACTTGTGGCCAACACCCCACAGGCATCTCCATGCTAGTAGTCATCATAGTTTTTATCTCTACTTAGCACACCAATAAACTATTTATGGCAACTTTCCTTCACATGCATACTACTTTCGATGGAAGGTATAGACGATTGGGCCTTGCCCAATATTGCCCATTTACGCTTGATATCGAACCAATCAAGGTTCTTAACTTGAAGTAATTTCAAGTAAGGGAAATGCGTAGGTTTGTTTGTCATTCAAGGTCTCATCTTATGATTATCTTATTTAATGTTATTTATCCTAGTGATGGCAAGCAAAACCGAAACATCATAAGTTATATATTAAACAAACAAAGCATGCATCACATATATACTAAAATAAATGGATGATAATAGGCCTTTAATCCTATGCGATCTGATCGACCCAAGGTGGATCAAGGTCAATCTAAAGTGATAATTAAAATGTAAATAGATCTATCAATTACATAAATATGTCCCTCACATTCATGGGTCTTTATTCCTTTCTTTTCTTTCATCTCTATTCCATTTTATTATAATGTCTGCCAAATTAAAAAAGATAAGTGCCACCGCCTAATTCTAGTCTCTTTACATTTAAATAATGTAAGAAACCTTGGAAAAATTCCAAGGGGATGTACAAAGAAGGGATAAAGAAATATATTCAAAACAAAAATCAAACAAAGGCGAGAATCATAGGCCTCATTTTAATTAAATCCCAAATAACCAATAAGTGCATAAAATTAAACTAAATACATTGGTCTAGGCTCCTAGATCATTCAACAACATGCTTAACAAATAATCATCATATGAAAATTAAAACACTAATTTCACCGATTACGTTATGTGCTATTTTTTTCAAATTTGGGATTAATTTTTTTAATTTTTCTAGGAAAATGGTTTTTCATAAATTAAAATTGACATGTAATGTTTAAACCCAAAATTAAAATTTTGCATTGCAATTACGCAATGAGGCAGGACGTGGCAGTAGCCTAAGACTATTATATATCAAGTGGCATGCTGCCCAACGGGTGGGGTAGCCTGCCTTGCAAAATTTAGAGTTTGGAGCAAATACATAACCAATTTTTTGTGAATAAGAGTAAGATTTTAATTCCTAATTCAACTTTTGAAAGAGGAACTTAAAATCAATATGGTTAAAGAAATAAGCCATTATCGAATCAGAAGGGAAGAAAGTGTAATACCCAAGTGTCACACTACTCACTTAGCCAGTATAATTCATTCATTATGTGATACCCGAACCTCTCACTACTCACCTAGCCAAATATGATTCATGCATTACATGTTAATTGCGTGCTATTTGCATTGATGTTGACATCATACATTTTATTTATACGGCGTTCTTAATTATTAAACTTAATTTTGAAGCTCTCGCACGGTATTGATTATCGAATCCCCTAACCTAATTGGTCAATTCTAAATTAGGATAAGAAGAAAATTAGGTATCAGTATGATGAATGTTACAAGGTTACACGTTATAATTTTTAGAAGTGTTAAAGGTGCTACTAGAAAGTTTATACGGTTTAATTTGATTTGATCAAGTTATTTCAAAAGTATATATTTGTAAATTAACATACTTGGGATATTGGACATGATATAAATGTGATTTAAGTTCCATATTACAAGGTCCATATGTGCATATAATTTTAGAAATGCCAACAAGACAATCATTTAAGAATCGAAAGCCAATCAGTTTAGAGATCGAATGAACGGTTAAGAAATTAGGGTAAAATTTATTATCCGATCATACAAAAATTAAAATTGGTTGTCAATACATAAATCAATAATGAGAAATACTAGATTACAACTGTATAATATGTGTGTAACATTGGATTTGAACCACCACTTGACACCTCAAGCCTTGCCATCTTAAGCTACCACCTCAACCTTTCTTCATTTCTATCCTTGAACCACGACCAAAAACTATTTTTTGAGATATTTCACCTTAAAAACCTCCATAATAAATTTTATAAGTTGCTCCCAAGTGATTCCAAGTAAAGAAAAAAGTGAATGAAGCAAAGGGAAGTAAGGAGGAGCAAGTAGAAACTGAAAATTGTGCATAGGTGAGCTTAACTCATGTTTTGATTTCAATTCTTGATTTATTTGAGGGTTTATGATTTATAAAGCTTCTAATATTGTTTATAACCATGTTAGGATGTTATTTATGGTCTTTTAATTCACAAAAGAAGGATTTTTAGTTGTAAAATCATAATAGAAATCATTAGGGGCAGAAACTGTATACTTGCTGATTTTTGTTTTTAAAGCTTTATATTGTATAATAACTTTATTAAAACCTATATATTTCACCATATATGTTTTTATATATGCGTTTAGGTGATCTATGTAAATTTAGAGAGGTTATAAATTGAAATATGGTTTGATATTGAAAGAGACACTCAAAACTGTCATGATAGAACTTACAGTTTCTGTGCTGTGATAATTAGGCTGGTTTTGCTGAGGTAAATCAGTGATTTTAGGCAATTATGAAATATGGTTACATTTCTCTACATGTTATCTAAGTGTGATAAAAATATGGGAGTGATTGGATATGCTTAAGGATGTCAAAGTTAGCATGCAATTAAATTGGACAGCAAGAAAATATAAAAATGTGAATCTGTCCCATTTGATAACTTAGCATGTTTCAACCTAAACATGTTGCTATTGAGTTCTAACAATTAGGTACATGCTATTAGAGTGATTATACTTCAATTACATGGTGTTTACATGTATCTAAGATGAGAAATTAAGGTATTTGAGGGACTATATTGGGTTCTAGTTTGTGAAAGCTTGATTGTCATCTAGATAACTTGGTGTTTAAGGTCTTAGTATGAGATTTTGTGCTTTCAACTTGCCAAATTGGGAATGGTGCTTGATGTTGGGTATTATTACAGGCTATTTTACATCTAAGGTTGGATAGGAATACTAAACAAATCTAGACTAAGCCACCGACCATGTGAAAAGGTAAGTAAAGATTCATTTGCAACTACAATGCATAGACATAGTAAATGTATGATTGGTATGTAATATCATAGATCATATATGCATAGTAGAGGGCACACATTACTATTATTCATGTCCATTAAGCATACATTCATGGGCATTGGCACGTGCATGCATCATATACAAACACTATGATAACTCTTGAATTGCACGACATGATTCTAAAAAAGAAAAATATTTTGCTGACCACTACTAGTGCACCGAAGCAAGTATGGATTTCCATGGTTGTATTCATGGATTTGTAGGTTCGCGTGCATAGATTTTCATGCTTATGAGTATGCATGGATTTGCATGCTTATATCATTATTGACCATTGGATTATGGTGGTGTGTAGAGCTCTTTTTCGGTGCATGGGATAGTAGCATTGGTCAGAGACCCAAGAAAGAAATAATTTTGGTGCATGAAATTGCATTGTGGGCATAGCATTTTGAGATGCATGACTTGATATTGTGGATTATTCTTTGACATGCATAATCTTTACTTGTTGAGCATTAGCTCATATAGTTTATGCATTGTAGGTGAGCACGACAATGCTTGAAGTATCTTTTGCTAGCTGGGCGACTGTTGGAGCTCCTACAGGTGTCTAAGGGAGTATGTACATGGATGACGACCTGTTGGGCTATTTTGTTGGCTTGTTATATTGTGAGTCTGTTGTATTATATTTTGAAACTGACACAATATTTTGCTTTTAAAACTTTATTGTAAATAAGTATATTAACTTTGTGGTCGTTGTGGGTGTTGTGATTTTATATAAATATTGATTCTGCTATATACAGGACATATGTGAGAAAGTATTTTAAACAGGGTTGTGCATGTAAAAGTTATTACTTTTTCTTAAAATGTTACACAAAAAAAAAATTATCTCATGTACACACAAGTTCAATCATGTCAAATTATACTTTATATATAGTTGTTGAGTAGTGGGTGTTACGCATTATATGCTATTCGTATTTCAATTGCATTGATATTGACATGAAATAATTCATTTCCTCTTAAAATGATATTTTTTAGTATTAAATTGCTAGAATTCTCGTATGTATTAGTTGTTGAATTTTCCTAACCTAAGTAGTCCATTTGTATGAATAAAATTTAAGTTGATCAATATTTTGGATGTTCAAAGGTTATATACTATAGTTTTAGAAGTGTTAAAGGTATTACACTATAGTTTTGAAGGTGTTACAGGTGTTACTAGAAGTTATAAGATTTGATTTGATTTGATCAAGGTGATACAAAAGTATATATTGGTAAATTGCATACTTGGGACATTTGACATAATATATCATGATTGAAATGTGATACACAAGGTTCATATATGTGTACGATTATCAAAGTGCTATTTTGACAATCATGCATGAATGTGTGTTAATCGGGTTAAAAATCGAATGAACAATTAGGAAATTAGCATAGAAATTATCTTTTATGATTTTATGGAAGCTAGAATTGGTTGTAATTAGATGAATAAAAGCACATGATTTGGGCATACAAAGGTGAGTATAAAATCAATTTTTTACAACAAGACAACACGTCAAGCTTCTCTGCCACCTCATGCTTAAGCACCTCTAGTTAGCACCTCAAGCTTCTTTTCATTCCTAAGCATGAGCCATGACAAAAACCCTTTTCTCAAATTTCTCACAACTTGAGGCTGAAATTCTGTATAGGTGAGCTTAACTCATGGTTTTTGACAAAGTTTTAATATTTTTTCAGGTTTCATGATTTCTCAAACTTTTAATTTTGTTTATAATTATTTTAAGGTGTTATTTTTGGTATCATAATGCAAAAAAGAAGGATTTTTAGATGGAAAAATCTTAGTAGGATCCATTAAGGATAGAAACAATGTGCATGCTGATTTCAAATTTCTTAATCTTTAGATATGCATAATACCTTGGTAAAACCTATATTTATCATCATGAATGAGTTTATATATGAGTTAAATTTATATATATAAGGTTTGATAGGTTAGAAGTTGAAGTAAGGTATGACAATAAAAGAAATAATCAAAATTTTAATATAAAGTACTCTGTTTAGTGTTGTGTAAATGGGGTTGACTTTGCTGAGGTGAAACTATTATTTTGTTAGTTTTATGACATGGTTACCTTCACTTATATGTTATCTAAGTATGATAAAAATATGTGAGGGGTTGAATATGCTTAAGGATGTGAAAAACTTCATGGAACTCAATTCAACAACATGGTGGAATGAAAAATCTAAATTTGTTCAATTTGATATTTCAGCATGTTCTAACTCCTACATATTCTAATTGAGTTCTAATAATTGAGGACCTGTTTTGTATATACATTGGGGTCATGATACTTTAATTAAATGCGGAGGATATAAATTTTAGAAGAGAAATTATGGTAGTTTAGGGACTACTCTAGGTACTAGTTTTTAATTTGAAAGGCTTGATTGTTTCCTAGTTGTTCAAGGTCTTAGTATAAAATTATATGCATTTAACTTGCCAATATGTGAATGGTGCTTTATGTTGGATAGTATTACAGGTTATTTTCTATCTAAGTTTGAGGAAAAATATTTAATACACCAAGAGTAAGCCACCAATAAGGCTAAAAGATAAATAAAGATCTATTTGCAACTACAATGCATGGGCATAATATGTCTTGATGTATATGTACTAAATGTGATGGTGGTAATTGTAGAGGTATGATAACAAGTAGATTAAGCACCTCACGACATTGAAAATGCTTGAAAGATGTGTAGAGAAAAATGGCTTGTATTCATACCATTCATGAGCATTTGCACGTGCATTCATGATACATGAGCAAAATATAGACTTTTGCATGCACAACATATTTTGAGAAAGAAATTTACATTACAAAGATGATTCATTGGCCACCACTAGTGTACCGAGGTATGCGAGGCATGCTTATGTAATATTTTGGTGCTGCAAGTTGGATACTTCTCAGGGGATCACATGGGAAGACAGAAGGTGGACCTCTGGTGGTTATGGAAGGATGGTCCACTCGACTATACCTTTGTTATGATTAACGTCATGGGTGGGATACTTTTCGTGGGATCACATGGGAAGACAAGAGATGGTCCTCTCATGGTCATAGGAGGTTGATGCACTCGACTTTGTCAATTCGAGATTAGGTATTTGATTATTGATATTGCGGTGAGCTCTTTCCAGTGCATAGTAAGTAGGCCAAGGGCCCTATGAAAAAAAAGTGAATTTGAGTAAAATATTTTGATTTATGAGTATTCAAGTAAGATCCACTTCTAGCAAGATATCTTGGAAATGCATTGCGTAATGCTTATATCATATATTTAGCATGCATCATTTTTACTTACAAGGTGCACTTGATTGATCCTGAACTCCCTCATTTACTTGATTGGCTTGTGGAGATCCTATAGGTTTTCGATTATCATTGTACATAGATGATGACCTGTTGAGATATTTTGTGGGCTGTTGTTTGATCTTAAAGTCTATTGTATTATAATCTTAAGATCTTGTATTATATATAAATTTTGAAACCTTATTGTAAATAAGTTTAATTGTGGGGTAATTGTGATGGATATGATGGTTATACAAACAGTTGTTTGTTCATATACAGAGGGCTTTTAATGCGAAAACACTTTACTATTTCTTAGTATCATGTCGAACAGTATAAAAAGTTACACATGCACACGCATAATATACTACTTTGAAAAAATTATTTATATATATATATATATATATATATATATATATATATATATATATTTACTGGGGTGTGATAGAAGGAACATAGTTTGCCACCCAACTTTGCAAGATGAATCAGAGTTTTCTTTTCTTCTGGAGCAAGAATCAATATAGTTGCCTTTGAGATCTGATGGTCGAAAATAAAAGTTAGAATTAAGAAAATAATTTTTTGCTTTTCAACTGCTGAAGATGAGAACGCACTTTACTTTTCATCAAAAAAGAGGGTATGTGCTCGCAGGAATAAACTCTTTTGTTCTCTTCAAACTGATTGGTCAACTACAGCAACTTCAAACTATGCAAATGAAAATTGAGTTTCAGGTGTTTTTTTTTTGTCTTTTATTGAATCTAAACAAGTCAGCCACTTATTAATGTTCCTTTTTTTTTCAAGAATCAAGATTTTCATCAAATTTTGATTTCTTGATCTTATCAAGAAATCATGAAAAATTTGATCCAGAAACTTATTTATTTTTTATCAAGAATTCAACTTCTGAAAAAAAAAATTCTTGCCATCATTTCAAGAAATTCAAGATTTCATAAATTTTGAATTTCTTGAATCAAGAAATTAGATTACTTGACTCATCTCGTTTTTACATTTTAACAAATTTGCCTATAAAATAATTAATCATGAACAAAGAAATAATTTGAACAATTCAAACTGTCATTTAAATATTCAATTTATCCCACAAAATTAAATGAACAAAATTGTGAAGGTATTAAATATGCATCAGCTAGGCTCTGATAATATTATTGGGCTCGCGTTATCCCGAGATGTGAAAGTATGTGAGATATAAAACATCTCTAAACCTATACAATTGAACAAATTATGTGTGTTTAAACCTTGTGTGAGAAAATTTCAAAAAATTTACTTGAATCGCACTCTGGTTGATATAGGGATTGAAATTATTCAATTTGTTTTACCACCATGAACGAATCCCATGTTAGTAGTCTTCCATTAGATAATTATATCCTAGAAAATGTTTGAAATATGAACACACTAATAATTAGTTTTTATAGGTGTTTAATTTAATTCTTAAATTAATGATTGAATCAAGAATTAAACTTGATAAAAGGTTCGTGAATTGATGGAAATTAAAAAAAATCTACATGAGATAAGTTCAAGAAAATTTACCAAAATTTAGACCTTTTATCCATGGTTGAATCACCTATGTTTTCTTCCCTTTCAGACTCATTTTCATCCGAACGCAATCACAATGGAAGGGGTTTTGATCTACAAATCAAATGCTTTAATTTGGAGTATGTTCTTGACCATTATAACCACTATAATGCCTTCAACATTAAGCCCTTCTCTAATCCACAAAAATTGATGTGCTTTTTGCATCTTTTTTCTTTTGTTTTGGCTTTTGCATTTTGTTAGATAAAGAAGAAGACGAGAGATGGGGAAGTTTTATATGGTAGCTTTTATGCATTCCAATTTTGAATGCAAACCACTCCCTTGAATTTAACCATTTTAAATATGGGTCATGTCAACCCTCACGGGCGACCTGTATTTCCATTGTCCTACATCTTCCACTAGCACATGAAGGCTAGATATGAGTTATGTGTGATCATAGTCAAATACTCACCAAATTTATATAAACAAATAGATCATGTGACCAGCGAGCATTCAAATGTGAGCTTAATGTCATACCCCAACATATAGATCTTGGTCCAAGTACCCCAACACTTAACCTGAGTTTTCTTCTCTTTTGTCCTAAAAAAATCACTAATTCCAAGAAAACTCACATTTGGCTATAGGACAACTGTAATGGATAACATAAACCTATTTCGATTACTTAAGTTCACAATATGAATCTCATCTTGATCATTCATCAATGCTTCTTTATGATTTTATTGTGCATACTACTTGACATGAGAGGCGATTGCTCATGTGAGAGAGCCAATCTCTACTTATCCGACATATTCTGACATTGAATATAATCACCATAAATATGTACACATACATAACATCCAATATTACAAATTTATGGGCTTAACTCTATGAACATTCTTATGTCTAAAGAGATTGTATTCTAAGAGATTGTATTCTACGCAATCCTTGAGATTTAACATAGCCCATAAATACATTGGAAGGCTAAGTCGGTAGCTACTATGAAATGCATAGACATATTTATTTCTTCGCAATGATATCTCTCACAAAATTATAGTGCGTATTTGGTTTTAATGTACTGTAAGCAATAACAGACTAATTATCTCAACTTATTATCATGGCTCCCATGTAACTACTTATACTCCCAAATGGTACAAAGCCTCTTAACCAAACACATCATACTGTAGATATATGTGCCACAAGTTATACTTAAATTTTACACTATGTTACACATATTTGCTTTTGCCTTCTCCAAGAGCTAGCATCTGTGACAAATAAGAAAGCAAACTCAGAGGTTGATTTACACTAGTCCAAACTACCTCCTTAATCAACATATGTGAATTCTCTCAATTACAAAGAAAACTTTCCTTCATACCAAAGAAAACCATTTACAGTACTCATAAAGTATCCAAACATTCTCATCATTATTATCCAATGGCACTCATTAGGATTGGATTGATACTTTTTGACCCATACTATAACAAATGTTTGGAACACATGCAAGCCATAATTCACATCAAGCTCTAAACAACAATTATTGAACTATAGTGGTCTAGACATTTATGTTTGGAGTCTTTAGACATATTTCAAGGTTGAAACTTCATAGCATAGGAGTATTTATAAGTTAAAAACTCTCCATTATAAATCATTCTAGAATTCCACAAATATGGATTCTTAGGACTAAGAAATATGCCTTTTGAATGATTTACATGAATTTTTAACATAAACTATAGAGTTTTACTCATTATGTTCTTTAACTCGTAAGTGAAAGGATAACCATATCTCAATGCAGTTGTTTCTCCTTCAGAACCTCTAAAACCATTCTCAGATGTTCACCATGCTCTTCTTCTATTCTAGAGTAAATTAGGATATTATCAATAAACACAATAACAAATCTATCAAGAGAGTTTTTAAAAACCCAGTTCATCAAATCCATAAAAGTTGTTGGAGCATTTGTCAACCCACACGGCATCACCAAAAAATCATAATGTTTATATCTCGTGCTAAATGCTATCTTGGCGATATCATCCTCTTAGTTGATGGTACTCAGATTGTAGATCAAGTTTTGAAAATATAGATACACCTTGGAGCTGATCAAATAAATCTTCTATTCTAGTAGAGGATACTTATTCTTGATTGTAAATCTATTTAACTCTTAATAGTCTATACACAGTCACATTGTACTATCCTTCTTATGTACAAATAGAACTGGTGCACCCCATGGTGAAAAGCTGGGTCTGATAAAACCTTTATTCAGTAATTCTTGTATTTGTATCTTCAATTATTTTAACTCAGCTAGTGTCATTCAGTATGGAGCTTTAGATATTGGAGGTGTTCCTTGATTTAGCTCAATGACAAACTCTATCTCACGGTCTAGCAATAATCCAAAAAGTTCATCAGGAAATACTCATGGATAGTCCCGAATAATTAGCACTTAATTAAGGATCGGATGGTGTTGTTCTTCAATGCTCATAACACTCACCAAATATCCCTTACAACCACTATCAATCTTTGTGCTTTCAATGATGATATAATTAGGAATTTGGAGCTTTTTACGATTCTAATAGAGGTGAATAGTTCTTCTCCAGGACGTTGAAAAGTCACTGTCTTTCTCTAACAATCTATAGTAGCACGATACTTTGACAACCAATCCATACCCAAAATCATATCATAGTCATTCATGGCCAATATAATTAAATCAACGTAGAGTTCTCTATTTTTAATGGGAATAACATAATATCTTAAAACATAGTTAGTTTGTTTTGAATCTAGAGGAATTATCACATTATAGCTTACCCCAATAGTATCAAGTACTCTACCCACCCTCTTCACATACTCAGTGGATATAAATCAGTGTGTAGCCCCATAATCAAACAATACAAATGCTGGAATACTAAAGATAGAGAATTGACCTATTACTACTGATGGTTTTGCATCAGCATATGATCTAGTGATGGTAAAGACTCTAGTTGGCACTTTTCTTTGTCCTACTGGATTTAGGTTATCTGGGCATGCTCTAGAAATATGTCCAACCTTCCCACACACAAAGTAGGTTCTAGTCTCTGTAGGGTAGACTCCACTGTGCTGACCACCACATTTAGGGCAAGAAGATTATGAAATTGGTGCTTTGCCATGATTAATCTTTGTACGCTTACTCTGATGCCACTATTGTTGCCTTTGTATTGGTTGGAATTTAGATTTTTTATACTGTGTTTGAAATTGTCTCTTCTTTTCATTACTAACACATCGTTATCCTTGTCCTTGCTTAAATTGACGTCAAATCTGCTGAGCACAGTAAATTTTAAGTTCAGTTTATTCTGCCACTAATGCTCTCTCAACAATTTGTGAGTATGTCACTCCTTGGATTCCTACCATATTCATATCTCTATATAGCTCTGGTCTCAAGCCTTCAAGAAATCTTTCAACTTTTAATACATTAGTGTTGACTATATGTGTGGCAAATCTGGACAACTGTTCAAATTTATGAATGTATTCTCCAACTATCATAGTTCCATATTGTAGCTATATAAATTCATTCATCTTCATTGCATAAATTAGATCTGTGAAATATTTATTTCAAAACAACTTTTTGAAACTATCCCAAGTCATGACAGTAGTGTTTTCGATGCTCCTCATTATATCCCACTAATATCCAACACTACCTCAAACCATAAAGGATGCACACATCACTTTCTCTTCTTCTGAAACTCTACTGTATTGAAATATGCTTTCTAGAGTTCTCAACCAATCTTCTGCAGTTGTAGAATCTGATATATCCTCAAACATCGGTGGGTTTAGTTTTCTGAATCTTTCCCCAACTATCTCCACATATTCTACTCGGGGTTGTGGTTGAACTATTTCAGCCCTTGGTTGTCCATCAATATCCCTCTGCTGGATAAGTTGCTAAATTTATTATGATTATCGTTCAACAAGCTCTGTTAGTCGATTAATAATAACATCACGATTATTATTCAGAATAGGTGCCCCCTCTCCTGGGGTTCTGGCACCACTACAACTTTCACCCCTTGTTCTCACTATGACTGCAATACTATTTTTTTATAATAAATTTTGTAACAAATGGCCAATATAATTCATAAAATATATAATGCATTATATCATAAAATAAAACTTACTGGCATGGTTGTGCTCCACAAGTTTTGAGATCATGTACATGGACAGTCTACAGAATTAAGATCTAGGCTCTGATACCACTCTATTACAACCTCTGAAAAATATGTATACATATATAGAAACAACCTGGACAACATAGTTTATGCATGTATACATGTGTATAACTTTTTTTTTTCTAGGTAGTTAGTTTGACAAAACACTAATAGTAAAGTACTTTCATATCATGTAATACTGTTTATACATACATAGTTATTTGAACAATAACAAGGTCTATCAAAATCATCACAAACTCAGACTCATTTATAATGGAGTTTTGAAAGTGATATACAGGATAAAGTCACTAATGGAATACAATATACTCTAAATTCAAAAGCACAACCCAAAAAATAGCCCAACATGTCGTCATCCATATACATTGATTTTTGAAAATCTGTAGAAGCTCCACTGCCAGCCCAGTAAACCAGAGGTCTCAAGTCTCATCATGCTCACCTACAATGCATAAACTACATGAGTTAATGCTCAATAAGTTAAAATCATGCATGTCAAGGGTATAGTATAAAATCTCACGCAACTTATCTCTAAGATATGATGCTAGAACTGTGTCATATTTGAGTATTTATAAATCAAAGAGTTTTTGTTCAAAATCACCTTATTTTATAATGCCCTTGGCCACCTACTATGCACCAGAAAGAGCTTTGTATAATATCAATAATCAAATGGCCAATAACAGATTGATATAGTAGAGTAGACCACCCTCCAGTGACCCCCAGAGGTACATCTCCTATCTTCCCCTGTGATCAATCGAGTAGTATCCCACCTATGGCATCAATCATAACAAAAGTATAGTCAAGTGGGTCATCCTCTCATGATCACCAAAGGTCCACCCCCTCTCTTCCTTTGTGATCCACCAAAAAGTATCCCATTTGAGATACCTAAAATATCACATAAGCACGCCTCGCATACCTCAATGTACTGGTAGTGGCCAAATAAACATCTTTATACATGAAAATCATTTCTCAAATCATATCATGCAAGCAAGAACCTCAACTATACCTGTATGCTCTATATGCACATGCAAATGGTCATGAATATTGTATTAAATATGAAATGCATGTCATCATGCTCTCACCATGTTTCTAGAGGCATAAGCTTCTTAAGGTACATAATACACTTTTCATCTAATCAATTTAAATATCTTCAACACATTAGGTATAAATACTTCAAGACGTACCATGTTCACGCATTGTAGTTGCAAATGGATCTTTACTTACCTTTCACTTGGTTGGTAGCTTAGTCTACCTTTGTTTAATGTTCCTCTCCAACCTTAGATGAAAAATAGCCTGTTATATTACCCAACATCAAGCACCATTCCCAATTTGGCAAGTAGAAAGCACAAAATCTCATACTAAGACCTTAAACACCAAACTATCTAGGTAATAATCATGCTTTAACAAACTAAAACCCAATATAGTCCCTCAAATACCTTAATTTATCATCTTGGATACATGTAAACATCATGTAATTGAAGTACTATAACTCTAATAGCATGTACCTAATTGTTAGAACTCAATAAAAACATGTTTATGTTGAAACATGTTAAGTTATGAAATTGGACTGATTCACATTTTCATATTTTCTTGCTATCCAATTTAGTTGTATGATAATTTTGACATCCTTAAGCATATCCAATCACTCTCAAATTTTTACCACACTTATCTAACATGTAGAGAAATGTAACCATATTGTAGAATTAAAAAAACTCACTGATTTACTTCAGCAAAATTGGCCCCCTTATCACAACACAAAAACTGCAAGTTCTATCATGATAGTTTTGAGTGTCTCTTCAAATATCAAACGATATTTCAATTTTTAACCTCTCCAAACTTACATACATCACCTGAAATCATATATGAACACATATATTGTGGAATATATAGGTTTTAATGAAGTAATTCTACTTGCTCCTCCTTACTTCCCTTTGCTTCCTTCACCTTTTATTTACTTAGAATCACTTGAGAGAAACTTCTAAAATTTAATATGGAGGTTTGGAAGGTGAAATAGCTCAGAAAATGGTTTTTGGTCGTGGTTCAAAGCTTAGAAATGAGGAAAACTTGAGTTGGTAGCTTGAGGTGTCAAGTGGTGGTCCATATCTAATATTATACACACCTTATACAACTATAATCTAGTGTTTCTCAATATTTATTTATCTATTTATAACTTATTCTAATCTTCATACAATCAGATAATAAATTCTACCCTAATTTCTTAACCGTTCATTCGATCTCTAAACCAATTAACATCTGATTCTTAAAGGATTGTATAGTTTTCATATCTAAAATCACATGCACATACGAACCTTGTAATATTATACTTAAATCACATTATATCATGTCCAATATCCCAAGTATGTTAATTTATGGATGTATACTTTTAAAATACCTTGGTCTAATTAAATCGAATCATATAAGCTTACTAGTAACACCTTTAATACTTCCAAAATTATAGTGTATAACCTATGAATATTTAATATATTGACCAATCTATTCTTTTTCTTATCTATATGTAGAATTACTTAATTAGGTTATAAGATCTCAACCACTAACATCATGTGATAGCATTAGAGGTCTAACGATTAAGAATACTATATAAGATGTCATGTAAAAGTTAATACAAATTAGCATATAAGTAGCATGTAATGCATGAATCATATTGGTCAAGTGAGTAGTGTGAGGCTTGGGTATTCGAAAGGTCACGTAATTCCTAATCATCATCTGTATTAAAATATTCCATATCACAAATTTAATTTTATAGCATAAAATTTCATAATTTCTAAGTGAGAATTACTAAAATTGTTCCAACCTTAAAACTCCCCACTAGACTACATAGCATAATGTAAACATACATGCAAGAACGTATCTTGTTATTCACATGAGGAGATAAACATTGATGTGGTCTCACCTCGGACCTCCTCGAATCTTCGAGATTTTTCTCCTCATGGTTCCTCCACTAAGGAAGTAATAGTTGAATGGGTTCTGCAGCAATACAAACAAATAGTTAGGGGTCCTCGAGGTTAGCCTGGGGATACCCTTCCAAGCTCAAGTCAGTAATAGAGCAAGAGAATATGAATATCTTATGTAAAATGACGTACCTTTGAAATGGCATGAAAGGAGGTATTTATAAGGATTTAATTTGGGACTTGGACCCACGGGCCACATATGTATTTTTGGGCCTCGAAGGCTAAGATTTAACATATATGAACTTAATTAAAATATGTTCATCTTATAAATATGTTGATAGGGCCTCTTAAACCCATGGACTTGGTCCTATTGGGTTGGACATCTTAATTTTTTTTTATTTAAATTATAATTGGGTACATCATATAGCCCCCCAACTCACGAGTAAATTCCATGGTAGGAGAGTTAGTTGGGAGTAAATTATTAATTAATTACACTTGACTTGCAGTCATGAAAAATATGTAAGTTGATTGACGAACACATGAATTTTATCGAACTCGACCAAATATTATTGATATCAATAATGTGGTTTGACTTGTAAATCATATATTGATGATAGAAGACTCGATGTCAAGAAAAGTTGCAGATCTTGCACTTATAAAAATCTAACTTTATGAATGGAGTATTCATTTAAGTAAAATAGTTCACATTAAACTATTAATTAATAATATTAGAGATTTATACCACAACTACAACTCTATATGGGCACTTATTAAAAGATATACAAATGGCACTCAAATAGGCCTAAGTTTGGTCAATGAGTACTGAACTCAAATCCAGACATTTCTAGCTTAATTCACCAAAACTGTAATTGCTTTTAGTAGGAAAAGAAGAAGAAAGCAACATTATTACAGAGTGTAGATGAAAATAGGTAGATGGCGTGGCTAGAGGGAGTTACACTAGACCACCTTGGTGAGGCCGCTTCTCACTATGGTTAATGGGTTTTCGCCAGGTCGAGCATCTTTGGCTCGATCTAGCTGCTGATGGACAAACTAACTGATGGGTTGCATGCCAGGTCGAGCATGGTATTAAAGGTCAAGGTGGCGTAGCTTCACTAGGTCGAGCCTTTAGCTCAGCTAGGCAGCCACTAGAATTTAATCTTGATGGTGTGACGACCGTGTAATAAAATCTGGGTGTTCCTAAAAACTCAATACTCTTTTTTTAAAAAAAATTAAAACTTTATGGTGGAGCTTGTATGTTTCTCCAAACAAACCTTGCTCGCGGGTTTTGACTCAGTAGCTCGACCTGGTCAATGAGAAGACAAATAGTAGAGTATTTTTTAGATAAGTAATTAAAGATTTTCCTCTTGGAATAAGGATGAACATAAAGCATCTTGCTAGCTCCTTTAATCATATGTCAATAGTTAGATGATAAGCATATTCACATGACATCAAAAGCTTCAATGACATTCATTCATCTTTCTTATTCCCAAAACATTACTTGAAATCTAATCTTTCAAAGTAAGTCAATGAAATTTCGCTCTCTACATTTTCAATCATTTAAGGCATAGCCCACGCCACAAAAAAGATAAAATGATCAGTCAAATTGCTCATTTTAAAATGGGCTAATGATCATCTAAGTTGAGACCATTCAGGTGAGACAATGTTTCGATCGTGATGTTTATTTGGTGAGTGTGGTGATTCTTAGTTTTAACCTCGATTTAGCAAAGTGTTTTGTCGAAGGAGCTTTACATCTCCTCTACTGCACTAAATCTTGGGGTAAGGGAGTTTCGCCTCTACGACATGAAGTGTTGGGGTGAGGAAACCTTTCCCCTACCACACTAAGTGTCATGGTCGAGAGAGCATTGCCTTTAGCGTACTAAGTGTTGGGGTGAGGTAACCTTTGTTGTGTCATACTAAATGTGAAGGCAAGGAATCTTTTCCTCTACATCACTAATTGTTAGGATGAGAAAACTTTTGTTATGAGACACTGAATGTGGAGGTTAGAAAGCTTTTCTCTACCACACTAAGTGTTGGGGTGAGCATTCTTTGCCTCTACCTCTCTTATTTATCCTTATATACAGCGTGGAAGTTTCTTAAGGCATGCCCATCGAGGGACAAGCCCCCTAAAGTGTTGTTGCTTAAAGGGTTGAATACTTCTAATTAAGACTTAACACTTGTAATTGCATTTGTATTCTAATGTGATGAGTTAATAATTAAATTTCCTATTTCTCTTCTATTTGGGATCATTAATTTACCATGAGTTGTGTTAGATAACTCTTATAGGTGGATATATAAGGGATCACCATGAGCCGATCTAAGCAACTTCTTACAGGTTGTCATTTGTTTTTTATAACAACAGGCCTTTTTAACTTCTTATAGGCTTATTTTTCCATGAGTCACTGTGGACTTTTCCCAGAGTCCTAATAGACTTCTAGCAGGTAGGGATCGCGATACCCCCCATGAGTCTAAACCTCTTACAAGTAGGCATTGTAACGCTCTATATGGACTTTTAGTCTTCTTACAGGCATGTTTTGTTATGGTCCCTGGAGTGTAGAAGTAATGAGTTTTGATAATATCTTAAGAATTTTAATTAGAGAGAGTTTTATCATAGGCTTAAAGAGAGCTTTCATGAAACTTAGTAGAAATAGCCTCAACATAAAGAAAATAATCATCCCCTTTTGGGGTAAATGAAAGCAATTGACTCATACCTCTCTACCCACTTGTGGTGCGGTAGTCAGTATTAAAGGTGGGTGCTAAGTTTTGCTTTATAGGAGTATGCTCTGAAAGGAAGCTTTTGTCTTCCATATTAAAAGTGTGTGAATGCGCTCCAGGGGGAGGTTTTGGTTGTTGCCTTGGAGGAATGTGCTCCAAGGGAGGCGTGCGCTCTAGGATAAGGCATTTGTCATTATACTAGAGGATTGTGCTCTACGGAGAGGTACACTCTGTCTCCATATAGTGGAGTGCTCTCGTAGGGAGATGCTTAGTATAACACTTTATCATGTGCTCAGACCCTTCTTTTTAAGGACTCCTCACATTTCTGACTTGTTTCTTTGAGGGTTGGTTAGCCCCCAAGTGTTTTATCTAGGTAAGTCCTCTACCTCCTATGTGGGTAACGTACTTGTTTACTTCAAGAGGTATTTCAAGAGGGGTGTGTACCCTTTAGCATGGCCCTTAGTGTGTGAGTGATGTTTGCGAGCTGTGCTGATTGGCTCCGTCGAGTTTCTCCTTGCATTATCATGGGATAATGATACTTGGTTGTTTCACTTAGGAGAATTCTTCTTTCTTTCGAGACTATTCTTATCTTGGTAGCATCTGATCATCTCGACTTCTAAGAGGAGAGATTTAGCTTGATAGTTTCTTTTTCCTTAGTGTTTACAACCTTGTTATTCCTCACCTCTTCTTAGTCATCCTAGGAGCTAGGGGCTAGCTTTGATATCATGGGGTGGAAACTCCATGGTTGATGGAATGGAAGCTCTATAAGCCGCAAGGATGAATGTTATTGATGTCATGGTGATGCAAGCTCCGTGGGTCACGAGGGGGTCACTCCTGAAGATCGATAGGGCGTGAGCTCTTGATTTCGCAAAAGCTTGCTTTCACCTAAATAGATCTTTACTATTGAAGAGATGTCTTCTATCAATGCAAAAAATGGGCACTCCGCATCTTGGCAGTGATGAGTTACGTCTACCATGAAAGCCTTGGTGGTGTTGGTCTACTCCATATCTTGGGGTGTCCCTTCCTAAGGGCTGGCACAAACACAAACTTCTCAAGCTCTAGATTTCGTGGGGGCTTCTCAGTGTCTAGGAAAGAGTTCCCACAAACGATGCCAAAATGACATGGTCTCACCTCGGACCTCCTCAAATCTTTGAGATTCTTCTCCTCATGGTTCCTCCACTAAGGAAGTGATAGCTAAAACGGCTCTACCTACGATACGAACAAATAGTTAGGAGTCCCCAAGGTTAGTCCGAGGATACCCATCCAACGCTCAAGTCAGTAATATAGCAAGAGAATATAAATGCCTTATATAAAATAGCGTACTTTTAAAATGGCATGGAGGGAGGTATTTATAGGTGTTTAATTTGGGACTTGGGCCTCATAGGGCTACTTGTTTATTTTTGGGCTCAAGGGCTCTTACACCTTAGTGGGCTAAGATTTAATATTTATGGACTTAATTAAAATATGTCCATCTTACAAATTTGTTGATATAGCCTCTTAAGCCTATAGACTTGGTCCTATTGGTCTAGACGTTTTAAGTTTATTTTTTTTATTCAATTAATAATTGGGTATATCAAACATGTACCATCATATTGAATGCATGGAGCTAAAAGCAAATATGTTTTCATAATTTTCATAAATTCCAACATAATCTTGCATTTATAAATGTTGAGAATCTTATAGAATGCATAATCTCATGGTACAAATTAAACATGTTATTTTAAGCCACTAAACATGTTAGCATACAAATAATTATCTCCATTAAGGCTCCCATAAATTTCTAGATTTTATACGCTTATAGTCGTTCACTCCACTTCTTGCTAAGAATTATTCTTAGTATACCCAACAACCACCACAAATAATCAAAAATGGGAAAAACATATTAGATATGGCCATAAAGCCGATCTTAATCTCATCATGTAAGTATTTAAAACTTATAATCCTATTATTTTGATTTATACACAATTTTTTCACTTATCATGAAAAAATGAATTTTTCATGTGCTCCATAAATTTCCTAAAATATGTATAAGTGTCCTAATACTCCCACATATCCCAAAATAATTTAAATTTTTCAGAAAAAATTTCAGAATTTTTTTCAGATGAGAAATATTTTTTTGTATTTTTTATCAGGTTTTAGAAATTAAAATTTGGGAAATATATTTTTATTAACTGAAAAATTAATTTAAATTTATATAAAAATAGAAAGTTAAATTTTGAGCATAACTATACTTTTCTAGCCAAAAACAACCACCTAAAACATCCTGCATGTGCTCAAATGCGCCAAAGGTGTTGTTGAGGGCTTGTTTGGCTACATAGCAGTACACACACTGTCTTCTCATATTTATTGGCTACTCTCCCATTTTTTAGGCTCTTGAACTCAATGATGGTGTCCGTTTTCAATTTGGAGTAATGTATCATGGTATGTGCACTACACATACCAACGACGTGAGTGGGATTGGGAAGAAACACTATTCATTATCTTCTCTATTTTTTCAAAAATTCTAAAAAAATTCAACTAAAACTTTAAAGAGCCATATCTTCTTGGGTTCAGTTAACTATAGGGTGTCTGCAGTGAAATTTTAAAATTTTAAAACAAAACATGCCATATTAAATACGGCAGCATCCCTAATTTGATGTGAATTGATTTCTCATATTCAATTATTTAAACAAAAACAGTAAAGAGTTTTAGATTATACCTTAAGCACTCCCATTATTGAAGAGGTAGAATCAATCGATTGCTAGCCTTTCGTATAGAAACTGGTTCGCATGTATTCAAGTTTATCCCCTTTATCGAAGTCCACACATCGAGCAAGAACACAAAATTAGAATCCCACTAGCGATTTTAATTTCTTTACTAATCTAGTTTTTGGAGTGATTTTGAGTGAGTATGAATTCTTAAACAAATCGATGGTAGTAAGAATTGAATACTTTGTTCAATTAAAAGATGAAACCTATGATTGAAGGAACAAGAGAGAAGAAGAATTTTTTGGAGGAGAAAATGTTTTTCTTTTTTTCTTGTTAATGGCTGAAAATCCAAAAGTCCAACTCTATGGAATTTTCGACCCCTTCTCTTTCATGGTGGTAGTGGCCAAAAATTCTTGGATGCCCACTCTTGGAATTTTCGGCCCCTTTGTTATTAGTTGGAGGATTTTTGGTTTATTACAAGATCTCTCAAAAATTTCCAACTTTTTCTCCAAGGATATCAAATATCCTCTTGTATCTTTCCAAGATACTTAGAGATATTTTATCTAATAATATTAGATAATTCTAAGAATATCTTAGTCCTGATCTTCCATATTTTTCTAACAACTTTGGTGGGTCTCTCCTAATGGGCCATTGTGAATTGGGCTTCGACATTTATTTAATCCAACAATTGATCCAATTAGTTGATTGGGCCCAAATTCAATTAATTCATCTAATCAATTATTTTAATTTCATCAAGCCCGCCTAATCATATTTGGCCCATTTAAATAATCTAATTATTTAATTGAGTGCAATTAGATGAAATAATAATTGATTAGGTCAATTAATTGTATTAGCCATAAATTAATTTAATAATTAAATTAATTTATGGCTAATACAATTAATTGACCTAATCAATTATTATTTCATCTAATTGAGCTTCCTAATCTTATTAGGTCTAATTAAATAATTTAATTATTTAACTTAATTATTAATTTGACTCCTTAATTTAAATTAAGACCCCAATTAATTAATTGGATCCAACTTCTTGGATCAATTTTCAAAGAAGAAATGCTCCATTCCAAATTATGTGTGACCCTTTAGATTCAGAACTAAGCTAATAGTGGGTTTATAACATTTGCAACTTACGAATAATAATTATTTTAATTAATTAATCTACTTGGAATTAACTATTTAATTTCACGAACCTCACAAGTCATGGAAAACACCTAACAAGTGTATCATAACTATCTAGTCTTAGGTGAAATAGCGAGCGAACATATTTCAATTATGAGTACCATGCACATAAGGTCCTTCTGTCATCTGATCTCTCAATTGAGTTTATGTGATACCCGAACCTCTCACAACTCACTTGGTCAATGTGATTCATGCATTACATGCTACTTATATGCTAATTTGTATTAACATTTACATGGCATCTTATATAGCATTCTTAATTGTTAGACCTCTAATGCTATCACATGATATAAGTGGTTGAGATATTATAACCTAATTAAGAAATTCTATATTTAAATAAGAAAAAGAATAGATTGGTCGATATATTGGATATTCATAAGTTATATGTTATAATTTTGAAAGTGTTAAAGGTGTTACTAGTAAGTTTATATGATTCGATTTAATTAGATCAATGTGTTTTAAAAGTATACATCCATGGATTAACATACTTGGTATATTGGACATGATATAATATGATTTAAGTATCATAATACAAGGTCCATATGTGCATATGATTTTAGAAATACAAACTAGACAATCATTTAAGAATCGGATGTCAATCGATTTGGAGATCGAATGAACGGACATAGGAATTACCTATGGGAATGAATGGTGACTAAGATAGGTTGCAACCAAATAAGAATATGTGAGACACACAAGATTAGGGCTGCAAGATAAGAGAGAACATTATATTATACCACTACATGCCACCTCAAGCTTTGCCACCTCATGCTTTCTTATTAAACTTAAGCTAACATCTCAAACTAACACCTCAAACCCTTCACCCTTAAGCCATGACCAGACCTTCATTTCAGCCATTTTCATCTTCCAAACACACACCTTAAGGTATCCAAGTGCTCCAAATTGATTCCAAGTTGAAATAAAAGAAAGAAAAGCAAAGGAGAAGTGATTACCATCAAGTTTAACCTCAAAATCTGCATAGGTAACACTTATCTACGGTTTTGCCTTTGGTTTTCAAATTATTCTGAATGGTTTTATTATTTACTAAGCTTTAAATATCTCTTATAAAGTGTTAGGATGTTTTTAGTTATACTTTGATGCACAAAGAAAGGGTTTTTGATGACAAACACTTAATAGGAAATACTTGTGGCAGAAACTGTCACCTTACTGTTTTCTTGTATTTTAGGCTTCAAAAGTGTATGGTATGTTGAATAAAACCTGTAATTATCATTATATACATGTTTATATATGGGTTAAGAGTATTGGAATAAATTTTCATCGGTTAGAAATTGAAATAGGGCATGATATTGAAGAGATGCTCAAAACTATCACCATCGAATTTCAGATTCTGTCCTATGTGAAGTGGACTTATTTTACAGTATTAAATCCATTAGTTTTGGAAAGTATATGACCTGGTTGTCTCTTTTTATATGTTATATAAGTGTGGTGAAAATTTCGGAGTGATTGAATATATTTAATGGTGCCAAAACCATTAATGTCATGTAGTGCGTAAAACTGTCACGGTGGGAAAAATCTATTTCAGTATGCTGTGAAAGGAGCTGAACTTGGGAAGCTATATCCCTGAGTTTTAGTCATTCAATGACATGGTTATATTTTTTTTGATGTTATATAAGTGTGATAAAAATTGTGGAGTGAATGAATATGTCTAAGGGTGTCAAAATCATCATGCAAATTAATGTGGCAGCAAGAAAATGTGAAGTGGTGAATCTGTCCCATTTGGTTCATTAACATGTTCCAGCATAGATGTGGTGCATTTGATCCCTAACATTTAGGGAAATGTTTTCAGAGTTATAATACATCAATTAAGTGAGGTTAGTATACATTTAAGATGTGGAACAAAGGTACGTAG
Source organism: Paulownia fortunei (assembly GCA_019321725.1). NCBI lineage: Eukaryota > Viridiplantae > Streptophyta > Magnoliopsida > Lamiales > Paulowniaceae > Paulownia > Paulownia fortunei. Next base: position 19,889,695 of record CM033106.1, read on the forward strand.
AAGGTTGTATTCGGTTATAGTTTCTAAGTGGTAAGGTTGTTTAGTTAAATTGAGATTCAAGATCTTTATACTACATTAGGTATAATGAACTTGTTAATTGAGGATGGTGATTGATATCTTGTATTTTTACAGATTGTTTCACATCTAGGGTTGGGGAGTAATACTTAAGAACCTAGAAGTAACACACAACCGATCAAAGGTAAGTAAAGATTCATGTGCAACTACAATGCATAGACATAGTAAATGTGTGATTTATATGTAATACCATTGATCATATGTGCGTAGCAGAGGGCATGCATTACTGTCATTCATGTCCATTGAGCATACATACATGGGCATTGGCACGTGCATACATCATATACAAGCATTGTGATAAATCGTGCATTGCACGGCATGATTCTGAGAAAGAAAAATATTTTACTGACCACTACTAGTGCACCGAAGCATGCATGAATTTGCATGGTTTTATGCATGGATTTGCAGGTTCGCTTGCATAGATTTGCATGCATATGAGTGTGCATGGATTTGCAGGCTTTTATGATTATTGGCCATTGGATTATGGCAATGTGCAGAGCTCTTTTTCGGTGCATGGGATAGTAGCGTTGGTCGGGGGCCCAAGAAAGAAATGATTTTGAGAGAAATATTTTAATGCATAAAATTGCATTGTGGGCATAGCATGTTGAGATGCATGAATTGATATTGTGAAATATTCTTTGACATGTATAATCATTACTTGCTGAGCGTTAGCTCATATAGTTTATGCATTGTAGCTGAGTCTGGTGATACTTGATACCATGGACTTACTGGGCAAGCTGTTGAGGTTCTACAAGTTCTGAGGATCAGTGTACATGGATAACGACCTGTTGGGTTGATTGTTAACTTATTTGATTTTGTAGTCTATTGTATTAGGTTTTGAGATTTGTACTATGTGTTACTTTTATAACTTTTCTGTACATGGGTATTAAAAATATTATGATTATTATGGGTCCTCTGCAGGTATATATATTAGTCTGTGAGTGGGAAAATGTTTATTATTTATTAATATGTTGCCAAAAAAATAATAATAATGCATGCACACAGGCTCTATCATGTTAAATTATACTATATATATAGTTGTGTAGTAATGGGGGTGTTACAGTTTAGGGTATGAATTATAAGTTGAAACCCTAAATGACTCAATAACTATTAGGATAAGTAGATGGAAATATAACTTACATATATGGAATCCATACTTTCCTATGGGAAGTGAAAAAATGGTTCCCTTGGTTAGTTAATTTTGGAACAAAACAGTAAAGCACTCAAATTTAGACAAGGTAAAGAGGTTAACAAAAAACCTAGCTCTAATTATAAATCGTCTATGGAGGATCAAATCATATATAACGATTATATCAATGGACTACTCAGTGTTGATTAGTAAAAATTATTCTATAATTGCAAGAGTGCAATTCCAAAATTTTTAGTGGAGTAATCTTGGAATTAATAAATTGGATGAATTAATTAAAGAGTTTAATAAATTATTTAAATTTATTGGAGATTGTAATTATAGGTCCATCGATCCCCAATCTATCTTCTTAAATACTGAAATGGATTTCATGTAATAAATTTAATTGCACTTGTAATTGTAGAAAATTGTTTCCTAAACTAGGTATTAATTATAAATATCAATGATTATCGGGATATCAAATATTGTTGGGTAATAAGTAAATATGAGATATTTATTTTGATATGTATAATTATTATTTAGAATTATGAAATCTAGATAATTATAAATGAATGTTAAAGATAACTTTCTTGAGATAAGTGTATTTGCCTAATAAAGTTAGAAGATGATTAGAAAACTAGGGATTCGACAAAGTATAAAAGGGAATTTCTTCCTCTCTCTATACTACTACACATTTTCACACCAAGAGAGAGAAAAAGAATTCTCTAGCTTTTTGCTGAATATTTTCCTTCCTCTCTCCTAAGCCCAGTCATGTGATTTCATAAGTTGAAAATATCACAAGATAAATTATACAGTATAATTTAATTTGTTGTTAAGAATGCCCACTCGTTCCCATTAGTGTAGAGACCTAGATTGAAAGACCTTGGTGTCTGATTCAATGAGATTGAACGTTAGTGAGGAAGACTTGAAGATTCCAAAAAGCATCATTAGTAAAAGAATTGGCTTTTTCTATGAGGTTATGTTTTTAAAACTCTCTTGAATATAATTATTATATCTTGTAGAATTGATTAAAATTACATATTTATACAACATTATTAATTTTGTGAAAAATTTTGGTGTATCTGATATCGCTTCTTTCTGTTGTGTCTAATTTGAATGGGAAACAAATCATAAAAAAATTATTCGATAAAATTATTTCCAACAACTGGTAGCAGAGCCAGTTTATATGAATATCGTAATTTTAATCTTAAGTATGCAAGAGTGGGTATTTACAATGTTGAATGTGTTTTTTGAATGTTATGAATGATTATATCATGTGATGGATGTATAATGATTTTTTTAGGTCGTAATTATTTGGTTCCCTACGATTGTGTAGTTTATGTAATTATTTTTTATTAGATCAAAAATTGTAAACCCTAAATCTATAAATTTTGCTCAATCCCCATACCCCGCATGATGGAGATTATATGAAGATGGAATAAATCAAAAGAAATAAGATTTTAAGTAATTAACTTTTTATTTTTCTGTTATTTCTTTTTGGGTTGTAATTTTTTTATCTTAGGAAACCCAACCAAAAACATCATTTATTTATTTTGTTTATTTATTTGATGAATGTATGAGATACAAATTTCCATACATAATTATATGTGATTCATAATACCCACTCGTAGTCATTAGAAATATTATGCATACTTACATCATATTAAACAGTTTAAGATGTAATATCATATAGGATAGGAGTTGAATTATTTGGAATAATCGATTAAAATTGTGATTTTGGTTTAATAGTTAAATTTGATAAAGTCATTATCTTATTTAGGCTTTAATTATTAAAAGAGTTAATAATTATTAGCTTAGGATATTCTAAATAATGAACTCAGATTTTTTAGAAAATTCTGATAATTAGGTAAGCCCAATAGGATTGGACTTAGCTAGAATAAATTAATATATATAGATATATTAATTAGAAACATTCGATGTTTGGAGAACACTAATTATAAAATAATGAGTGGGAGAGGGGTATATATCACAATATATTCCACGATCTCCTCTCTATTAGCACAACACTGTGAGAGTTAAATAGGGCCTCGCGATGTTTTGATTTTGTCCACCCTATGGAGGGTGTCCATTTAAGTCAATAGCAAGACTGGTTTCTAAATGATAAGATTTTTAGAAGTATTTCAAAATTGACCTACTCTACGACGGCAATTTTTAGTTAAGTTGGTGAAATTCGAAATAGTGGGTCACACTTATAAAGATGTAATTAAAGTTAGTTTAGCTATATCTTGGCTGGTTTAAATGGTAATTAAAAGGATGAAAATATGAGATATTTTGATGATTCATTTATTAATTGAGATGGTCTCGATTCAATCGTCTTTATAATGACCTACCCTACGGCGGCATATTAATTGTGGGATTGAATTTCCATAGAATTAGTAAAATAATTATATGTTCATGCATCATGCACCACATTTACTATTTTGCATTTTTTATTCGATATTCATGCAAGTATTGAATGTTATTTGTTTATTAATTTTGGCCATCACGTCTAGTTCAAATTCTATTCTTGCATTACTTGCTAATGAAAAGTTGACTGGAGAAAACTTTTTTAAGTGGAAAAGTAACATGAATGTTCTACTTATATGTGAAAACTTCAAATTTTTCTTTGTGGAAGAATGTCGATAAGAACCTGCTGCTAATGCTCTTTGTAATATACGAAAGAGCTATGAAAAATGGATTACAGCTAATAACAAGGCCCATGCCTACTTGTTAGCGGGCATGTGCTTAGATTAAAGCAAGAAAAGATGGAGATTGCTTATGAGATAATAGTCTCTTTAGGCCAGGTTTGGGAAACTTTCTAATCAATCGCGTCATGAAGCTTTGAACATGATTAATTATTTGAGCGAGGTTGAAATCCATGGTGCGACCATTGATGAACGCATGCAAGTGAGTATGATTTAGAATCACTCTCACCAGCTTTTCTACAGTTCAAAAGCAACTATGTTATGAACAAGTTAAGTAATGATATGACTCAATTGCTTAATGAGCTGCAGACCTTCGAAGCCATTTCTATTGGAAAGGCTAAAGAAGGTGAGGCAAATTGTTATAATTTGGGAGTGATTGAATATACTTAAAGGTGCCAAAACCATTAATGTCATGAGCTGCACAAAACTGTCACTGTAGGAAAAATCTATTTCAGTATGCTGTGAAGGGAGCTGAACTTGAGAAGCTATATCCATGAGTTTTAGCCATTATATGACATGGTTACATTATTTTTTATGTTAGTTAAGTTTGATAAAAATTGGGGAGTGAATGAATATGTCTAACAATGTCAAAATCATCATGCAAATTAATGTGGCAGCAAGAAAATGTGAAGTTATGAATCTGTCCAATTTGGTTCATTAACATGTTCCAGCATAGATGTGGTGCATTTGATCCCTAACATTTAGGGAGATGTTATAAGAGTTATAATACATCAATTAAGTGAGGTTAGTATACATTTAAGATGTGGAACAAAGGTGCATAGAAGGTTGTATTCGGTTATAGTTTCTAAGTGGTAAGGTTGTTTAGTTAAATTGAGATTCAAGATTTTTATACTACAATAGGTATAATGAACTTGTTAATTGAGGATGGTGATTGATATCTTGTATTTTCACAGGTTATTTCACATCTACAGTTGGGGAGTAATACTAAATAAACCTAGAAGTAACACATAACGATCAAAGATAAGTGAAAATCCATTTGCAACTACAATACAAGAACATAGTATATCTTGAAGCATTTATACCTAATGTGTTGATGATATTAAATTGATTGGATGACAAGTGTAGTATGTATCTTAAGAGTTTTATGATTCTTGAAATATGTTGAGAGAAAGATGACTTGCATTTTACATTGAACATACCATTACTTAGCATTTATATGTGCATGCACGACATATGAGTGTAGTTGAGGTTCTTACATGCACGATATCATTTGAGACATGATTTTTAGAAAGAAAATATTTTGGTTGGCCACTACTAGTGTACTGAGTCATGCGAGACGTGCTTATATGATATTTTGGGGTATCGCGAGTGTTACTTCTCGGATGATCATAGGTGCCTCTGTGGTCACGAGAGGGTGGACTGTTAGAGTAGGATGCCAACGCCCCAATTAGATTGGGTGTATTATACTCTTTTGCTTTTGTAAAGACAATCTTATTGGGAATCATATTAATAAAAAGGCATTTTCTTTATCTTATGTCTTGCATTTTTTTATTTCTGCACATTAGATAAAGTCCTTATACCAAATTTAGCTACGGGGCATGGTCGCGCATATGATGGCGATCATGGAACATGCCTCTAAAGCTTTGGTTTTAAATAAGTTCCGAGTCGAGAGTTTTTTTGAGATGGGACATCAAATAGCTCAGTAAGACTCGTACATATAATGCATGCTCGTGAGACGAGGATGTCACATTCCATTGGCATTAGCGTAGAGACGTAAGTGCATATATGTGGGTGCTTGTTAGGGAACAAGTACACCGAATATGGCCCGCAAGAAATTCTTAGTTGGAGTCTTTGCCCGTCGAAATAAGAATTTCTGTGTTGTGATAGTACACGACTAGTCCTTAACTTGAGGCACGATGGTAGCCTTGTGTGCATCCTGCAGCACTTTGATATATCTTCTAATTGCTTGACAATCACAAATGGGGTATGTTGGGTGTTGCACTGGTGTGCATGGAGGTTTGTCAGTGGCCAACATAGAATTCGACACTTGTTTTTTTTTTAAACAAGGGAATCTCCTGTGTTTTCATAGTTCGTGATTCAAAGACCTTGGCCAAGGCAGAATGAATTATGATTCATCAAGAATCATTTGAACTTGAAATGGGATCACAGCAATTGAATCATTTAGGGTTTCGACTTATAATCCATGCCTTAGATTCAATCAGGAGATTAGCTGTCGAAAGGATCGTACGTGTATGGTACTCGCAACTGAAATAGGTTTACTCGCTATTTCACCTAAACTAGTTTGCCATGATTACTTGTTAGGTGTTTTCATGGATAGTGAGGTTTTTGAAATTAAGGAGTTGATTCCAAGCGGATTAATTAATTGGATTAATTAATTGGAATAATTGTTATTCATAAGTTGCAAATGTTGCAAACCCACTACTAGCTTAGTAGTGAACCTAAGAGGGTCACACATCTTTATGAAAAGTAACATTTTTAATTTTAGATTTTATCCAATGGTTGGAAATTAATTAATTAATACTGATCAATTAATTAATTAAGGGTTCTATTTAATTTAATAGTTAAATTAAATTATTCAATTAAGTAATTGGATTATTTAATTGGACCTAATTTGATTAGGAAGCCCAATTGGAGTAAATTAAATTAATCAATTGGATTGATTAAATTGGGATTGAATCAATTGAATTGATTTGGGGATTTTTGAGTCCAAGCCCAAAATAAATGTGGATCACTTAAGAAGCCCACTAAAGTATGAAGAGAATAAATTAAATAAATATGATTTATTTAATTAACATATTTATAGATAAATAAATATAGTGACCAATTTTATAGGATAAAATAGGCCACTAAGATTTAATTTATGTATAAATATAATTATAGTATATATATATGATATATATCTATCTTGATATTATTTGAAGAGTTCAAATTAATATCAACAATGTATGTAGACAATTTTGATGATTAATGTAGTCTCAAATTAGTCCACATACAATAGAAGAGTGAAAAAAGAAGAGTTCTTGAAAGATTTGGAATCCTTCCAAGATAAAGTTTTGAAGTAGTTCAAAATAGAAAAACTTTCCAAGAGTTGGAAAATGATTAAAATTTTCAACCCTATTATATATGAGGGATGAAAATTACATAATTCAATTCAAAAAATTTGAGCAAAAATATTTTGTTTAAAGTCTTCTATTTTTACTCTTCAAGAAAAAGAAAAGAAAGAAAAGAAAATCAGTTTCTTGTTTTTTCTTCATATTATTGTTTCAAGAACTTAAAGAATCAATCTTTATTGTTCTTGAAAATATACTCCGGTTCTAGATTAGTAAACAATTAAAAGGATACTAGCGAATCCTTTTGATTGGTGTTGCTTTCCGTATCGTGGACCTGATAGAGGGGAGACACTTGGATCCCTGCGAGTTCTGATAGTCCAGGATAAGCAATTGATTGCTTCATTCCCTACAACAACGGAGTGCACGAAAGGTATAATCCGATTTTATATTTATTTATATATTCACTTGAATAAGCGCGATCGTTAAAATCGCTTTCGAATCAAAGGGGTTAAATTTATGTTTGATAAAAATTTTAATTTTCCGCTGCGTATACCCCTGCGATTATAGCGAACCCAACAGTGGTATCAGAGCCACGGTTTCGCTTATTTAGTGAATTTCGGATTTATGAATACATGTTTTTAAATTGTTTAAATTCATGTTAATTATGTAAAATTTGATTTTGCATATTTTAGAAATTTTTAATTGGAATAATTTTAATTGCTTATTTAAATTGTTTAAATATGAAAAAAAAAAAAAAAATTCGCCGGCGTCGGGTGTCAGACACCCGACGGCTGCGCAGGCAGGCACCCGGCAGCAGGTGCCGGTGCGCACGGGTGCCGACAGCTAGGCGCCCGTCACCCGGCGCTGGGCGCTGGGCGCTGGGCTGGGCACCCGTCACCCCCGCCCCCCCACACGGCGGCCCGGCACCCGGCGCGGGGCTGGGCGCGACTGCGCCCGACCGGCAGCAGTGGTGCTGCTCGTCGTGTCGTTCCGGGTCCATTTTTTTTTTTTTTTTTTCTGGAATATTAAAATTAAATGTTAATTTTAATTTTTCTGAAAAATTGTTTTTCAAGCAATTAAAAATTATACCAAGTTAAAAGAAAAATTGCGTTTAACAATTTGGTAAATTTACATATTTTGATAATTACATATGATGTTAATTATGAGCATGTATGGGATGATCATGAGCCATTGGACCAATGTGATTGTTTTATTTAATATTTTTGGGTTTTAAAATGGGGCCTGCGAGCCTCTTATTTCATTTATGTAAGTTATTTTATTTTCTGTAAAGAGAGTAGAATAGAAGGTAAGGTTTTTCTTTTTTTGGAAGACGAAGGAGAATAAAAAAAGGAAGGCCCATGATTGTATGGGATACAATTATGTAATAGAATAGGTTCTATTCCATTTTATTACCCTTAGACTGACCTTAGGTCCATTTTTGGCTCAAATGGACCGCATAGGACTGGTTCATGATCATCCATTTATTTAAGTATGTATTAGATGCATGCTTAGGATTTTATTTAATGCTTTTATGCTTGTGGAATGATATTATGATGTCATGCATTAAATAACCAACATAATTTAAATTATGATGAGGTCTTGGATAAAATTAAACCCCACTTAATTTTTAAAATTAAGTAAAAGAATTTTTTGAAAATTCGATTTCAAACAAAAATGGACAAGTTAGGTAGGACCTATCGTTCCATGCCTACCATCAAAGATAGAGACATGACGACCGCTACCGCACTTGATCACTGACCATGAGTCGTGGGGTGGTCTTGTGTTGGAAAGCTGTGATCTCTACCAAGCATAGAGATGCTCGTGGGATGGAATCGTCATTATGTTGACCATGAGTCGTGGGACATCTTGATGCTCTATCTACACGAAAGTTTGATGGGTATTGTTTGACACTTAGTACCATATGGGCTCATAAAATTGGGGTATATGAGAAGAGGTGAGGCAAAACAAACTTGAGGGTTGTATAGTGATACAATCGTCAAAGAGTTGACTACCGATAAAAATATTTCATGGGCTCATAAAATTGGGGTGTGAAATATTTCCATTGGACCTCAAGCTCACTAGGAAATTTGATTTCCCGAAATTCCATTAGGGGTGATGGAATTCGAAGAAAATAGTGGGAGACATTTAGTATTAAAGACCTTATATTAAATGAATATGTTTTTCCCATAGTTTACTCATTTTCTGCTTCTTGCATATTTTGTAGATTATTCTACTAAAATGGCAAAGAATCCACTTGCAACAATCATTGAACAAAACAAATTAACTGGACCTAATTTTGTCGATTGGCTAAGAAACCTGAAGATAGTCTTCTTCAGTCAGAGAAGAGGGCATATGTCCTCGACACTGCGCCTCCTTTGGTACCGCCGGAGGATATTACTTCAGAGATTATGCAGGTTATTTACGTCATGTTGATGACAATCTGCAGGCTCGATGCTACATGCTGGCATCGATGTCAAATGAGCTGCAGAGGCAGAATGAGGATCAAGATACTGCCTATGGGATCCTCATTCACCTACAAGAGTTGTATGGTGAAAGAACTCGACAGACGAGATATCAGATCTCAAAAGAGCTTTTCAGATGTCGTATGACTGAGGGCTCTTCAGTCCATGATCATGGATTGAAGATGATAGCCCTTATTGAAAGGCTGGCGTCCCTTGGAGTCGTTATGGAGAACGAACTCTATACGGACCTTCTGCTGCAGTCTCTGCCTCCATCATTTGACACTTTTGTTGTCAACTTTAACATGCACAACATGGAGACTAGTCTCGCTGAGCTTGTGAACATGTTAAAGACGGCTGAGTCCACCATGAAAAAGGACAAGCCGGTTCTGCTTGTTGGATCTTCTTCCGGATCAAAGGCTAAAAAGCCCAAGAAAGGAAAGAAGAAAGGAAAGGGTTCCTCTAAACCCAACAAGCTGAAAGCTAAGGGCGGTGTCAAAAAGGTTTCTTCTCAAGCCAATGACAAGTGCCATTACTGCGGCAAACCAGGGCACTGGAAGAGGAATTGCAAGGAGTATCTTGCAAGCCTGAAGAGTTCAGGTATATATTTTGTTGAAGTTAACTTGTCGGTTAACAATACTTCTTGGGTATTAGATACCGGTTGTGGCTCACATATTTGCAATGATTTGCAGATGATGGCAAGAAGTAGGAAGCTGGATGGAGGAGAAACGGTCCTTAGGATGGGAAATGGAGCAAGAGTTGCTGCATTAGCTATAAGGACCGTTAATCTGGCTTTAGAGAATGGTTATGTAATAGTTTTAAATAATTGTCTTTTTGTTCCGGATATTATTAAGAACATTATCTCTATTCCAGTTTTGGATAGAGAAGGTTTTAGATTTACCATTGAGAATGGAAATTGTTCCATTTTCAAACGTTCTGATTTTATATATTCTGGTTCTTTGACGAATTGTTTATATACTATTACTCCCCATAACCCCATTTTCACAATTCAACAACATAAAAGAAAATTAGATAATCATAGTTCAATGAGCCTGTGGCACGCAAGATTAGGACATATTTCTGAGAAAAAGAATTAACAAATTGGCACAATTGCTTGATCTAACGAGAGAGCAAGAACTACCAACTTGTGAATCCTGCCTCAAAGGAAAGATGACCAAATCTCCATTTGTTGGACAAGTGGAGCGAGCCAAGCATCTATTGGATTTGATCCATACAGATGTATGTGGGCCACTAAATGTTAGTGCCCGTGGGAACTATAACTACTTCTTAACCTTTACCGATGACTTCTCTAGGTATGGTTATGTGTACCTTTTAAGGTACAAGTCTGAAGTATTTGAAAAGTTCAAAGAATTCAGAACTGAAGTAGAGAAACAAACTGGATTAAGTATAAAAACTCTTCGATCTGATCGAGGAGGTGAATACTTAAGCACAGAATTTTTAGATTATCTAAAAGAGAATGGGATTCTCTCACAGTGGACTCCTCCTGCTACTCCCCAACTCAACGGAGTTGCGGAACGCAGGAATCGAACCTTGTTGGACATGGTTAGATCTATGATGAGCTTCACTTCATTACCTCTTTCATTCTGGGGCTATGCCTTAGAAACGGCGGCATACCTATTAAACAGGGTGCCATCTAAAGCCGTCCCCAAAATACCATATGAGATGTGGTATGGAAAGACACCTTCCTATAAATACCTTAGGGTATGGGGGTGTGCTGCTTATGTGAAGCAGCTAGTGGGAGATAAGTTGGATATGAGATCCAGCTTATGCAAGTTTGTGGGGTATCCAAAGGAGTCTATTGGATACTATTTCTATGATGCCACGGAACAAAGGGTGTTTGTTTCGAGGAATGCTACCTTCCTTGAAGAAGAATTTCTTTCAGATGGAAGTGACAATGTCGTAGAACTTGAAGAGGTTCAAGAACCACAGAACACCCCAACTGACGCAGTAAATGGTACACCAGCTGATGCTGGACCCTCTAAGGCACAATCTCTTCGAAGATCCGAAAGGGTCTCAAGGGTACCTAAGAGGTACAACTTGTTGTTAGAGAACAAAGAAGAGGGACTCCCCTTGGATAATGATCCAAGAAGCTATGGAGAGGCGATGTCTGACATCGACTCGAAGAAGTGGCAAGAAGCTATGCAGTCCGAAATGGACTCTATGTACTCCAACAAGGTATGGACTTTGGTGGACCCACCACAGGGAATTGTTCCCATTGGCTGCAAATGGGTCTACAAGCGGAAGCTTGGAGTAGATGGAGAGGTAGCAACCTATAAGGCACGATTGGTAGCAAAAGGTTATACTCAGAAGCAAGGAATTGATTATGAGGAAACTTTTTCACCAGTAGCGATGCTTAAATCCATACGGATACTGTTAGCCATATCTGCATATTATGACTATGAGATATGGCAAATGGATGTGAAGACCGCTTTCCTTAATGGAAACATTAAGGAAGAGATCTACATGAAGCAGCCAGAAGGCTTCATATCCAGCGGGAGCGAGCAAAAAGTTTGCAAGCTCCAGAGATCCATTTATGGACTCAAACAAGCTTCGAGGAGTTGGAACATCCGATTTGATGAAACGATCAAAATGTTTGACTTTCATAAGAACCCGGATGAACCATGTGTCTACAAGAAGGTTAGTGGGAGTGCAGTTACATTTGTTGTGCTCTACGTTGATGACATCCTACTCATTGGGAATGATGTAGGGATGTTGCAGTCAACGAGGACTTGGTTATCTAATCAGTTTTCCATGAAGGACTTGGGAGATGCATCTTTTATCCTAGGGATAAAGATCTATAGAGATAGATCCAGAAGGATGATCGGACTATCCCAGTCCATGTACATAGACAAAGTGCTAAAAAGGTTTAGCATGGAGGAATCCAAGAGAGGATTTCTGCCTATGAGTCATGGGGTTTCACTCTCTAAAGTTATGTCTCCTAAGACACCTGAAGAGAGAGAAAAGATGGCTCGCATACCTTATGCTTCTGCAATAGGGAGCATAATGTATGCAATGTTATGTACAAGGCCTGATATAGCACATGCTCTGAGTGTCACGAGCAGATATCAGTCCAATCCAGGAGAAGAACACTGGAAAGCCGTTAAGATGATCCTCAAGTACTTGAGAAGGACTAAGGATATCTTTCTGATATACGGCAATGGAGAACTAAAACTGGAGGGATATACAGACTCTAGTTTTCAGTCCGATATAGATGACTCAAAGTCCATGTCCGGATACATATTCACCTTGAATGGTGGTGCGGTCAGTTGGAAGAGTTCCAAGCAAGAGACGACTGCAGACTCTACCACCGAAGCTGAATATATTGCTGCATCAGATGCAGCAAAAGAAGCTGTTTGGATTAGAAATTTCATCCAAGGGTTGGATGTAATTCCATCCATTGTTGATCCAGTTATGATTTACTGTGATAATAATGGAGCTATTGCGCAAGCAAAAGAGCCAAGATCTCATCAAAGATCCAAGCACATAATGAGACGATATCACTTGATCAGAGAGATCATTGGTAGAGGCGACGTCATTGTGGATCGAGTTGCCTCAGCAGAAAATGTAGCAGACCCACTTACTAAGCCCTTAGCACAGAAGATATTCGACGGACATCTTGAGAAGATGGGCCTTAGATACATGGGCAGGGCAAGTGGGAGATTGTTAGAGTAGGATGCCCAACGCCCCAATTAGATTGGGTGTATTATACTCTTTTGCTTTTGTAAAGACAATCTTATTGGGAATCATATTAATAAAAAGGCATTTTCTTTATCTTATGTCTTGCATTTTTTATTTCTGCACATTAGATAAAGTCCTTAGACCAAATTTAGCTACGGGGCATGGTCGCGCATATGATGGCGATCATGGAACATGCCTCTAAGGCTTTGGTTTTAAATAAGTTCCGAGTCGAGAGTTTTTTGAGATGGGACATCAAATAGCTCAGTAAGACTCGTACATATAATGCATGCTCGTGAGACGAGGATGTCACATTCCATTGGCATTAGCGTAGAGACGTAAGTGCATATATGTGGGTGCTTGTTAGGGAACAAGTACACCGAATATGGCCCGCAAGAAATTCTTAGTTGGAGGCTTTGCCCGTCGAAATAAGAATTTCTGTGTTGCGATAGTACACGACTAGTCCTTAGACTTGAGGCACGATGGTAGCCTTGGTGTGCATCCTGCAGCACTTTGATATATCTTCTGATTGCTTGACAATCACAAAGGGGGTATGTTGGGTGTTGCACTGGTGTGCATGGAGGTTTGTCAGTGGCCAACATAGAATTCGACACTTGTTTTTTTTTTTAAACAAGGGAATCTCCTGTGTTTTCATAGTTCGTGATTCAAAGACCTTGGCCAAGGCAGAATGAATTATGATTCATCAAGAATCATTGGAACTTGAAATGGGATCACAGCAATTGAATCATTTAGGGTTTCGACTTATAATCCATGCCTTAGATTCAATCAGGAGATTAGCTGTCGAAAGGACCGTACGTGTATGGTACTCGCAACTGAAATAGGTTTACTCGCTATTTCACCTAAGACTAGTTTGCCATGATTACTTGTAGGTGTTTTCATGGATAGTGAGGTTCTTGAAATTAAGGAGTTGATTCCAAGCGGATTAATTAATTGGAATAATTGTTATTCATAAGTTGCAAATGTTGCAAACCCACTACTAGCTTAGTAGTGAACCTAAGAGGGTCACACATCTTTATGAAAAGTAACATTTTTAATTTTAGATTTTATCCAATGGTTGGAAATTAATTAATTAATACTGATCAATTAATTAATTAAGGGTTCTATTTAATTTAATAGTTAAATTAAATTATTCAATTAAGTAATTGAATTATTTAATTGGACCTAATTTGATTAGGAAGCCCAATTGGAGTAAATTAAATTAATCAATTGGATTGATTAAATTGGGATTGAATCAATTGAATTGATTTGGGGATTTTTGAGTCCAAGCCCAAAATAAATGTGGATCACTTAAGAAGCCCACTAAAGTATGAAGAGAATAAATTAAATAAATATGATTTATTTAATTAACATATTTATAGATAAATAAATATAGTGACCAATTTTATAGGATAAAATAGGCCACTAAGATTTAATTTATGTATAAATATAATTATAGTATATATATATGATATATATCTATCTTGATATTATTTGAAGAGTTCAAATTAATATCAACAATGTATGTAGACAATTTTGATGATTAATGTAGTCTCAAATTAGTCCACATACAATAGAAGAGTGAAAAAAGAAGAGTTCTTGAAAGATTTGGAATCCTTCCAAGATAAAGGTTTTGAAGTAGTTCAAAATAGAAAAAATTTCCAAGAGTTGGAAAATGATTAAAATTTTCAACCCTATATATATGAGGGATGAAAATTACATAATTCAATTCAAAAATTTGAGCAAAAATATTTTGTTTAAAGTCTTCTATTTTTACTCTTCAAGAAAAGAAAAGAAAGAAAAGAAAATCAGTTTCTTGTTTTTTTCTTCATATTATTGTTTCAAGAACTTAAAGAATCAATCTTTATTGTTCTTGAAAATATACTCCGGTTCTAGATTAGTAAACAATTAAAAGGACACTAGCGAATCCTTTTGATTGGTGTTGCTTTCCGTATCGTGGACCTGATAGAGGGGAGACACTTGGATCCCTGCGAGTTCTGATAGTCCAGGATAAGCAATTGATTGCTTCATTCCCTACAACAACGGAGTGCACGAAAGGTATAATCCGATTTTATATTTATTTATATATTCACTTGAATAAGCGCGATCGTTAAAATCGCTTTCGAATCAAAGGGGTTAAATTTATGTTTGATAAAAATTTTA
The DNA here is from genome assembly GCA_019321725.1 of Paulownia fortunei. Lineage (NCBI taxonomy): Eukaryota > Viridiplantae > Streptophyta > Magnoliopsida > Lamiales > Paulowniaceae > Paulownia > Paulownia fortunei. Next base: position 19,904,948 of record CM033106.1, read on the forward strand.
ATTTTCCGCTGCGTATACCCCTGCGATTATAGCGAACCCAACAGGGACCACTTGACTATGCCCTTATTGACTCCGCCGGTGGGAAGACTTCTAGAGGATCATAGTGGAAGACAAGGGGTGGACCTCTGGTGATTCCTGGAGATGGCCCCTAGACTGAGTCAATTTATTATGACAATGTGATTATTGATATTGTTCAGTGCTCTATCCAGTATATAATAGGTAGGCCAAGGGCCCAGTGATGGAAATTGATTTTGAATGAACTGTTTTGGTTCAGGATCTTGCATTCAAGGCTTGATTTCATAGAGATGCATCGCATATATGTTAGATTATCTATTCAACACGCATGATTTTCACTTACTGCGCGTTAGCTCATGTAGTTCAGGCATTGTAGGTGAGCATGATGATATTTGAGACTCTGAAGCTTACTGAGCTAGTTGTTAGAGCTCCTAGAGGCTTCTGAGGATCATTGTACATGGATAACGACCTGGTGGGTTATGTTGTGGGCATATTCTGATTTTTACAATTATTATTATTGTGTAAATTGTTGTTTATATATAAAGGGTTACAAGATGCAAAATATCCTTACTTCTTTCAAAAGTATAGACTATTATTTTGATTTTTGAGTCTATCTTATTATAACTTTAGGATGTCATGTCCTTTATAACTCTTGAAATTTTATAGTAAATAAGTTTGAGAATAGCACGACTGTGATAGGTGTTGTGTTTTTATATAAACATTGATTTTTCTATATACCCATATGTCAGAAAACACTTTTATTGTTTCTCAAAGTACTACAGTTGATAATATATATATTATATATATATACACATGCACACACATGTGCTACCTTGTCAAAATTATTATTATATCAATATCTATATTTAGTGGTGGGGGTGCTACAAATTGACTCCTAATTTAGCTTATAAAAAGAAAACAGTGCAAATTCTGGATTGGAAGGAAAAAGAATTGATAATGAAAAAGATTCGATTTATTAAAATATTGTGGAGACATCATTCTGTAGAAAAGCCACGTGGGAAAGAGAAGAAGAAATGCAAAAACAAGTATCCAGAATTATTTGGTACTTTAAATTTTGAGGATGAAATTTTTATAAGGAAGTAAGGATTGTAATGCTCAATTCTTTCCTACATAGCCAATAATAAGCATCTTACATGAATATGCATGTAATCAATACGTATTATCGAATTATGGTATACAAATAGCATGATTGGATGAACATGAATAATTATTACTATATGCTCGAGTTATGCTTTAACATACATTTGTACATGAAATATGAGATCAAACTTTTGTTTCTTGCATTAACATATGCCTTAAGTATCCTTTTTACAGTGAAAAGATCAGTATCTCGGTTAAGGAAGATTGATGTGTTGAATGGCCGTGAAATAAATTATTTGTATTACTCCATACTTGTTACATTCTAAAGTGATTATATGTCTAAATATTTGTTTGAAATATGTTACGTTTGGCTAAGAGCTAAAAGTATGTAAAATGCTGCAATTGGATTGGTTGGTTGACTAGGTTGCATGAAATCATTCTAAACCGCATTGCACTTGATTATAACACCAAAGCATCATTTTTTGTCATCTCCCTATCCCATAAACATGGCTCTTTAAATGAGAAGACACCAAGCATGAGTCAACCAATCATCACCCTCCACTTATCTCTCTTTTAAATGTCAAACAAGTCATTTTTAGCCATATTTTCTTGTGGAAGCTCCTCAAAAATGACCAGCCTTCTTCTCCAAAGTTTCTCCCAAATTTAACACTCTCTTACTCACAAAAATTAAATTCAATCCATAGGAATCTATAGAACACAAACTAAAACAAGTTTCCACACTTTTAAGCTTGAAAACCGTTGATTTTGAAGCTTAATTCCAATTTAATCAAGATATATTCTTTTTCAATATTTTTTATGATGCATTTGTAGTATCTTGGATGGTTACATGTTTTAGTATATTTTTGTATGAATGAAAACTCAAGTGGGATAGATTTGAAGCCAAAACCAAGCTAGTTCAACTAGTTTCTAGCATAATTGATAGTCTTGCAAAATATGGCTAATTTACTTATTTCTATTAATCTTGTAATGCTTATATTGTGTTTGTAAGTTCCTATGAATGATTGAGAACAATAGCCATTAGTTTTCTTAATTGATGGTTAGAATCAATTTAAGTTAGAATCGAGTTTACTCATTTTAATTCGAATTGCGTTCATGTTTTGGGGGCTGCCCTAATATTTATGTTTGAATTATTAGTGATTTAGTGGTTGCCATAATATTTAATATCCTGAATTAGTAGTAAAATATGGAGTATGCATTATTTTTGAGATCTTGTTTCATTTGTTGTGTAATACCCAAGCCTCGCGCTACTTACCTGGCCAATATAGTTCATTCATTTCATACTACGTATATGCCATTTGCATTTTTAATTGATATTTTATAATGTACTATATTTTATATGATATTTTTAATAATTAAACTTTTGATGTTGTCACTCGATATTAGTTTCCAAACTCTTTAACCTAATTGGTTGAGTTGGTACTAAGATACGAGAATTTAGGTGTCAACTATCAGATATTATTAGGATACGTAAGTGAAAGGTGGCATCGTTGTGTTTATCGGCGTAGGATAAACTATGCAAATAAATTAATTAGGGAGAAAATAGTGATAGTCATGGTAATAATAATAATAAAATAAAGTAAGGACACTATCATATTAATTAAGAGGGTGTAAATTCTTACTAGAAAATAAATTTGGGGGCTTAAAAATAAATATCAAAATATTATGTATTAATTATATATATAAAAATATAAATATATATAATATATATAATATATATAGATGTATAGATGTACGAAATATATATATATATACATATATGTAGACAAGTGTAGCGTAGTAGTTTATGTTAAGGATTAGTATATATATAATATATTATGTAGTATAATATATATATATATATACATATATGTATAGACGTGTAGTGTAGTAGTTTATGTTAAGGATAAGTATATATATAATATATTATATTAGATTTCATTAGTAGCTAAGTAATAACACACACCACAAACACACACGATTAACACTACACACACATTAACGGCAGCAAAGGAAAGGAAAAGTGGAAAGAAAAAATAGAAGAAAAAAAAAGAGGGTGCTTTGACAAATTTCAACGGTAGGAATTGGAGAAAATTTTGGATAAGTTTCTTCTCATTTTGTACGGATAAAAATATATATTTATACCGTTTATTTCTAATTTGAATTTTTTTTATTTAAATTAACTAGTTATCTACTTGTGAGACAATAGTTAATATACACCTTTAATTCGAAATTAATTACAAAGATTTGATTTTATTATCTTGTATTAATTGGATGAAAGAGCTAATTTAATTGAGGGTTTGGTTACGGGGATTATAACACATTAATTAAATAATATTAGAATAAATTCGAGATGAGAAATCAAGGTATTTAAAAGATTCTGATTGGGTTGAAGTATATATATTTTTAAGGTTTGACTGTTACTTAATTAAATTTAAGTTAGGATCCCATATGAGATTTGATATAATAAACCTATTGATTAAGAATAAAAATTAATACGTTATATTTTTACAGGCAGTCTTATATCTAAGGTTAGGGAGGAAAATCTTGTTAACCTTCAGTAGGACATCAAAGGTGAAAGGTAAGTGAAAATCCATTTGCAACTACAATGAATAAACATAGTATTTCGTGCATTATCTATATTAAAGGTGATCATTGTGTCTTGATGTGTGTATTGTGAGTAGTATATATATACCTTATGTTTCTTGGATGATGGGACATAGGATCCACTGTGTCATTAGGCATGTCATTCATCAACATATACATATCCATGCATAACACGTGCTCACAGTTGAGGTTTTTGCATGCATGTCAATATTTTCAGAAAGAAATTATTTTGATTGGCCACTAGTAGTGTACCGAGGCATGCGAGGCGTGCTTCTGCGATATTTTGGGGTGTCGCGAGTGTTACTTCTCAGATGATCATAGGGGTTGACAGAGGGTGTGCCTCTGGTGGTCACGAGAGGGTGGACCACTTGACTGTGCCTTATCGATGCCACTAATGGAAAGACTTCTAGAGGGTCACAGGGGAAGACAGGGGGTGGACCTCTAGTGATCCCAGGAGATGGCCCCCAGATTGTATCGATCTATTTATGGCCATGTGATTATTGATATTGTTGAGAGCTCTATCTGGTACATAGTAGATGGGCCAAGGGCCCCAGTGATGGAAAATAATTTTGATAGAACTATTTTTATACATAAGTTTACATTCTTGTCATGAAATCATAGAAATGCATTGCATTTATGTTAGATTATCCCTTCAGCATGCATGGTTTTCATTTATTGAGCATTAGCTCACGTAGTTCATGCATTGTAAATGAGTTTGATGATACTTGAAGCCATTGACTTACTGAGTGAGCGGCTGGAGCTCCTACAGGTTATGAGGATCAGTGTACATGGATGACAACATGTTGGGCTAGTTGTTAACTCATTTAATTTTGGAGTCTATTGTATTAAGTTTGGGATTTGTACTGTGTTACTTTTATAACTTTTCTGTACATGGGTATGTAAATATTATGATTGTTATGGATCCTCTGTAGGTATATATATATTAGTCTGTGAGTGAAAAAGTAGTTTATTATTTATTAATATGTTACAAGGAGAAAAAAAAAATTCATGCCTGCACACAGGTTCTATCATGTCAAATTATATTATATGTATAGTTGTGTAGTAATGGGGGTATTACAGAGTGGTATCAGAGCCCGATTATAGGTTCTGTAGACTGTCCATGTACATAAATTTGAAACTTGTGGAAGCACGACTTTACTCATAAGTTTTATTTTGTTATGTGATGTATTATTATTTCATGAATTATATTGGCCATGTTCTAAAACAGTTTTACGGTCATGATAAGAACAAAGAGAGAGAGTAGTAGTAGAGGTAGAAACCAAGAAGGGGAGACACCTATGCCAAATGATGATTAGGACACTATTATAAACCGACTTACAGAACTCATTCAACAACAATAAGACAAATTCAACAACTCATCCAACAGAGAGATGTGGGTGGACAATAGAGAGCTGAAATGAATCAACCGCAGCCCCAAGCAGAACCAGTGGAGATAGATGGGGAAAGATTTAGGAAACTCAATCCACCAATATTTGAAGATGCGGTAGATCCTACAACCACAGAGGATTGGCTGAGAATCCTAGAGAAAATATGTTCCAGTATAGCAGAGTCCCAAAGGAAGAGAAGGTGATATGCGCCTCGTTTATGCTTCGTGGAACTGCTGGCACTGGTGGGATACAATGAGGAGCATAGAGGATCCCTTTACTATGACTTGGGAAAGATTTAAAGAGTTATTCAGGAATAAATACTTCACTGTGCCTGTTCATGCAATGAAGATGAATGAATTTATACAGCTGCGGCAGGGAGCTATGACAGTCGGGGACTATATTCGAAAATTTGAATAGATGACTAGGTTTGCCACACATATGGTCAGCACTGATGCACTGAAGGTATGGAGATTCCTTGAAAGTTTGAGACCAGAACTATACAGAGATGTTAATATGACAGGAATTCAAGGAGTCACCTATTCACAGATTGCTGAGAGAGCATTAGTTGCTGAGCAAGATAAACTCAGATTTTTTTTATGCAGAAAGCCTGTCACTAATTTAAGTAAGGACAAGGATAGAGATGGGTTGGAAATGAAAAGAAGAGGCCATTCCAAGCTCAAGGCCAGAAACCCGAATTTTGATCGAAACCAGGGCAACAACAGTGGGAGCAAAATAAGAGACCAAAGATAGAGTAGGGGAAAGCGCCAATGCCATAATCTATGTGCCCTAGATGCGGTGGTCAACATATGATAAACTGCCCTACAGATCCTAGAAGGTGCTATGTGTGTGGAAAGGTTGGTCATATTGCCAGAACATGCTTAGAGAACCCAAACTCTACAAAGCAACATAATGTACCAACTAGAGTCTTTACTATCACCAGAGTAGACACAGAGACGAATCCATCGGTAGTGATAGGTAAACTCTTTATCCATGATACTCTAGTATTCATACTATTTAACTCAGGAGCTACACATTCATTTGTGTCCACTGAGTATGTGAAGAGGCTGGGTAGGACACCTGATTTAATAGAAATTAGTTACAATATGACGATTCCTTCTGGAGACTAAAAGCAGACCAATCAAATTTTTAAAGCTTGTGCCATTCTTATTGAAGATAGAGAACTATATGCTGATCTGATTGTATTGGCCATGAATGACTATGACATAATTTTGGGCATGGACTGGTTATCAAAGTACTGTGCTACCTTCACTGATGCACTGAAGGTAGGGAGATTCCTTGAAAGTTTGAGACCAGAACTATACAGAGATGTTAATATGACAGGAATTCAAGGAGTCACCTATTCACAGATTGCTGAGAGAGCATTAGTTGCTGAGCAAGATAAACTCAGATTTTTTTTTATGCAGGAAGCCTGTCACTAATTTAAGTAAGGACAAGGATAGAGATGGGTTGGAAATGAAAAGAAGAGGCCATTCCAAGCTCAAGGCCAGAAACCTGAATTTTGATCGAAACCAGGGCAACAACAGTGGGAGCAAAATAAGAGACCAAAGATAGAGCAGGGGAAAGCGCCAATGCCATAATCTATGTGCCCTAGATGCGGTGGTCAACATATGATAAACTGCCCTACAGATCCTAGAAGGTGCTATGTGTGTGGAAAGGTTGGTCATATTGCCAGAACATGCTTAGAGAACCCAAACTCTACAAAGCAACATAATGTACCAACTAGAGTCTTTACTATCACCAGAGTAGACACAGAGACGAATCCATCGGTAGTGATAGGTAAACTCTTTATCCATGATACTCTAGTATTCATACTATTTAACTCAGGAGCTACACATTCATTTGTGTCCACTGAGTATGTGAAGAGGCTGGGTAGGACACCTGATTTAATAGAAATTAGTTACAATGTGACGATTCCTTCTGGAGACTAAAAGCAGACCAATCAAATTTTTAAAGCTTGTGCCATTCTTATTGAAGATAGAGAACTATATGCTGATCTGATTGTATTGGCCATGAATGACTATGACATAATTTTGGGCATGGACTGGTTATCAAAGTACTGTGCTACCATACATTGTCAGAAAAACACAGTGACATTTCAACCTCCTGGAGAAGAAACTTTTGTGTTCACTGGGATTATGAAGAGCTTTAGATTCCCACTAATATCAATGTTGAAGGCACAACGTTTACTAGAAGTTGGTTGTGAGGGATATTTAGGCAGTGGTATGAGCATTGAAGATTAACACCATCTTATTCTTAGTGAAGTATCAGTAGTCCAGGAATAACCTGAAGTATTTCCAGATGATCTCCCTAGGTTACCACCCGATCATGAGATAGAGTTTGTTATTGACCTACAGCCGGGAATGTCTCCAATCTTAAAATCCCCGTACCAAATGGCTCCATCTGAGTTAAAGGAATTGAAGATACAATTACAGGAATTGCTGGAAAAAGGTTTTATCAGACCTAGCTTTTCACCGTGGGGTGCGCCCGTCCTGTTTGTATGAAAGAATGTTGGTACGATGAGACTGTGTACAGGCTACCGAGAATTAAATAAGGTTACAATCAAGAATAAATACCCTTTACCTCGAATTGACGATTTGTTTGATTAGTTGTAGGGTGCAGCAGTATTTTCAAAGATTGATTTATGATCTAGGTACCATCAACTGAAAATAAAATAAGATGACATTTCGAAGACAACATTTCACACGAGGTATGGACATTATGAATTTCTGGTGATGCAATTTAGATTGACTAACGCCCCAGCAGCTTCCATGAACCTTTTGTGATAATTCCGTAACAATCTTCTTTTCTAAAAATGACAAGTATTCCAAAGGTGCTAAACATATGGAATTGAAATACTTTGTTGTTAAAGAAGAAGTTCTGAAACAAAGAGTGTCAATTGAACACATCAGCACCAATCAACTATTATTGACATTATGATGATGTTTTATGTTATTTATGTATTTGACACTCTAAGCTCGTTTATTGAATGTTTCTGATATGTTAATACATCTTGTTTCATTATGTTAATATATATACAGGAATGAATTATGATGATACTAACAGGATTTGTCTATGATGAGATATTAATGTTGGACCATTATGCCATCTCTTATTAAGGTCACATTAAGTATATAATTGATATTGTAATACATGAAATAGACTATATCGATCTAAGAATGTACAACTCCCATGATTCGTATTAGTTTTTTCACTTAATGATGAATTTATGATTTAATCAATTAAGAAAGGATTTGACTTATATTGCGCATTATGTTTATTATTAAACCATTAAATTAAATGATGCCACATGGGCCAAGTGGGAGAATGTTAGATATTTTATGTCCTACATGTCCTATTTAAGATAATTATTTTTTAACTTAGTTAAGAGATAATTTAGCATAATAATCGTCTTATTTAAGATAATTATCTTTTAATTTATTTAAAAGATAAATATGGTTTGATAAATCACATGTCAAATATCATTGATTAATAAAGAGAGATTTTCTAATTATGCATAAGTTGATGGACCATGTAATTATAAATAAAGCCAATTAGAACCCGGTGATCTCTCAACCCACTCATTGATAGTTTTCTCTCCATTAGAAAAGTATACGTAAGAACTAAAAGGATCAAGAGAGAGAAACACGGGTTTCTCTAAAATTCTTCTTGTGATTATTTTCAACATTGATCATAGAGCAATGTATGTTTTCTTATAATTATGTATTGTGAAAATCATGAAATTTTAAAATCTTAGGCGTTAATGTTTATCCATAATTATGTTTTTGATCTGCATAAATAAAGAATTCCTAACATAACAAATATAAGATAGAAAAGTATATATATACACACATATATTTGTCATAACTGAAACCCCAGAGCAATTAATTAGGTGATCTACATCTACAAAGTCACAATCATGATGGTCTAAAATTAATAAAGAAGGGCTTTTCTCTTAATTATAATGAAAAAAATTATGAATTGCATTTTATATCGATAAATTAGTGCTAGATTTTTGTAGGATAAAAGACATTAATTTTTTTGCTCTTTGTGTCATGTTCACCATGTCTAAATTGTCATATTGTAGTTAAACTTGATGATTATCTATTATATGATGTGGAGAAATTCATTTGGAGTGGCAGTCATTTATGTTTCGTTGGAATTTTTCAATATCATGCACTAACAATAGTATTTTCTTCTATTAAGCGAAATAATTAAGTAAATAATTTATGTTATTTAGAAAAACTATTTATTATTACGTATAAGTAAATCATTCACTATTAATAAGTAATTAATTAATTATATCAATTAATCAAATATACCTTTATTAGTTCATATGATGGATCAATTGACTTAAATGGATTAATCAAATGAACTTAAATTATTTAAGGTGTATGTACAATGGTACGAGTTTGATGGAACCAAGCCCAATAGAAATTGGATGATGAAAAAATTCTATTTTAGAAGAAGAAAGATTAAAGTAGTTGGATGAATATAGAATACTATACATTATATGTCCTTGATATACAAGGAAACTATTTTAATGAAGTGGAATCCATATAGATTTAGAGCCTACTGATAAGTTGGTTTTATACCAATAATTCATATACTTTTTGATTGACATTTAGTTTGTTTTCAAGTATTTTTGTTACTTTTTATGCATTTAAAATCTTGTAGGTAATGACAAAAGGAGAAGAAAATGGAAAGAAACCAAAAACTTGGTTGAAATGTTGAAGAATCTGAATTGTGGTATAACTTATGACAGTTTTCGTATTTCAATCATAACTCTCTGCTCAAATATACTTTTGACTTTATTCTTGAACAACTAGAAATATAAGATCTAGATCTATAACTTTTATGTGCTAAATTCAAGAAATGTGAATTCTGGTTGGACCGAGTGGTATTCTTTGGACATGTAATATCAGCGGGGCAGGAATATCAGTTGATTCATGTAAAGTAGAAGCTATTAATAATTGGTCAAAACCTACAAATCCTTCAGAAGTACGTAGCTTTCTTGGTTTGGTTGGATACTACCGTAGATTTGTAGAAGGATTTTCCAAGATTGCTTCCTCTTTAACACAGTTAACATGGAAGGGTATCACATTTAAATAGACAGAGGCGTGCGAACAAAGTTTCCAAGAATTGAAGAAGAGGTTGACATCAACACCCATTCTTTCAATTCCATCAGGTACTGGAGGCTTTGTAGTTTATAGTGATGCCTCAAAGAATGGCTTAGGATGTGTACTAATGCAAAATGGGAAAGTGATTGCATATGCATTGAGGCAACTGAAAGAATATGAAAGAAATTACCCTATACATGATTTGGAGCTTGTTGTATTGGTATTTGTACTGAAGATATGGAGGCACTATCTATATGGGGGGCGGTGTGAAATCTATACGGATCACAAGAGCTTAAAATACTTCTTCACACAAAAAGAACTGAATATGCGACAATGAAGGTGGTTGGAGCTGGTGAAGGATTATGACTATGTTATCAACTACCATTCGGGTAAGGCTAATGTGGTGACAGATGCACTAAGCAAAAAATCAATAGAAGGTACTGCAACTACTCTTTTTGTTAATAGACCAGAGTTAATTGAATTCCAAAAAATGAATGTGGAGATTGTACAGTTGGGAGAAATTGAAATAAAGTTGGTAGCCTTGACACTCCAACCGACATTAATTGATAAAATTCAATAGGGACAACAAAGGGACAAATATTTTATCAAGGTAAAGAAGGATATTATTTCGGGGGTACCGTCTAATTATAAAATATCCATGAACGGAGTGCTACAATTTAGGGAACGATTATACGTGCCCCATGTGGATAATATCAGAAAATATATTCTTGCAGAGGTACATTCAACACCTTATTCAATACATCGAGGAGCTACCAAAATGCATACAGACTTGAAGATGCATTACTGGTGGCCAGGTATGAAAAGAGATATTGCACAGTACGTGGACCAATGTTTGACATGTCAGCAGATAAAAGCAGAACGTCAAAGACCAGTAGGAACTTTACAACCTCTGCTTATTCCAGAATGAAAATGGGAAAGAATCACTATGGACTTTATGGCGGGTTTACCTAAAATCGTGAAAGATCATAATTCTATTTAGGTGATTGTGGACATATTAACTAAATCAGCTCATTTCCTTCCCATTTATTCAACCTATTCCATAGATCGATACACACAGATATATATACAGGAAGTGGTTAGGCTCCATGGTGTACCACTATCCATTACTTCTGACAAGGACTCGAGATTTCTATCTACCTTTTAGAGAAGTCTACAGAGGGTATTGGGAATACAATTATCTTTCAGTACTGCATATCATCCTCAGACCGATGGCCAATCTGAACGAATAATACAAACCTTGAAAGATATGCTTAGAGCCTGCGTATTGGATTTCCAAGGACAGTGGAGCAAGTATCTACCTTTGGTGGAATTCTTATATAACAATAGTTATCAGGCTAAAATCGGGATGGCTCCTTATGAAGCACTGTATAACAGGAAATGCAGTTCTCCAGTTCACTGGATTGAGGTAGGTGAAAAGAAACTTTTAGGCCCAGACATGATTTGAGAAATAACAGAGGCTGTGTTACAAATCCGAAAAAGAATGGAAACTGCCCAAAGTCAACAAAAAAGTTATGCATACCAAACAAGGAGGATGCTAGAGTTTTCCATAGGAGATCAAGTGTTTCTTAAGGTAGCTCCAATGAAAGGTATTATGCGGTTTAGGAAGAAAGGAAAGTTGAGTCCCAGATATAATGGTCTATTTCTTTTGAGATTTGATATCTTGTCTGCCGAGTTCTTTCACCACACAACTCTTGTAGGTGAATGAGGATCCTAGAAGCAGTATCTTGATCCTCGTTCTACCTTTATAGCTTATTTGACATTGATGCCAGCATGTAGCATCATGCCTGTAGATTGTCATCGACATGACAAAATAATCTGCATAAGCCTCTGAAGTAATATCCTTTGGTGGAACCGAAGGAGGCGCAGTGTTGAGAACATATGCCATCTTCTCTGACTGAAGAACTATCTTCAGGTTTCTTAGCCAATCGACAAAGTTAGGTCCAATTAATTTCTTTTTGTTCAAAGATTGTTGCAAGTGGATTCTTTGCCATTTTAGTACAATAATCTACAAAATATGCACAAAGCAGAAAATGAGTAAACTATGGGAAAAACATATTCATTTAATATAAGGTCTTTAATACTAAATGTCCCCCACTATTTTCTTTGAGTTCCATCACCCCTAATGGAATTTCGAAAAATCAAATTTTCTAGTGAGCCTGAGGTCCAATGGAAATATTTTACACCTCAATTTTATGAGCCCATGAAATATTTCTATCGATAGTCAACTATTTGATGATTGTATCACTATACAACCCTCAAGTTTGTTTTGCCTCACCTCTTCCCATATACCCTAATTTTATGAGCCCATATAGTATTAAGTGTCAAACAATACCCATCAAACATTCATGTAGATAACGCATCAAGATGTCCCACAACTCATGGCCAATATAATGATGATTTCATCCCACGAGCATCTCAATGCTTGGTGGAGATCACAACTTTCCAACACAAGACCACCCCACGACTCATGGCCAGTGATCAAGTGCGATAGCGGTCGTCATGTCTATATCTTTGATGGTAGGCATGGAACGATAGGTCCTACCTAACTTGTCCATTTTTATTTGAAATCGAATTTTAAAAAAAATCTTTTATTTAATTTTATTAAATTAAGTGGGGTTTAATTTTATCCAAGGCCTCATCTAATTTAATTAGGTTGGTTATTTAATGTGTGGCATCATAGTATCATTACGCAAGCATAAAAGCATTAACTAAAAGCCTAAGCATGCATCTAATACATACTAAATAAATGGATGATCATGAACTAGTCTTATGCAGTCCATTTGAGCCAAAAATGGACCTAAGGTGAGTCTAAGGGTAAAAAAATGGAATATAACCTATTATATTACATAATTGTATCCCATATAAATATGGGCCTTCTTTGGAACCTCCTTTTTTATTCTCTTTCGTCATCCAAAGAAAAAGAAAAACCTCACCATCTATTCTATTCTTTTTATAGAAAATAAAATAACTTACATAGATGGAATAAGAGGCTCGTAGGCCCCATTTTAAAACTCAAAAACGTTCAATAAAACTAATTACATTGGTCCAATGACTCATGATCATCCCATAAATGCTCATAATTAACATCATATGTAATTATCAAAACATGTAAATTTACCAAATTGTTAAACATAATTTTTAACTTGGGATAATTTTAAATGTTTGAAAAAATAATTGTTTCAGAAATTATAAAAATTAACATTTAATTTCAATATTTCAAAAAATTAAAAAAAAAATATAACGAAAATGGACCTGTAATGACATAACAGGCAGTATAGTTGCTGCACGACGAGTGCTTTTTTTTTAATTTTTTAAATTTAAACAATTTAAATAAGAAATTAAAACTATCCCAATTAAAAATTTCTGAAAATATGCAAAATCAAATTTTACATAATTAACATGAATTTAAACAATTTAAAACATGCACACATAAATTTGAAATTCACTAAATAAGTGAAACCGTGGCTCTAATACTACTGTTGGATTCGTTATAATCGTAGGGGTGTAGGCGGCGAAAAATTAAAATTTTATCAAATATAATTTAATCCCTTTGATTCGAAAGTAATTTTAACGATCGCGTTTATTCAAGAGAGTATATAAATAAATATAAAATTCAGATTATACCTTCCTGCACTCTGGTTGTTGTAGTGAATGAAGCAATCAATTGTTTATCCTGAACTATTAGAACTCGCAAGGATTCAAGTGTCTTCCCTCTATCAAGTCCACAATACAGAAGAACAACACCAATCAAAAGGATTCGTTAGTATCATTTTAATTATTTACTAATCTATAACCAGAGTAAATTTTCAAGAATAATAAAGATTGATTTTTTAAGCTCTTGAAACAATAATATGAAGAGAATAATAGAAAACTTTTTTTTCTTTTTTTTTTTCTTGGAGAGTAAAATAGAAGACTTAAAACAAAATAATTTTTGCTCAAATTTTATGAATTACTTATGTAATTTTCATCCCTCATATATAGAGGGTTGAAAATTTGAATCCCTTTTCAACTCTTGGAATTTTTTTCAAATTTTGAACTATTTCAAAACCTTATCTTGGAAGGATTTCTAATCTTCCAACAACTCTTCTATTTCTCTCTCTCCTATGTCTGTGGACTTACTTGAGAGTACATTAATCATCAAAATTGTCCATATACATTCTTGATATTAATTTGAACTCTTCAAATAATATCAAGATAGATATATATCAAATATATATATACTAAAATTATATTTATATATAAATTATACCTTAATGGCCAATTTTATCCCATAAAATCGGTCACTTTATTTATCTATATATAAATATGTTAATTAAATAAATCATATTTATTTAATTTATTATCTTCATATTTTAGTGGGCTTCTTAAGTGACCCTCATTAATTTTTGGGCTTGGATTCAAAAATCCACAAATCAATCCAATTGATTTAATTCCAATTTAATCAATCCAATTGATTAATTTAATTTAATTTATTCCAATTGGACTTCCTAATTAAATTAGGTCCAATTAAATAATCCAATTATTTAATTGAATAATTTAATTTAAGCATTAAATTAAATAGAATTCACAATTAATTAATTAATCAATATTAATTAATTAATTTCCAACCATTGAATAAATCACAAAAATTAGAAATATTACTTTCCATAAAGATGTGTGACCCTCTTAGGTTCACTAGTAAGCTAGTAGTGGGCTTGCAACATTTGCAACTTATGAATAACAATTATTCTAATTAATTAATCCAATTAATTAATTCACATGGAATTAACTCCTTAATGCCAAGAACCTCACTATCCATGAAAACACTTAGCAAGTAATCATGGCAACTAGACTTAGGTGAAATAGCGAGTAAACCTATTTCAGTTTCGAGTACCGTACACGTAAGGTCTTTTCGACAACTAATCTCCCAATTGAATCTAAGGCATGAATTATAAGTTGAAACCCTAAATGATTCAATAATTGTGATTCCATTTCAAGTTTTAATGATTCTTGATGAATTATGATTCATCCTGCCTTAACCAAGGTCTTTGAATCATGAACTATGAAAACACAAGAGATTCCATTGCTTAAAAAGACAAGTGTTGAATAAGACTCTATGCACACCAGTGCAACAACCAACATACCCCCTTTGTGATTGTCAAGTAATAAGAGGATATATCAAAGTGTTGCAGGATGCACACAAGACTACCATCATGCCTCAAGTCTGAGGACTAGTCGTGTACTATCGCAACATAGAAATTCTTATTTTGACAGGCAAAGCCTCCATCTAAGAATTTCTTGCGGGCCATGTTCGGTGTACTTGTTCCCTAACAAGCACCCACATACATGCACTTGCGTCTCTATGCTAATGTCAATGGAATGTGACATCCTCATCTCACGAGCATGCATTATATGTGCAAGTCTTATTGAGCTATTTGATGTCCCATCTCAAAAAGCTCTCGACTCAAAACTTATTTAAGACCGAAGCCTCAGAGACATGTTCCATGATCGCCATCATATGTGCAACCATTCCCCTTAGCTAAAATTGGTATAAGGACTTTATCTAATGTGCATAAATAAAAGATGCAAGATATAAGATAAATAGAATGCCTTTTTATTAATATGAGTCCCAATAAGATTATCTTTACAGAAGAAAAAGAGTATAATACACCCAATCTAATTGGGGCGTTGGACATCCTACTCTAACATTAAGATGTGGAACAAAGGTGCGTAGAAGGTTGTGCTCGGTTATAGTTTCTATGTGGTAAGGTTGTTTTGTTAAATTAAGATTCAAGATCTTTATACTACAATAGGTATAATGAACTTGTTAATTGAGGATGCTGATTGATATCTTGTATTTTTACAGATTGTTTCACATCTAGGGTTGAGGAGTAATACTTAAAAAAATCTAGAAGTAACACACAACCGATCAAAGGTAAGTGAAAATCTATTTGCAACTACAATGCATGATAATAGTATGTCTTGAAGCATTTATACCTAATGTGTAGGTGATATTTAAATTGATTGGATGATAAGTATAGTATGTACCTTAAGAGGTTTATGATCCTTGAAACATGTTGAGAGCAAGATGACTTGTATTTCATACTGAACATACCATTCATGAGCATTTACATGTGCATGCACGACATATGAGTATAGTTGAGGTTCTTGCATGCACGATATGATTGGAGACATGATTTTTAGAAAGAAAATATTTTGGTTGGCCACTACTAGTGTACCGAGGCATACGAGGCATGCTTATATGATATTTTGGGGCACCGCAAGTGTTACTTCTTAGAGGATCATAGGGGTTGACAGGGAGTGTACCTTTGGTGGTCACGAGAGAGTAAACCACTTGACTAACCTTATTGACTCCGTCGGTAGGAAGACTTCTGGAGGATCACAGGGAAAGACAAGGGGTGGACCTCTAGTGATCCCAGGAGATGGCCCATGGATTGAGTCAATTTGTTTATGGCCATGTGATTATTGATATTGTTCAGAGCTCTATCTCATGCATAGTTGATAGGCCAAAGGCCTAGTGATGGAAAATGATTTTGAATAAACTGTTTTGGTTCAGGAGCTTGCATTCCTGGCATGATTTCATAGA
This sequence comes from Paulownia fortunei, assembly GCA_019321725.1. Taxonomy (NCBI): domain Eukaryota; kingdom Viridiplantae; phylum Streptophyta; class Magnoliopsida; order Lamiales; family Paulowniaceae; genus Paulownia; species Paulownia fortunei. Next base: position 19,921,801 of record CM033106.1, read on the forward strand.
GATGCATCGCATATATATAGATTATCTCTTCAGCATGCATGATTTTTATTTACTGAGCGTTAGCTCACGTAGTTCATGTATTGTAGGTAAGTATGGTGATACCTGAGACTCTGAGGCTTATTGGGATGGTTGTTGGAGCTCCTAGAGGCTTATGAGGATCACTGTGCATAGATGACGACCTGCTGGGTTGTGTTGTGGGTATATTCTGATTTGTACATTCATCATTATTGTGTAAATTACTCACTATATATAAAGGGTTACAAGATGCAAAATGTCCTTATTTTTTCCAAAAGTATAGGTTATTATTTTTATTTTTGAGTTTATCGTATTATAACTTTAGGATGTCGTATCCTATATAACTCTTTAAATTTGATAATAAATCAGCTTGAGAATAGCGTGACTATGATGGGTATTGTATTTTTTATATAAACAATAATTTTTCTATATACAGGGTTATATGTGAGAAAACACTCTACAAGAATTCCCTAAAGGTGTAAAAACATAAATAAATAAATTTGCATAAAAGAAAATGCACACTAAAATTTCTTTTTGGGCGAATCAAATGCTATATGAAATACTCTCACTATCCTAATTTATTGCTCTTTTTTTTTTGACATATCAAAATAAATTTTTATTTTCTAAAATAAAATTTTCTTTTCAAAAAATTATTTTAATTAAAGTGATAATAATACCCTTAATTTTCAACAACTATTTTTAAAGGTTTTCAACTCTGATATATATATTGAATCAAACTAAACCAATTAAAAAGTTTAGCAAAGGGAAACGAGATTGTGCAAATTTAGATGAATGTTGACACATAAAAAAGAGAACTGTAGATCTGCTTTTGATAAAAAAAACAACAAAGTAAAAAGAAAAATCAGCGGAAGTATAGAGACCGTGTACAGGTATATTTGCGTGCATGAGAATTGAAGCTGAAACACGTTGCTATAAATTAATTCTTCCAAAAATACTTATTCACAGTGTCCACTTGCTTAAAATAAATTTTCACCCCAATAAATCGCTTGATTATATATTTGCAAATATTCTAAATGATACCAAATGCACTAATTTATAGGCATCGGAAAATACGTCCTCAATTGCTGACCTATGGTGATTTTGACAAGCAATTCAAGTTAAAATTCACATTAAGATGTCCAAATATTGTTTATGATAGCATTAGCAATCATAATTCAGTTATCTAGATTTTTACATAATATTTGTCTACTTTCTACTTTTATAGTAATGAATTGTTATAATTATTAGATTATTGATTGATAACATTATTATTTCATAATTGTTAATCCATTATTATATTTGGTATCTAATGAGTACAAAAAAATTATAATTTCTCGAAACATTTTTCTTTTTTTAGAAAAATAATTAATTAAATTAAGATAATAAAAATTAATTAAACCTATCAAATTAGATAAAATATTAATACATATATATAAGTAATCTCAAACATAAAACCTCTTAATTGTAGAATTATAGGTCATAATAACAAAAAAAATTCAAATTTTTGAAAAAAAACTCAAATATGATACAATATTTTCCTAGAATATTGAAATTCCGTACATATCTTTCATAAATAGTAATTTAACAAAATTTTTTGAACTTTTTATTAATATAATATTTTTTTAATTTTATTCCCATTTAATAAGATTACATTACACTAAATTATTTTTATATTTTTTCAATATATATATAAGTTTACTAAATAACATAATTTCTATTGACATTTCGCACATAAATGTATTAATTTTAGGGTTAATCCCACTTTACCCTCTATATTGTTGATGAGTATCATTTACCTTATATACTCTCAATTGTCTTATTTTACCCACTTGTACTCTCAACATGTCTCATTTTACTCAATTGTACTCTCATTATCTCACTTTACCATCATGTACTTTTGAAAAAATAACCAAATTGCCCTTACTTATTACTTATAGTAACATTACTTCAAAATATTCTAAATTTAATACACTTGTATTTAAATACTAATAATTTTTTTAACTTAATTAATTAATACTTAATATTAAATTATTTCATATTTTATTATACTCATTTTAATGGTTATTCTTTTATTAACATAGTTCCTATTAAATTTTTATATCGTAGGATTTTTTTTTATTAACTAATACATTTTATAAATTTACTACTCATCATAAATATAAAAAATATATGATATATTTCCAAATCATATTTTGTTAAATAAGTAAAACATAACTAATAATTTTTTTATTATTAATTATCAAAATTTCATAGAGACAATGTTAAATACAAAAAAATTATTTTTAGGTTTACTTTAATACTATTAAATAAGTTATAAATAGTCAAACTATTGTAACTTGATGAATACTATGTTAAATTTAAAATAACTTAATGAATACTTTTCTAAATTTAAAAATATAGTCATTTTAGAAATTAATTTTATTATTATTATTATTTAATTATAATGGCTATGTTTGAATTTAACATAGTTCCTATGAACTTATGATAATTCTATTAATAATAAAAAGTATTGCTAATATTTTATATATTTAATAAAATATTTTTTTTAAATTTATAGTCAATAGAAAATTCATAAGTAATATATTAATTTAATAGGAACTATATGTTATATTATAAAATATCTACTAAAATTTAAATATAATAATATTTTAAATAAATTTAATATTAAGTATTAATTAATTAAGTTGAAAAATTATTTGAATATAAATACAAATATATTAATATCAACCTATTTTAAAGTAATTTAACTAAAAATAATAGGTAAGAGTAGTTTGATTATTTTTTTTAAGAGTAGAATGAGGTAAAGTGAGACAAGAAAAGTATAAGGGGGTAAAGTGAGACATAATGAGAGTATAAGAAGATAAAGTGAGATAATTAAAAGTATATGAATAAAGTGATACTCATCAAAAATAAAATAGGGTAAAGTGAGATTAATCTTAATTTTATAAAACTAATCACAATTTAGTCTTGATATATTTTTAAATTTAAATAATAATTTTTATTATATAGATAAAATTTTATCGAATATTTTTCAAATTATCTCAAATAATACTTAAATTACGAATTGCATCCGGACTAAAATTTATTACTGTGCTATGATGTTTTCATAATCGAACCGGTCGGATTGGTTCAACCGGCAATCTAATCGGTTTAATAAGAAATAATTATATTTTTTATTATATTATGTAAAATATTAATATAATAGATTAATTGTTATGTATTTTTTTTTAAAAAAAATAATAATTAATTAAAAAATATATTTAACAAAGTCCAAAAATTTAAAATAACTATATATATTATATATATATAATCAAATATCAATTTTAAAGTTTAATTTTTAAAAAAAAAATACAAAAAAATAACAAAATCGTTTATGATTGATTCTTTTACCATCAATTTTTGATCGATTTTGACCAATTCAACTTTATTTTTTATTTTTGATAACTTAGAGAGTCGAATGGACCATCAATTTTGATCAAACTGATTGTCTGATCTACTCCGATTCTAAAAATTATGATATATGAGACGTCAGTGTTATACGAGTTGGGCAAAAGCTTTTACTTTCAATTTAATTAAGTAATTACTAAATTAAGAGTTAAGACCATCCAATTCCAACCCCACCAAATATAAATTATCTATCAAAATCTAAAGACAAAAATCAATAATCCTAGTACAAAAGTTTTTTCATTTTCGTAGCTAGGCTTATAAGTGGAGAGAGGGAGAAGACAGAGGAGATAGAGAGAGAGCGTCAGATGGATAGAGTGTTTTCAGTGGATGAGATAGCTGACCAATTCTGGTCACCCCACCCGCCGATACGCCTGGGTGACGAGGAGGAGGAGACGGACCAGCCGTCTTCATCCGCTGCCACCACCGCCGCATTCAAGATGATGCGGATGAATCGCAGCTCGTCGGAATGGGCACTCCAGCGATTCCTCCAGGAGGCCGCCACGCCTGATCACACTACCACCAACCTACAGTCATCATCGTCGTCGATGCATCCCCCGCAAAACGACGACATCGTGGAGATCAAAGGCAACCATCATTACAGTGGGGTGGGTGTCAGTGGTAATCAGCAGCAGCCAGATATGGCGGCGGCGGGGGCCCCACAGCCGAATATTCCGATAGATTCTGAGGAGTATCAAGCCTTTCTTAAAAGCCGCCTCGAGCTGGCCTGCGCCGCCTTCGCTTTGACTCGGGTACTTTTCCTTTTCTTTTTGAGAAAGTTGAAAAAATAACTTTTAATTGAAAATAATTAATCATAAGAAAAAGATGTTTCTTGTTTTTTTGTGGAATTAATTTGAGTTTGAGATCTTGATGATATTGCCCAGAGCGTTAGATATTGCAGCAGCAATTCGTACCAGTTGCTCTACCGGTTGTGCCTTTTGCTTCATAGATATTTCTGGCGAAGATTTTTCTCAGAATCTATTCCTTTGCGTTTGACTTTTAGAATTACGAGATTAAACCGTTGAGAACTCGATTCATATATTGTTTTTCTTCTTAATGCTAAAACTGCACCCTGCAATGTATTTAGGCAAGCAATGGCAAGGCTCAAGAGTCTGCAGCTGCAGCACCTGACAACGGGTCTCAGGCTTCTAATTCATCCCAGCTGGGGTTTCATGTTACTTACAAAGGTTAGCATTACTGTTGTTATTCCTAGAGTATTTGGAGAATTTTCCGCCTGCTGAGGTATATGAATGCATTTCATTTTATATGTATGTGTTCAAATGTCTCTAGATGGATATCAGACTGATGGATGAATTATATCATTGCATATAAAATCGCTGGTAATGAAAAGTTCCAAATATATTTGTGAAAGAGGAAAGAAGAAAGGAAAATGACATATGCCGTCCCACCACCAACTTTCGAAGAACTTTGGTCATGAATCCATACAATGTTGGCATATTGTCTGAACTTGATATATGTAAACCAAACAAGTGCTCCCAATTTCACAATTATGCATCAACGTCATTTAAGGTTCTTGCCTATCTTACTATTCCTTACGCATTGTCCACGTCAAGTTGAAGGCTATTGTTTGATCCATCTTGGAATTTTCTCCACCTCTAGACCTGATTGGTGAGAGATTCACAAAAGGTTCATAACTTAATGTTAGTAATTTTATTGTGTTGACAAAATGGAGGTACTAATGTTGAACTCTTTTTCATTTTTTCTTATTCTATTTAAAAAGAAGAATCGTGTCACTTTTTTGTTGTTATATCCATGTTCACTTTTTCATTGCATTAACCGTATATGTTAGCCATGAGTTATTACTGTAGATATATCCACCCTATTGGTGAATATGTCAACCCTCTTTCATCAACTTGGCAAATTTGTTTTGACACCGTATTTCTCTAAGGGCAAAACAAACTTAATCAAAGAGTGTAAACCTATTTGGTCATCTACATTCAAGCTTCTAATGCTTGTGATGCATATTTTATCATGCATATAATTTCATGTTAGGATGAGTGGTCTATGATCCAACATCTTAGTTTTTGCGTGGTATTGCTTAGATTAGTATTTTTTGGTGCATAAGTCTTTTTGTAAACTGTACAATATATTATTTTAATCTGCTTGCCCTGTCCTCTTTAAATTACCAATGTTGACCATTATGCCACCTTTTGCTTGGAGTGCTGCAAATGTCATGGATGTTTTGCCTAAATCTCTAACTTGCCATTGTTTCTGTACATCTAAACATTTGACCCACCTATCTTATCATTGTTGTATGTACCTGATGAACAAGTTCTAAGATTGTCGTGAAGTTTACTTCTCAATCCTTAATAGTCAGAAGATTATAATACTCACAACTATGACCTTTAGTTTATAGATACAGTCTTAATACGTGAATGTTCAGTCTTAATGAAATCTTCTTGGTTGCAGCAGTTTTTTGACGTTTCCTCTTGTACATCCAAGATCTCTACTTTTGACAAGTAAAACAACATATTCAACAAACGCTTGCGGGTGTACATTTCCATTGTTAGGGCAGGCAATTATACCCTCTGAAGTTCAATCATCATTTAGAATGTTCAAGTACAGACTTGATTTTAAAGATCGCTCCCCAGTAAGAAACTTTGGGTGCTTTGAGATTAGAAAACAAAATCGTGCTGAATTCCTCACAGCTTTCAATCTCTCTCTGTTTCTCTTTCTTTTTTCTTTTTTTAAATTTTAGATTAGAAAAACAAAGAGTGATTGAGATAAATTAGTTTGAAGTTGGATAACTTTCTCAGCTGGCATGTTATCTTTCTTTCGTAAATGATGCATACTATACTTGATGTATTATGTAGAAATAATATGCCACTAATTTGATGCTATCGCCATAAATATTTGGTTTCATGTATTGCATGAACTTTTTGTTTGGCCAAGACACCTCTTTCAGACACAATACCGCACCTGCTTGGCTATGGAATATGTGTCATAATTTTCACTTGGTGATTTAAAACGTTCCAAGTTGCAACATAAATCAAAGCAGCTGACTATTGAGTACTTTTGGGTTACCTGTTGCAACTTTTTGTGCCATAGTCCTTTCTAAACTCTTGATATTATTCAAACATAGCTATTAAACCCCCCTACTTATATGTGACACAAAACTTCAAAGATGTTTGTATCTACATCTAGCCTGTTACTTATTGGAGACTTCTCAGCAGAATCACAGTATCCTGAAATTGACATTCACAAAGGTTTGGCAACTGGAACCATTCTTGTATGCAGTTCATGCAACATACAATTGCATTTACTGTTTTTCCTTCAATCTCTGTTTTCTCATCATTGATGTTAAAATGTATAGGGAGCTTAGTATTACAGATATATGTTTATCATTGTTGATAAACTAGAATTATGTTGTTAGAAAGAGCAAGTCCATAAAGGCTGTTGAAAAATGAAAATCCTTGGGTATAAAAGTCCCAAGAACTGAACAAAGATCTTAGATTCATTGTATGTGAGTTATTTAATCGGGAGTAGTATGTAGTCTTTGAAAGTTAACCTTGTACTTTAGCATTATTGTTGTTTGGATTTCATTTTCCTTTATAGCAAGTGGGCGGGATTCATCAAAGCTACAAGCTAAGGTTGCTGATGGACCAGTTGGTGTACCTCTCCTCCCTGCTATGTCTAAGAAATCCCAGGTGAAGTCAACAACCAGTGGATCATCGGGGGAACAGTCAGATGATGATGAAGTTGAGGGAGAAAATGAAGCAACTCAAAATATGGACCCCGCAGATGCAAAACGCATGAGAAGGTATTCAGCTGAATTGTTTAGTTGACAATGGTTTTACTCAATAGATAGTTTTTAATCATTTTATAAAGTGAACTGCGTAAATGAGTACGCATGTAGACTGTTCTTTGTGGTGAGATTTCGTTTGACGACATGGAATTATTTTTTCTGAATGAAAGCCACTCATTTAGGTCTTCGAGAGAACGACAAAATACCATTGCTGAAGAGAGTTGTTTTATCTGTTGTTTTAATTTATTGGGTATAATCTACTCGAGGAACATTCTTACTGATATCTACCCTCATATGGTTCAGACACTGATATAGAAATGAGAAATGTCTGAAGGGTACCTTTGCATCATAGATTCATAAGTTGGAGACATATGGTGTTAGTAGAATATATTATTTTATGTGCATTGACTGTGAACTTTTGGTAACTGCAAAAAGTGTTCTCTGATAGTATTTTCATAGATGATGGTTTTAGCGTTCTTTTTCTCCATTAAGCCTTAAAAAGATACTAAAAATTATGGAACTTGTTAATTTTTATTCTATGCTAAATATTGAACTGTCTATGTCATAGATGGCAGTTTACATCATGAAACAGTCAACTACACTCGATTGCTAAAAGTCCAAGGTTATTTTCTCATTTTAATTTTTTGATTTCAAGCATATTTTAGCAGATGTTCTAGTTTCAAGATTAAGTTCTTTTCTCTAATTAATTTGTTTACTGTTTTTCAGAATGCTTTCAAATAGAGAATCAGCTCGGCGCTCTAGAAGAAGAAAGCAGGCCCATTTGACTGAGCTTGAGACGCAGGTATACACTCACCTCTGGTCATTTTCACTTCTGGTAGTTATCTTCCAGTAATTGTCCTATTAGATATTGATTATGCTTCTTTCTAGGTTGCTCAATTAAGAGTTGAGAACTCTTCTTTACTCAAGCGCCTTACAGACATAAGCCATAAGTACAATGAAGCAGCTGTTGACAATAGAGTTCTGAAAGCTGATGTGGAGACATTGAGAGCGAAGGTACTTTATAATAAAATAGTTTTTCAGTGATATTGCTTGCATTTGGCGAACTTATTTTTGATGAGCTGCTATTAAATTTTTTCTGAAGTCTTGGAAATACAGGTTCTAAAGAGAAGATATTTCTGAAGAAATACAACAAATAATTCCAGAAATAAATTTCGGCTATCCTTTCATTACCAGTCAGAAAACATGGAATCCAGAAAGCATCTCCATGGGCAATGGCCTTTTGCCTCTAAAAGCGCCTTGGTTAATAATATGCTAATTTTGAAAATCCAATGGATTTATGGAACCTATTGTTATTTCTAAATTTTAAAATGAGATGGTCTGCATAAAATGCCTAATGTACTTGGCTCTTCGAAGACTATTACATGTCGTTTGATCTTGATCCACCATCTGAGCATGAATACCTTTGCTTAATAAAAATAATTTTGGTGTTGAAACTTGACAGTTTTAAATTAAGAATCTTTCCCATGGGAACTGATTAGACACTGCATTCAGCGCACTATTTGGTCAGTTAAAATCTCATATGCAGGATTCTTCCATGGAAACTGCCTAAATGATGCATTCAGCACACTATTGAATAGGTAAAATCTTTGGTCAGTATGCAAGAATCACATATGCTTTAGCCGGATTATACTCTGTTTGTTATGAACTTCTGTAAGCGAGGAAGTGACAGACATAATGTTTTTCTATCCTCAATGTTTTCCTTTCAATATTCTGATCTGCTCCAAACTGGTTCGAAGTATCTGGGGCTTAGTTAAAGCGTCCATGTGATGAAGATTCTCTGAAAGATAACTGATTACTGTTGTTTTCTTCAATAGGTCAAAATGGCTGAAGAAACAGTTAAAAGAGTTACTGGGTTGAACCCACTATTCCAAGCTATGTCTGAAATATCCACAATGGGCATGCCATCTTTTGCTGGTAGTCCCGACACATCAACTGACGCAGCTGTACCAGTGCAAGATGATCCGAAGCAGCATTATTACCATGCCCCTTCTAATAGTCACACTTCTGTGCAAGACCATAGAATTCAAAATGGTTTGGTGGATATTCCTCCGGCAGATAATGTGCAACCGAATGCAACAGCAGCACTTGGGGTGAACAAGATGGGCAGGACTGTTTCTATGCAGAGAGTGGCTAGCTTGGAACATCTGCAGAAGCGCATCCGCGGGGCGGCTGGTTCCTCAGGTACTCAAGGTGCCGGAGAGCAGTAAGGCTTTGTTGAAGATCTTGACAGGAGTACAACAATTTTAGTCCTTTCAAGTATTCAAATTCATATTTTTTATTTGTCTAAATTGTTCTCTGGATAAGATTCATCCTTGCTTCAATTTTTCAAATGTTAAGTTCCTGACACAACTAATTTAAAGTTATTAAGTTTCTCAAGATTTTAGTATCCTTTTACTTGCTTAGTTTATTAATTATTTGACTTTTTCCTTCTCCAGTTCTTTTGTTCATTTGTTTGGGGTATATTTTTCTAATTGTTTAAAGAGAACATAGTGTGGAATCTCTTTGTTGATTCTACCACTTTGAAAATATCTTACTTTTTATGTCTCAAATTTGTTGATTCCATTTCCTTTTGGACTTTTCAAAATGAAGTCTCATTTCTTAATTGGATTTTTTTTTTAAACTCTCACTTTAAATAATGATGTGATTATTAGTTTTAAGATGATAGTATAAAAATATGTAAAATTTATATATTTTTAACTCTCATTGACAGCCAAGTTACAATAATTATTTGGAAATGGAGAGGGGCCAAATTTAGCATGACAAGAATCTTAGTACTGCAAACATTTTGGACTAGGATTAACCATGAGGGTGGCTTTTAAGAATCACAGTCATTTGAAGGTTTTACCATTTCCTTGTTTATAATCTCACTTTGAAACTTATTGTTCTCAAATTTGATGGAATTTCTTCAGAAAATAAAATGTTCTTAAAATGGACTTTTTCTTTTTTTTTTTATATTTCTCATTCTCTTAGCTAAAATAATGATGTGATTCGATTAAATTTCAACAATTACTTTTAAGCAAGGATAATAATAAAAATATACAAATATATATTTTTTAATCTATATCTATATATATACTATTATAAAAGTGTGAATGTTTCTTCTAATTTTTGATTGAACTAAAATGACCTTTGATACATCAATTTTAGCGGTAACATGTGAATATTTTTTTTTTATTAAAGTGTGAATGTTTCTTTTAATTTTTGATTGAACTAAAATGACCCTTTGAGATATCAATTTTAGTGGCAATAATGTAATTTACAATTCTTCTAAAAATAGTTTTTATAAAAAAGTAAAAGTCCCAAACAAACTACAAAACCCTTCAAAATCCCGTTTATAATATAATTTACAATTCTCCTAACAAATAGTTTTTATAGAAAAAATAAAAGTCCCAAACAAACTACAAAATCCTTCAAAATCCCGTCCGTACAGAATTTCCTTCAAAATCCCATCCAAATATTTTCATGTCGTACGATTGGTGCTTCTATTTTTCTGGGCAACATTCTTCTGTAATTGCTTCTCTTTCTCTTCTTGGTGTTTTCATAGGATGAAAAGGAACTGTGTCAGTCCAAGTATTTCAGAGAGGCAAGGATTTTCAAGGGATATTATTCTGATTTTTAATTAGTTTTAATATGGTGAATCGGTTTTGATGCAGGTATACCTTCTTGTTTTTAGTGGAGTAATTTTCCTTTAAGAAAATATTTGGTGAGTCAATCATTGATTCGATGCTAATAAATTTGTTTTGAAAGCCATTATTTGTTAATAATTGTCCGTAAGGATTTCATCAGTCATATATTTTGATTTTGAGACTCAAGGCAAAAGGTGCTTTGTTACAATCAAGAAGATGAATTAGGTTTTAGTTAAATCTTGGCTTCTTACAAGTTGCAATGTTTATGTTTCTTTTTGTTGTGTAGAGTTACGGGATTGTGTTAAATTCTTTTTTATACAGATAAAGTTAAGAATTATACGAAAAATTTACATGTTACATTACTATTTAAAGCTCAAATAATTTCACGTGATTTAGGAGGTTAATAATTTGAAGTTTTTCACTAAATATAGTATATTGAAGCAAGCTTTGTTACTTTACTAAAATCTAGGAAATTGAGTTTCATGTTAGGTTTAATACTTTATGAACCGTTTGGATATACATGAGTTGAAAAAAACTGCTCAATTGCATTTATTGCGATACTCTAAGATTTGAATATGAGCCTCCGACTTTTTGCTGCAATAATGAAATAATTAAACTTGCACCTATTGAAGTTTTCGATAAATTATATGAATTGTTTACTTCAGTTAGAAGAGGTTGTTAAATTTTGAACAAATATTCACCTATTCAATTGTATGTTCTCTTTAACCTCATTTGCAATTGTACTTTGTTGAAATAAAAAATAGGGTTGAAAATACAATGAATATACTAAAAAAATCGACTTTATATCTATAAATGAAGTTACTGTTAAGAAACTCATAAAAGTTTTACAGATAAATTCATATGAAAAAATCTTCAGAAGATTGAAGGATTATCCTTCAATGGATGATGTTCAGCTCCATGTCTCAAAAGATGTGAAATTAGATTAACGAATGTATAGTTCTCCAACAGTTGATCCAGTTGCAAGTATATGAGTTGAAGAAAATAATGCTAATATAATGTTTGATCGAGACATTGTTGTCCATGCACATTAAGACCACATATATAAAATAAAGCATTATTATGGATGTTATGACCTACTGAATCTACACTTCTTTTTCCAAGGGTTGATATAGGTTGGCATCAAAACATTAAAAAGCTTGCTGCAAAGAAATCCACTATTCCAGCCTATATTATGAATTGTGTTCGTTCGAATTTATGTTGGACAAGAATAACTTACATAGCATCTGAATTTATGTTTATGAATATGTACTGAAATTTAAAATATTTCTTGTGTAAATATTTTTTATATATTTATTAAATTAACTATTTTTCTTCTTCTATCCACTTTGTCTTTAATTTTGTGTCATAATATAGGTAAAAACAAAAAGCTGCTACTACAAATAAATGCGTATAATGTATTTTTGGTTGAAACTGATAAGCGTGCTATATTATTTACTTCTCAATTAACTTTTCTTTTTATAATTTTTACTTAGAGTTAAATATTATACCAAAACCTTGCTTCATTTGCTAAACAATCATTTTACAAATAACAAACAAGTAATTTTTATTTTGTAATAAATTATTTATTCTCTATTATGCACTTGTAATTTTTATTTCTAGCAATAAAATCATGTATCTTCCATAATGATTTTACAAATAACAAACAAATAATTTACATTTTATTAATTCTTTATTCTTTATATGCACCTGTGATTTTTAACCCTTTGCAATGAAATTGTATATCTTTCTTTATTTTCATAAGTTTCTATAGCAAAATTCAAGTTACATAGTTAACTATAATACATTTCAGTGAATAACTAATGATATTATTTTTTCAATGAATAATCTTCAAACTAATGATGTTTTTGCCCCATCAAGATTTTCTTTTGCAGAGGATGTTCTATCCCAAGAATAAGAAAGTATATTCTCTAATATACACTTCTTTTTATTCTCTATATTTGCACACTTGTGATGGTTCTAGAATAAACACTTAAGATATATGTATATATATTAATAATACTGTTGAAACTTTGCTTTATTTCTGAATTTTTAATTAAATTATTATGTTTTAGTGAATACCAATTGTTGATGATGTTTCTACAATATCAAGAAATTTTTTCTGCAGAAGATACTTCTTTCCAAGAACAAGAAGGTATTATACCTACTAAAAGTTTAAAAATCATCTCAAGAATATCATATACCGTATTTTATATAATGTGAACACAATGGAACAATAGGTTTCACTCAACTTGGTTGAAATATATATGTTGGAATTACTACTTTTATATGTAAAACATCATTTATCATCCATGCTGAAAAAATATTCTTTGAAGAGTATCCATACTTGGAAGTTATAATATTTTGCTAACATAATCAATACTTTTCTCATTAGAATTAGATTTTTTTTTAAATAAAAATTTCTTCTTTTTATTTTATTTATTGTATTAACTGTTGTCAATAGTGAAAGTAATAAGTAGTTGTCATGCATAGAATATAGTTGCTAGACACTACAAATTAAAAATTCGAGGTAATCTACACTTCTCTTTGCAGGAAGGCTATTGCAACAATATGCAGTCGACATGTACATAAAATTAGAGACATCAAGATTGGATAATGAGAGCTGAACTATACCAAGAAATCATAAATAATGTGTTGAAAGGAGAGACAAGAAAGAGTGAAGTTAGCAAAAGAATTATTCTTTCTCCATCATTTATTGGGATTCGAAGAAATATACCTCGTAGATTTCTTGATGCATTAGTATTAGTATAAGATTTGAAAAATTAGATATATTGATACACCGGCTTGCAATCTAGAGTGGAAAAAGATACAAGAAAAATTATATGATAGTCAACGAGCTCAAGATCGACCAAATTTGACCTCAAGAATATTTCAAGCAAAATTACAAGAATTGAAAAATCAGTTATTTAAGAAATAAATATTTGGAAATATAGCTGCACATGTTCATATAATTGAGTTTCAGAAAAGGGGATTGCCATATACTCATATATTGATAATTTGAAGTTTGAGTATAAAATTACAACCCTAGATCACTTTGATAGGTTTGGCTACATTGAACTTCCTTATCAAGAAAAGTACCCTAAACTCTATGACTTAGTTGTAAAACATATGATGCATGACCATGTGGAGATAAGAACTTGAATAATTCTTGCATGGTGGATGGAAAGTACGAATATCATTATCCACGACCATATTGTGAATGCACAATACAATGTAAAGATGCATATCCAATCTATAAAAAAAGAAAAAATGGATTGATAGTTCAAATCCACAATGCACAACTGAACAATCAATGAGAATCCTTATCTTTTTATCAAGATGCAATTGTTAGTGATAATAGTGAAATTATGTACGGATATATCAATAAGGAACTAACAGAGTGGCAATTCAGATCACCTACAATGATGATGAAAACTTAATTGATGAAATTAAATAATTTCAAGATGCTTGGTTGATCTCTGCTCAAGAAGTAATGTGGAGAATTTTTTAATTTAATTTGAATGAAATATACCCAATAATTATCAACTTTCAACTTCACCTCCCAATAATATGACTCATGGAGTATTTATCTTGTGGTCCAAAAGAGAAAAAGCAAGACAGTATTTTTATAGGAATTTTCAGAGCATTATTTATGGGACAAACAAGGTAAATGTTGGAAAAAAAGAAAAAAAAAGATGTGACTAGGCGTATAAATACTGCAAATCATACTGAAGGTGAAAAATATTCTCTTAGGTTACTCTTGAATCATACAGAGGACCAACATCTTTCTAGGATTTGTTAACATCAAATGATATACAATTCTCCATTTCAAAGAAACAACACAAAAATGAAGATTGCTAGAATATGATCTAAGTGTTATTGAATGTCTAAATGATGCTGTCACTTTTCAAATGCTACATGAACTGTGAATACTATTTGCAATCATCTTAGTATACTGTGCACCAATAGATGTAAAAGTTCTTTGGATATATATTTTGAGGCAATGTCTGAAATTTTTAAAAGAAAATTAGAAACCTCAGTTGAACTACAAGTTGTCAAAACTTTAAAAAGTTTGAATTTTTTTCTTGGAGAGCATGAGAAAAGCATCAGTTCTTATGATCTTTCAACAATTCCTATAGATATAGATAACATGGACGATGATTTTTCAAGAGAGATACAAGATATACATGAATATCTTACATCAATCAAGTAAGTAATCTATTATATAAAGATTATTTATTTATCTTTTTCTATTTTTTTATTTTCCCTTTTCCTTTATTTTTGAGTAGATATAACAT
Source organism: Paulownia fortunei (assembly GCA_019321725.1). Lineage (NCBI taxonomy): Eukaryota > Viridiplantae > Streptophyta > Magnoliopsida > Lamiales > Paulowniaceae > Paulownia > Paulownia fortunei. The sequence goes on from CM033106.1 coordinate 19,936,968, forward strand.
AGTAGCTTAATATACATTTTGGTAGAATCATGTATATAATAAAAAATTATATGTATTTTTTGTTTGAAATGCTGGTCATTTTAATTTAGAATTAATTAGTTTATTTATATCTTGGTTTGTTAAATTTCAATATGTTAATTTGTTCAAGGAAAACATGAGTCTAAATAAGGACTGAGCTTGCAAGCATTGACTGAAGTTTGTTTTCTCATTGCTCTAAACAAAAAGGCACAACTGATCAATGAAAAATTAAATTTCATAGCTAATGCAATTGACAAGATACAACCCGTATTAAAGAAGAACATCAAAAGAAAACATGAGCTACATTAATAAATCATGCTCGAGTGAATAATACAACTAATCATGATCAAGTAAATAATGCAACCTACTGTGATGTGAGAAATTCAATTGAAATTCAAAAATTTGGGACATAAACTAATCTTGATAAGAAACATGCTGCAATTTTCCTAGAAGAGAATGGAAACAAAAAAGGGTGAATAAGAAAGAAAAATATGGAAGAGTGCATTGAGATTGAAATTTCAAGCAATGATGAAGAGCCACTTAACAATTTCAATACACACACACACAAAGAAGTTTGTTCAATTAAGTAAGAAGAAGATTTCTCCAACTATCAAGATCAAACAAGAAAAGAATTAATGTGAACATGAATTCATATAAGAACTCATTTAGTTATATTGTTAGTTAGAATTTGAATTTTCATTGAATTTAGTTCTTTGAATATTTTTATTTAATCATTCATATAATCAATAATTAGTTCATGAAGTATTTTGGAATATCTTAGTTTCTATTGATTATATGTTTATTTAATATTTCTTTACTTATGAAATATCTTGTAATATATTAATTTTACTCAATTAAATATTCAATAATATAATAATATAATAATTTACTTAAATCATGCGAATCACATGTGTTGCATGTGTTACTTACTAGTTTTTATCTAAAATTCAGTAAAAGGTCAAGCTCGATCTATTATTTTAAGACAGAAAAAATATGCTATTACAATAAAAAGACAATGATATAGGTCAGACCTTTTTTTGAACAAAAGAAATTTTCACATATAGAGACTATAGAAGTTCAATATATATATATATATATGATGTGGAACTCGTCCAAGCCCTTGAGCATTGACTCCTCTTGTACGGTCAACTTCTCTCCACGAGCCGATAAACTCTTAAGTGAGTTCTTGCTTGCAACATGCAAAAATAGTTAGGGGTCCCGGGGTTGGCCCGAGGGTATTCCTTTCATGCTCAAATCACTAAGAGAGCTAGAGAGAATGAATACTAATATAAATTATGTACTTTAAAATAATAGAAAATGGGGCTATTTATAACTGAATGTTAAAGGGTGAAATCCCATGTGGTATGGTGTATGGACTATTAGGGCTTCATGAGCCCATGGGCTTGAACCATCCTTCTTGGGTCTCATGGGCTTAACCATAGGGTCACTATTAGATTGTGGCCTATTGTTAGGTGTGGGTCGCTCTAGTGAGTTGTGTGGATGTAGTTTGTCCTTATTGGGCATTGATTCTATGGCCAAATGCTTAATTGACCTCAATGGAATCTTATCTAACATCCGTTATCTTAGCATGGTGTGCTTTAACAATCGCTAGTCTTTGTTAACTATTAAATGTGTGATTTATACATAGGTGAAGTTGTAAACAAAAAATGGCCAAGTCTACTTACTAAGTTAAGGAATTCTTATGATTTGCCAAGTTCTACTTGTGGGGTCTGAGTCCCCTAAGTGTAGTAACTCCTACATCGGTCTTATTGGAATTCTTGGAGAAGCCACCTGTTGGTTTCATGCCTTTGGATTTTGAGAAGCGCTTTTCTTTCCCCTTCTTTCTCTTAAGTTTTGTAGCCTTTGAGTTGGATGAGGATCTAACAAGCATGAACGACTTGTCCTTCTTCATAGTGGACTCAGGTGTCTTCAATATGCTAACCAGCTCAGCAAGGCTAGTTTCCATTTTATGCATGTTGAAGTTGACAATGAAGGTGTCAAACGATGGAGGCAAAGACTGCAGGATGAGATACAAATAAAGCTTGTTATCCATAATGACTCCAAGTGACTTAAGCCTTTCAATCAGGCTTATCATCTTCAATTTATGATCATGGACTTAAGAGCCCTCTGTCATATGGGTTCTAAAAAGATCTTTCGAGATTTGATATCTCGCCTGCCTATTATGTTCACCATATAAATCTTGTAAGTGAATATAGATATCATGCACATGCGCATGTACCTTGTGTTGCCTCTGCAACTCATTTGACATCGATATCATCATATATCATCGCGCTTGCAGATCA
>CM033106.1:19939388-19994806 GCA_019321725.1 Paulownia fortunei
ACAATAACTGTAAAATCAAAAACACACCCCACAAAATAGTCCAACAGGTCGTCATCCAAGTACATTGATCTTTGAAAGCCTGTAAGAGCTCCACTGCCAGCCAGTAAACCAGAGGTCTCAAGTCTCACCATGTTCACCTACAATGCATGAACTACATGAGCTAACACTCAATAAGTAAAAATCATACATGACAAGAGTATGATATAAAATCTCATGCAACTCAACTCTAAGATATGATGCTATAAATGTGTCAAATTGAGTACTCATGAATCAAAGAATTTTCATTAAAAATCACTTCATTTATTGGGCCCTTGGCCCACCTACTATGCACCGGATAGAGCTCTGAACAATATCAATAATCACATGGCAATAAACAAATTAACTCAATCCAAGGGCCATCTCCTAGGATCACCAGAGGTCCACCCCCTGTCTTCCCCTATGATCCTTCAAAAGTCTTCCTACTGGCGGAGTCAATAAGGACACAGTCAAGTGGTTCACCCTCTCGTGATCACCAGAGGCACACCCCCTATCAACCCCTATGATCCTCCGAAAAGTAACACTCACGGTGCCCCAAAATATCATATAAGCACGCCTCGCATGCCTCGGTACACTAGTGGTGGCCAACCAAAATATTTTCTTTCTGAAAACCATATCTCAAATCATATAGTGCATGCAAGAACCTCCACTATACTCATATACCGTGCATGCACATGTAAATGCTCATGAATGACATGTTCAATATGAAATGCAAGTCGTCTTGCTCTCAACATGTTTCAACAATCATAAGACTCTTAATCAAATTTAATATCATTAACACATTAGGTATACATGCTTCAAGACATACTATGTTCTTGCATTGTAGTTGCAACTAGATCTTTACTTACCTTTCACTTGGTTGGTGGCTTAGTCTAGATTTGTTTATTGTTCCCCTCCAATCTTAAATGTAAAATAGCCTGTAATATTACCCAACATCAAGCATCATTCCCAATTTGACAAGTTGAAAGCATAAAATATCATACTAAGACCTTAAACACCAAGCTATCTAGGTTTTACAAACTAGAACCCAATCTAGTCCCTCCAATACCTTAATTTCTCATCTTAGATACATGTAAACTTCATATAATTGAAGTATTATAACTCTAATATCATGTACCTAATTGTTAACACTCAATAGCAACATGTCTAGGTTGAAATATGCTAAGTTATCAAATGGGACAAATTCACATTTTCATATTTTCTTGCTGTCCAATTTAGTTGCATGATAATTTTGACATCCCTAAGCATATCCAATCACTCCCAAATTTTTACCACACTTATATAACATGAATATAAATGTAAAAATCTCATATAATTGCTAAAACTCATGGATATAGCTTCCCAAGTTCAGCTCTCTTCACAACACACTGAAACAGATTGTTTTCCTACCGTGACAGTTTTGCACACTTCATGACATTAATGGTTTTGGCACCCTTAAGTACATTCAATCACTCCTAAATTTTCACCATACTTAGATAACACATATAAATAGATAACAAGGTAAAATTACTACCAAAACCAATGGATTTATTGATGTAAAACCAGCACCATTCACATAGGACAGAATCTGAATTTCAAAGAAGACAGTTTTGAGCACCTCTTTAATTATCACACTATATTACAATTTATAACCTCTCTAAACTTACATACATCAACTAGACTCATATATAAACACATATATGGTGAAATATACAGGTTTTAATCAAGTTATTATACATATATAAAGCATAAATATCAAAATCAGCAAGTATACAGTTTCTGTCCCTAGTGATTTTTATTGTGATTTTGCAACTAAAAATCCTTCTTTTGTGAACTAAAAGACCACAAATAACATCCTAACATGATTATAATCAATAATAGAAGCTTTAAAAATCATAAACCCTCAAAAAATTCAAGAACTTAAATCAAAACATGAATTAAAGCTGACCTATGCACAGATTTTTGATTCAACTTGCTCCTCCTTACTTCCCTTTGCTTCCTTCACTTTTTTTTTCTTTACTTGGAATTACTTGAGAGCAATTTCTAACATTCAATATGAAGGTTTTGGAAGTGAAATAGCTCAGAAAATAGTTTTTGGTCATGGCTCAAGGGTAGAAATGAAGAAAGGTTGAGGTGGAAGTTTGAGGTGGCAAAGCTTGAGGTGGCAAGGTTGAGGTGTCAAGTTGTGGTTCAAATCTGATATTTTTCACACCTTATACAGCCCTAATCTAGTATTTCTCATTACTTATTTATCTATGTACAACCTACTTTAATCTCCATTTGATCGGATAATACATTATGCCCTAATTTCTTAACCGTTCATTCGATCTCCAAACCGATCGACATTCAATTCTTAAATGATCGTCTAGTTTTCATTTTCTAAAATCACATGCACATATGAACCTTCTATTATGACACTTAAATTACATTATATCATGTCCGATATCCCAAGTATGTTAATCTATAGATATATACCTTTAAAACACCTCGATCAAATCGAATCGACTCATATAAGCTTACTAGTGACACCTTTAATACTTCTAAAATTATAACATACAACCTATGAATATCCATTATATTGATCAATCTATTCTTTATCTTATCTAAATATAGAATCACTTAATTAGGTTGTAGGATCTCAACCACTAATATCAAGTAATGATTAAGAATGCTATAAAAGATGCGATGTAGATGTTAATGCAAATTAGCATATAAGTAGCATGTAGTGCATGAATTATATTGGCCAAGTGAGTAGTGTGAGGCTTGGGTATTACAATGACTATCCAAGGAAGATTCACCTTATTGTTCTCTAACAAAAAGCCATACCTCTCAAGTGGCTTTGAGATCCTTTAGGATCTCCTAGGAGGTTGTGTGGCCGAAGGCTCAGCCTCAGCTTGTTGACCCATTACTGCGTCTGTTGGGAGGCTCTATGGTTCTTGAATTTCTTGAAGTTCCATGACTTCACCATTTATGTCTAATAGAAACTCCTCCTCTAAGAAGTGACATTCCGCGAAATAAACACCTTTTGTTCTGAGGGGTCATAGAAGTAGTGTCCAATGCATTATTTTGGATACCCCATGAACTTACATAAACTAGATCTCATATCTAATTTATCTCCCATTTGTTGGTTCACGTAAGCAACACATCCCCATACCCTATGGTGTTTTTGGGCGCCGACTTTGATGATACTCCATTTAATAGATATGTCATAATTTCTAGAGCTTAGCCCCAGAATGAAAGAGGAAGCCCAGTGAAACTCATCATCAATCGAACCATGCCTAAGAAGATTTGATTCGTAGAAGTAGCCGGAGGGGTCTATTGAGAGAGAATCTTATTCTCCTTTAGATAATCAAGAAACTATGTGTTCAAGTATTCACCTCCTCAATCTGATCGAAGAGCATTGATACTTAGCCCAGTTTGTTTCTCCACCTCGTATCTGAATTCTTTGAACTTTTCAAAAGCTTGTGATTTGCACCCCGTAAGATAGACATAACCATACCTAGAATAATCATCGGTAAAGGTTATGAATTAGTGATAGTTCCCACAAACACTAACACTTAGTGGCCCACATATATTCAAATGGATCAAATCCAATAGATCTTTGGCTCGCTCCACTTTTCCAACAAATGGTGATTTGGTCATTGACTCACATGTTGGTATTCTTTGCTCTTTCGAAGGATCAAGCAATTGATCCAACTTATGAATTCTCTTCTCTGACATATGACCTAATCTAGCATGCCCTAAAAGTTGAGAAATATGATCATCTAATTTTTTTTTATTTTGTTGAATGTGGAAAAAGGAGTTACGGGGAGTTATAGAATATAAACTATTCATCAATATGCCAGATGTAATCAAAATTGGATCTCTAAAAATGGAACAACTTCTTTGTTTTATTGAGAAAGTAAAAACTTCTCCATACCAAATAGGAATGGAGATAATATTCTTAACTATCTCTAGAACATAAAGATAATTTTTTAAAACTAAAACTACTCCATTTCCTAAAGCTAACACTTCATATGGCTAATGCAGCAACCTTTGCTCCACTCCCCAGTTGTAAGACTGTCTCTCCTCTAATTGGCTTCCTGTTTCTTGCCATCATATGAAAATCATTGCATAGATGTGATCCACATCCGTTATCTAATACCCAAGAAGCCTCGTTAACTGATAAGTTAACTTCAATACAATAAATACCTAAACTCTTCAGGCTCGCAAATTATCATTTTCTAATGCCCCAGTTTGCTGCAGTAATAGAATTTGTCATCGTCTTTGGAACTCTTTCAAACCCCACCAGTTGCCTTTATGCCTTTGGATTTTGAGGAATACTTTTCTCTCCCCTTCTTTCTCTTAGGCTTTGCAGCCTTTGAGTTGGAAGAGGATCCAACAAGCATGACCGGCTTTCCTTCTTTATTGTGGACTCAGCCATCTTCAACAAGTTAACCAGCTCAACAAGGCTAGTTTCCATATTATGCATGTTGAAGTTGAAAATGAAGGTGTCTGACGATGCAGGCAAAACTGCATGATGAGATCTAAATAGAGCTCGTTATACATAACGACTCCAAATGAGTCAAGCCTTTATATCAGGCCAATCATCTTCAATCCATGATTATGGACTGAAGAGCCCTCCGTCATATGAGTCCTAAAAGCTCTTTCAAGATCTAATATCTCATCTACCTATTATGTTCACCATACAACTCTTGTGGGTGAACATAGATATCATGTGCATGCATATGTACCTTATTTTACCTCTGCAACTCATTTGACATCGATGCCATCATATAACATCGTGCTTGCAGATCATTATCGACTTGTTGATATTCTGCAAGCTCCTCCTTGGTCCCATCTACCGATGGTCCTATTGGCGGAGGAACATCGAGGACGTAGGATCTCTTCTTAGATTGTAAAACAATCTTGAGGTCCCTTATCTAATTGAAAAAAATAGGTCCAGTTAATATTAGCTTCCAAGATAGATGCAAGTGGATTTTAGCCATTTATAAATAATCTACAAATTTAAACGAGGCAAAAAATTTACATTCTTTAAAAAATATATATATTCATTTATAACAAGGTAAAGATGTCTCCCACTATTTTATTTGAATTCCATCACCCCTAATGGTAATTTAGGAAATCTTATTTCCTAGTGGGCTTGAAGCCCAATCAATACAAGGGTTAGAAAGAAAAAGAATTTCTCTTGTGAAAATTGATTTTCTACAAATGGTTTAACTCTTTATCCATTTACTTTGAATATGTTACCATTTCTAAGATTCTCAATGTCAATCGCCCCATAAGGATATATTTTTTTTACAATAAAAGGACCACTCCACCTTGATCTCAATTTTCCAGGAAATAAATGCAATCGGGAATTATAAAGCAAGACCTTTTGACCAATCTCAAATATTTTTCTTGAAATTTTATTATCATGAAAATCTTTGATTCTTGCTTTAGAAATTTTAGAATTCTCATATGCATCATTTCTCAATTCTTGAAGTTCATTGATTTGCAATTTGCGCAATTTTGAAACTTCATCAAGGTTGAAGTTAAACATTTTGATTGCCCAATAAACTTTATGTTCAAGTTCAACAGGTAAATGACAAGGTTTTCCATAAACTATCATATAAGGAGACATGCCTAATGATGTTTTGAAAGCAGTTCTATATATCCAAAGTGTATTGGTAAGTCTAAGAGACCAATCTTTATGGTTTGGGTTAACTGTTTTCTCCAAAATTTATTTTATCTCCCTATTTGCAAATTCAACTTGTCCATTTGTCTTAGGGTGATAAGGGGTTGCAACTTTAAATATAATTTCATATTTTCTCATTAAAGTTCTAAAAACTTTGTTACAAAAATATTTTCCCCCATCACTGATAATAGATCTAGGAATTCCAAATCGACTTAAAATATTTTCTTTCAAAAAATTTATCACTATTTTGTGATCATTATTTCGACAAGAAATTGCCTCGATCCATTTTGAAACATAATCTATGGCAACCAATATGTAAAGAAAACCAAATGATAATGGAAATGGCCCCATAAAATCAATACCCCAACAGTAAAAGATTTCAATCACTAGGATAGGGTGTAGGGGCATCATATTTCTCTTTGAAAGGGACCCTAACTTTTGACAATTTTCACAACTTTTGTAAAAAGTGTAAGTGTCTTTGAAAAGAGTTGGCCAATAAAATCCACATTACAAGATTTTTGCAGTAGTTTTCTTTACATAAAAATGACCATCGCATGCTTCTAAATGACAAAATTTGATAACATTACCTATCTCATTGTCAGACACACATCTTCAAAAGATTTGATCCGGACACTTACTCCAGGAATTTAATGTTACTATTTGAGATAAAAAGGAAGTAGAGAATGTAGTGGCTAATCATTTGTCGAGACATGTTTGTGATGACTTGTTTCAAACCACACCTATTAATGACACTTTTCCTGATTAACAACTATTTAATGTTTTTATTTTACCTTGATTTGCTGACATTGTTAATTTTCTTGTGACAGGAAAGATGCTATCGCATTGGAACTCTCAAGACAAAAAGAAATATTTGACTGAGGTTAAAAACTTTTATTGGGATGGTCCATACTTATTCACACCTAATCAGTCTTGGTTTAGCATCTTTTTTTGACAAAAGATATTTCAAAGCTACATGGATCAAAATTTGTCTAATGCAAAAACTATAGTAAGTAATTCTTTTTCAATTGTTGTATAATTCCATTGAGCACCATTTAAAGTTTTACTTGCATAGTAAATAACATATGGTTTCTTATCTTTTCTTTGTCCCAAGACAGCTCCAACAGCATAATCACTAGCATCATATATTATTTCAAAAGGTAAAGTCCAATATGGAGGCTGCATTATTGGATTAGATGTAAGCATGCTTTTAAGCTTAACAAAAGCAAGCATAACCTCTTCGAAGATCTGAAAGAGCCTCAAGGGTATCTGATAGGTATGACTTTTTGTTAGAGAACAAAGAATAGGGACTTTCCTTGGATAATGATCTAAGAAACTATGAAGAGGTGATGTCTGACATTGCTCAGAGAAGTGGGAAGAAGCCATGCAATTCGAGATGGACTCCATATACTCTAATAAGGTATGGACCTTGGTGGACCCACCACAGGGACTATTCCCATTGGCTGCAAATGGGTCTACAAGTGGAATCTTGGAGTAGATGGAGAGGTAGCGACCTATAAAGCATGTATGGTAGCAAAAGGTTTTACTTAGAAGCAAGGAATTGATTATAAGGAAACCTTTTCACCAATGGAGATAGTTAAGTCCATTAGGATTCTGTTGGTCATATATGTATATTATGACTATGAGATATGGCAAATGGATATGAAGACGCCTTTCTTAACGGAAACATTATGGAAGAGATCTATATGAAGCAGCCAGAAGGCTTCATATCCAGTGGGAGTGAGCAAAAGGTTTACAACCTCCAAAGACCTATTTATTGACTCAAACAGGCTTTGAGGAGTTGGAACATCCGATTTGATGAAATAATCAAAACGTTTAATTTTCATAAGAACCCACATGAACCATGTGTCTACAAGAAGGTTAATGGAAGTACATTTTCATTTGTTGTGCTCTACGTTGATGACATCCTATTCATTGGGAATGATGTAGGGATGTCCCAATCAACAAGGACTTAGTTGTCTAAATAGTTTTTCATGAAGGACTTGGGAGATGCATCATTTATCCTAGGGATAAATATCTATAGAGATAAATCTAAAAGGATGATCGGACTATCCCAATCCATGTACATAGACAAAGTGCTAAAAAGGTTTAGCATGGAGGAATCTAAATGAGGATTCCTACCTATGAGTCATAGGGTTTCACTTTCTAAAACTATGTCTGCCAAGACACCTAAAGAGAGAGGAATAATGACTCGTATACCTTATATGTCCGCTATTGAGAACATAATATATGCAATGATGTGTACAAGGCCTAATGTAGCACATACTCTGAGTGTCAGGAGCATATATAAGTTAGATTTAGGGAAAGAGTATTGGAAATTTGTTAATATGATCCTTAAGTACTTGATAAGGACTAGGGATATCTTTTTGATATAGGTTATGAATAACTAAAACTGGAGAGATATACAGACTCTAGTTTTTAGTCTGATATAGATGACTCCAAGTCCATGTCTGGATACATATTTACCCTAAATAGTAAAGCGGTCAGTTGGAAGAGTTCCAAGCAAGAACCACAGACTCTACCACCGAGGCTGAATATATTGCTACATCAGATGTAACAAAAGATACTATTTGGATAAGAAATTTCATCCAAGGGTTGAGTGTAGTTCCAACTATTATTGATCTAGTAATGATTTAATGTGATAACAATGAGGCCATTGCACAAGCAAAAGATCCAAAATCTTATCAATGGTCCAAGAAGATAATGAGACGATACCACCTGATCAGAGAGATCGTTGGTAGGTATTCAACAGACATCTCGAGAAGATGGGCCTTAGGTACATGGTAATTAGAGTCAGGGCAAGTGGGAGATTGTTAAAATAGGATGTCTGACGCCCTAATTAGATTAGGTGTATTGTACTCTATTCATTGTATTTTCAAAACAATCTTATTGGAAATTATATTATTAAAAAAATACTTTCTTTATCTTATGTCTTGCATTTACTTTATGTGCATTAGATAAAGTTCTTAAACCAAATTTAGCTAGGGGCATGGTCGTGCATATGATGGCAGTCATGGAATATACTTCTAAGCTTTGGTCTTAATTAAGTTTCGAGTCGAGGTTTTTTTGAGATAGGGCATTAAATAGACCAATAAGACTCGTGCATACGATGCGTGCTCGTAAGATGAGGATGTTGCATTCCATCAGCATCAACATAGAGATGTAAGTACATATATGTAGGTGCCTGTTAGAGAATAAGTCCATCGAACATGGCCTGCAGAAAATTCTTAGCTGGAGTCTTGCCCTGTCGAAATAAGAATTTCCACATTGCGATAGTACATGGCTAGTCCTCAGACTTGAGGCACGATGGTAGCCTTGTGTACATCCAACAGCACTTTGATATATCTTCTAATTGCTTGACAATCACAAAGGGGATATGTTGGGTGTTACACTAGTGTGAATGGAGGTTTCTTAGTAGACAACATAGAATTTGACACTTGTCATTTGATAAGGGAATCTTCTGTATTTTTATTGTTCATAATTCAAAAACCTTGACCAAAGCAGGAATAATTTTGGTTCATCGGGAGCCAATGAAACTTGAAATGGGATCATAGTTATTGAATCAGTTAGGGTTTTAACTTATAATCCTACCTTAGATTCAATAGGAAGATTAGTTATCAGAAGGACCGTAAGTGTATAGGACTCGCAATTAAAATAGGTTTACTCGTTGTTTCATCTAATACTAGGTAATCATGCTACTTGCTCGGTGTTACCATAAGATTTGTAGGTTTTTGGAATTAAAGAGTTAATTCCAAGTGTATTAATTAATCGAATAATTGTTGTTCGTAAGTTACAAAAGTTGTGAGCCTATTACTAGTATTAATTGTGAACCTAAAAGGGTCACACATAATTTTGGGTGTTGACATTTAGGAATTGATAAATCCAATTATTGGATGCAATTAATTAATATAGATTAATTAATTAGGGTTTTAATTTAATTTAATAATTGGATTAAATATTTAATTAATGACTGGATTATTTAATTAAATCTAATTCGAATAGAAAGCCCAATAAATAGAGTGGAATAAATTAATTCATTAATTTAGACTTTGGAAATTAATAGATTAATTAAATTAATTAGTTGGACATTATTGAAGTCCAAGCCTAAGACCAATAACTAGTAACCTAATTGTAGGAGCCCACTAGATAAATGTAGAGAAATAAATAAAAGATAAATAGGATTTATCTTTAAATATATATATGATATTTATATATATGTACATGTGTATGTGTGTGTATATGTATATATGTAAATATATATTAGATATATTTTTATATATACGTATAATATATAAATATGTATAGAAAGGATTTTGAAAGTTAAAATCCCCATAATTTTTGGATATTACCTAATTTTGGGAGGCTAATGAAGTCTTAATTGTGGTCATAAACATTGAGGAGAGAAATAAGTTGTTGGTTGGTTATTTTTGGACAATGAGAATTATCTAAATTAGATCAAAATACACATGTGTGTATTAAGCTACTTAGTGGCTTATTTCAAGAGGGTGGATAACCCTAGAAATCGGCCAACACCCCTATTTTTTTAAGGTGGCGGAAAATGTGTGAAAAAAGAGAGAAGAAAGTCTGCATTTTATTTTTTTCTTATAATTTTGGCCCTCACATTGAAGAAAAGAAAAATATTTTTTCATCTACACAAATACAATCTCCAATCAATGGTTGATTGAGGGAATGTGATTTTACTTCAAGAATCAAATTTGTAAACGAATTAAGATTCTACTAGCAAAGAATTTATTTTGGTGTCGACATCCAAAATGTGGCATTTTAGTAGGGAGGCGATTGAATCCCAAATTCTAGCGAGTTTATGGAGAGTTGGTGATAGTCATAAAACTGGGAATTGATTCCCTCATCATCACATGAAAAAGAGTTCTACGAAGGTAATTTTTAAATCTTTTAAATGAAATAATTTTATTTTATATAAAATGATAATGAAGCAAATCAATGAAATCACTACATGGACCAAAGGGGGCTCATGTTTATTTTTTATAGATGTGTTCATTTATTAAATTGAAAATTTTAAATTCTTCTACGTAACCCCCTTTCGGTAAAGTGAACCCAATAGATTTATGGACTTGCCTGAGGTGTGAACACCAGTAGAGAGACAATGCTTGGAGTCCTTGGTGAATTAATTTCTAATCTAGGCCAATATTTAAATTAGTTTAGGGATTTCTACAAAGAGTTCGTGAGGAGGATTGCAATTTGAATTGCTTCACACCCTATATCTATAGGAGTTCTTGTAAAGGTATATTAACAAAACTTTTATTTTTAATTAAATGAAATATCTGGATATGAATCAATTAATTAAATCAAATTTAGGATTGCATACTTAATTGTTATGCATTTTTTTAAATTTTTAAATTTCAGTTGCATTTACATCTTGTGATTTTGTGAATCCAACAACTACTAGTCCAGTTGTGAACCCAAGGTGTAACACCCCTTAACCTAACTGCAGAGCCTAAACAAGTTGATACAGTTAAGTCAAGAAATGTTAATTTTTCATCTTTACTAGAGTTATGGTTTTTTTTTTTAAAAGTTCCCATTTTTAGCTATAAGAGAAAGAATTTGAATCATTTTAAACACACCATATACATATATCAAAACTAAGTATATCTGTTTACAAAACCATAACAGAGCGGCTTATTTAAAAACAAAACAGAGTTTTCAAAATAAACTACAAAACAGGTTGAAGCATGGCATATGAACAAATCTCTGTCCGGCCGCTCTAGAGACTCAGTCAACCTCTAAACCTGTACATTTCCACCTGCATCACATGAATCTAATGAGCTAAAGGCTCAGTAAGATGAAACTGATGCAATAACAAATAACATATATGCACATCTCATAAATCATTAAATGCAATATTCTATTTAATAACTTTCATTCATAAATCATTCTTTAGGGCCCTTGAAGTGTGGTACCTAACTAATAGTGATAAACCATAGTTTTCGGAACCTGTTCATAATGATTGGCCAATAAGAGAACTAATACGGGGTTTCCATACTTGGTCTTTCAACCTCAGGTATTAGCCGTATTCTATCTCATTCATTGTGGCTTTCCTATACCGGTTTTTCAACCTCAAGTATTTGCCACCATTTGTTGGGTCCGCCGGTCCCTCCCGCGTCCCTTGTGTACCCGACCATCAATCAAGTACCATACTTCCTTTTCAAAAACCTCATTATATTCTTAATAGTGTCATGCTTCATAAACCATAAATGCATCAAACATTACATCATTTGACAAACAACAACAATCACATTAAAACATGAACAAACATTATATGATTCTTGTGATACACCAAATGAAAGCTTCAACTTACTTCAAGTCCACTTTATGCTAGGTGAAAAGGCCAATCTCTTTGGAAGATAGGATGTGTTAAAGGCCTAACATAATCAAATCATGTACCATTTAATATCCTTTTTATAAATCATTTAGTCTATTCTAGTTAAAGTTTATATACACTTTTCAATCTTTTGTAAAGAATTACATATCAATTATATAACCTTAAAAACAATGCATACTCCATATTTTACTACTAATTCAAGACATTAAACATTAGGTCAGTCATTGAATAACTAATAATTCAAACATAATTATTAGGGCAGCCCCTAAAACATGAACACAATCCGAATTAAAATGACGTAAACTTGATTCTAACTTAAATTGATTCTAACCTTCAATTAAGCAAACTAATTGCTATTGTTTTCAATCATTCAAAGAAACTTCCAAACACAATATAAGCATTACAAAATCAATAGAAACAAGTAAATTAAACAATTTCACAAGACTATCAATTTTATTAAAAATTAGCTTAACTAGCTTGGTTTTGGCTTCAAGTGTAACTTACTTAAGTTTTCAATCATACAAAAGCATACTAAAACATGTAACCATTCAAGATACTACAAATTCATCATAAGAAACATTGAAAAAGAATATACCTTGATTAAGTTGGATTTAAGCTTCAAAATCAACGGTTTTCAAGCTTAAAAGGATGGAAACTTGTTCTAGCTTGTGTTCTATGGATTCCTATGGATTGAATTCAACTTTTGTGAGTATGAGAGTGTAGAAATTTGGGAGAAACTTAGGAGAATAAGGGCTGGTCGTTTTTGAGGTGCTTCCACAAGAAATATGGATGAAAATGATTTCTTTGACCTTTCAAAGAGAGGTAAGTGGAGGGTGATGATTGGTTGCATCATGCTTGGTGTCTTCTCATGCCAAAAGCCACGTTCATGGGCTAAGGAGATGACAAAAATTGATGCTTTGGTGTTATAATCAAGTGCAACGCGGTTTAGAATGGTTTTATGCAACCTAGTCAATCAACCAATCAAATTGCACCATTGTGCATACTTTTAGTTCTTAGCCAATGTAACATATTTCAAGTAAATATTTAGACAATTAATAACTTTAGCATATAACTAGTATGGAGCAATACAAATAATTTATTTCATGGTCATTTAACACATCAATCTTTCTTAACCGAGATACCGAGCTTTTCACTACAAAAAGGGCACTTAAGGAATATGTTAAATCAAGAAATGAAAGTTTGATCTCATATTTCATGTACTAATGCATGTTAAATCATAACTGAAGCATATAATAACAATTATTCATGTTCGTGCAATCAAACTATTTGTATGCCATAATTCAATAATGCACATTGATTAGATGCACATTCATATAAAATGCTTATTATTGGCTATGTAGGAGAGAATTGAGAATTGGGCATTACACAAGGGGTCACACATAAATCAGAAAGATCCATTTCTAATCTAAAATGTAATCCGAGGAGTTGGATTAAATTAATCAATGAGATTAATTAAATAGAGCTTAAATTAATTTAAATAATTAAATAATCTTATTTAACTAAATAATATAATTATTTAATTAGACCTAATATGATTAGAGGCTGATGAGAAGTTAATTAATTAATAGGCACAAATTATTTTAAAGAGTTAAGTTAATTTATTCAATTAAATAATATGATTATTTTTTGAACCTAACTTAATTAGGTTGCCTAAGTGGAATCAATTAGTTAATTAATTAGATTAATTAATTAAATTTGACTTGTGTAATTGATGGGGATCAATTAAATGGACTTAACTAAATTAAATAAGTCTAAGACCAAGTTGACAGGCCAGTAGGGGAGGTCCATTAGGAGTCTTGATGAGCAAGTCAAAAACTCCTAGTTCTAGGTGAAACACAATATAAGACGAAGATCGAAGGATTTTGTATACTAATTAGATTAGGGCCAAATAAGAGTGTAAAAACACACAACCAAAGGGGCAAAAAATTTGGATGCTTGTGAAGCAAAAAAGTTCAGCCATCTTAGAGACTAGAAAAATCGCCCTCTCTCCTCTATAGTCTTGTATGTTTGTTCCATAAAAAAAGTTATACCTTTTTATAATCAAATTAGTTCTTTCATCACCTAATTGATTTAACAATTAAATTACACTCTAAAATTAAAATTTACTAGCATAAAATCAAGATTCATGGAATATCTCAAGGTGATATACCGTTAAAGGGGTGATGCTTGGAGACCTGCGCGAATCATATTCATTTCAGGGCTTAACGATTTGAATCATTTCACACTGTATATCAAGAGGAGTGCATTCAAGTAATATCACTAGCTTAACTATTTTCAAAGTAGGTAATTAGTAAATGCAAATTAATCAATCGTATAGATTCCTAGGATTAGTATGACATATTTGATATGCATGCTTATTATATTTTTATTTTTTTGTAATTTTCACTGCATAACTGTCCTAGTATATATGAATCCAACAGTGGTATCAAAGCTTAGGTTATGCGTTCTGATTACCTTCTCAAATATATGCATGAAATTTTATGTGATGAATTTATGAAAAATTATGATTTTCGTTTAGAAATTTAATTCTAAAAATTTTCACATGTAAATTTTAAGATATTTAAAACTATTTATGCTACAAAATAAGAAAAAAATATATAGCCACTACCCGCGGTGTGACTGCCCAAAGAATCATGCTGGTGGAAGCAAATGCGCCTCCCGCATAGGCTTTTGGCTAGGACAGCCCATGGCAGCCTAACACATGGAACAACAGCATTGGGCATTACTGCTAGGGCATTTCCACCTGACGTATGACATTAAGCGGAGGGCTTGGCTTGTGCTTGGGCAACGACCATTGTGTGGTTGATGGGTTGTGTGCAAGTTTGCTTGCCCATGACTCCTCTCACGGTGTGCTGGCTGACAACCCAACATGACCCAATGTACATGCACATAGGGTAACAGACAGGCTGTTGCTCATCATCATGCAGCATGTAAAAATTTTGATACAATGGAGAGAAGATTCCTAGTGTACATTGTGACTTTGTACATGTTCTTCCGAGTCAAGGTGGGTTGGATGGCGAAGAATTTGAGGTGGCTATAGGTTAGGTTGGTTGTGGGTTTTGGGGTTTAGGTTTGCCTCGGATTGTGGGTTTTGGGTGGCTGGGATTTTAAGGTTAGGGGTGTGTGGATTGTGCAAGAGTTTTAAGCTGGGGTGGCAGGAGATTGGGAGGACTTTGGGGCTTGTGGTGGTGGGATGGGGGTTAGGTTGGCCAACGTTTTAGGGGTGGAGTTAAGGAGGGGTAGCGATTGGTAAGGTGAGGTTGAGTCCTGAGATGGGGATAAAAGGTGCTTGGGCGGAGTTTGGGGCTTGGGGTGGTGGGACACGGGCTAGGTTGGCCTACATTTTAGGGTTGGGGGTAGGGAATGGTGGCAGTTGGGATAAAATAGGGTGGGGTGAGTGGGTGCAATTGTAGAGAAGAGAGAGATGGAGAAAGAAAAAAGAAAGGAGAACAATAAAAAAGAAGAAAAAAAGAAAAAAAAAAAAAATACAAATATTTAGAATATAAATCATTTCTCATATTTGAAAATAAAAATTAGTAGAATTTTTTTAGTTAGAAAATTATAAATTTTTTCGCATATATTTTGTAGTTAAAACATAGCTTTCTTTGAAATATATGAAAATAAAAGAAATAACGAAGAAACTTTAACAAAGGATAGATATTTTTAGTTTTAACATATGGAACAAAATTTTGTAAATAAAATATTTATTATTTGATAATTGTAAAATTTCATATATTTCTAATTTTTAATGGTTGTTTCTTTGGTTATGGATATCACTATTTGATTTTAAAGTATTTTATTCATATTTAATATTTATAATGTGATTTTTAATTATTTGGTTATTTTAATGCTCTTTTTTTGCTATTAAAAATAGAAAAGTTAATATTTTTAATTTTGAATTCTCGGTATAGAGAAAATATTTTACAATCGAAAATATTATTTTTGCAAACAAATTAAGAAAATATAGTTGTTGTTAATATAAAAATCAAATTTGTTGAACTAACTTAACTAACATAATATTTTTTAAAAAAAGAAATTAGCAAAATACAGAATGAAGGGGAAGTTGTCGAGTTGGGGGGAATGGAGGGAGTGAACTCTTTAATTCTGGCAAATGCCATGGTGTGTACTTTGCCAAAAAAATATTAATTTGAGGGTGCAATTTGTTATTTTTAAGTACTAAATGAAACTACTTGAAGAATGCAAAATGCCAACTACCAAGTTAAGTTAAGAATATTTGGAACAAGAATAAGGTAGCGATTGGTATGCAGGAATGAAATAAATTTGAGAATTAAATGAGATGTAAAAGGAGCAATATGAGTATATTATTTCCTATGATTGGTATGTACAAGGAATAAGGAATGAATGGAATCACCATTCTTTACTTGACTCTAATCTCATGATTGGTAATTAGAAATCAATGATAAGAATGAAAAAAAAATTAATAACTTAATTACATTTCAATGGGAAGTTTTTTGAATAAAATTATTATTTAATATGTTGTGAATACATGGGTTTGTTATGATTTTAATTGGTATTAAACAATATATATATATAAGCAAAAACTGGTGTAATTCTTTTTTATTAAAAAAAACATAACAAATAAAATTACTGTACATTCTTTTTTATTGTTGATCGGATTGGGAGAAAGAGTTGAAGAAGACAATGCAGATAGATGATAGATTTTTTTTATGTTGGTTTAGTTTTATTAGAGATGGCAAAAGGGTTCGGCTAAAATCCAAACTGACCCGAACCCATCTCGCTTCAGGTGGTTATTAAAACCGCAAATAGGTCTTAAGGCGGGGCTTAGGTTTTTGTTTCAGATTTAGACCCAAACTCGATCCCTTAAAACATTATATATATATTTTTTTCATTATGTGTGTATTTATGTAATGTAAATTATATATATATATATATATATATATATATTGAATAAATGTGTATCTTATATGCATATCTATATATCAAATATAAATATAATACTCTTAGAAATCAAAATAAATTAAAATAATAATATAAAATGAATAAGTAGTTAAATATATAAAATTAACAATATAGTTAAAAAAAAATTAAAATTAAAACATGTACATATAAGTTATATAATTAGTTCTTTGTTATTAATATTATTTTCTCATATTTACCGAGTTATGGTGATATTATTTTTGAAAAATTATTTTTTAATATTTTAAAAACTATAAAGAAGGTCTACCAACCCCTTGACTCTCGAATTTGGGGAATGATTGTGTTCGAGTTTGTGTCCAGATACATGACAGTCATGAGAGGTTGGATTTTGAGTTTCGGCAAACCCAACCCAAACCCAACCCGCTATATCTTTAAGTTTTATCAAACATTTTTACCAAGTTTAGGAGAATAATTTTGTTAAAGATAAATATAAGTTCATTCATAACTGATTGAGAATTGTTAAACTGATGGGGAGGGAGACAACAACTAATCTCATATTTTTAATAATTGTGATTTCTATGAAAGTAAGAATTTCTAATACTAAATTATACCAACAGTGTACTTGAAAATAAATTTGAAAATATGTCTATTCTATTCAAGGTTCATTCCTACACAGTAATTATGCCATAAGTTTATCCACAAACTATTTGCAAAGCAACACACTTCCTTCATACCTTGGTATTTGACCTAAAGGGGATATTTTGGTGCTTAACTTGTAGGGTTAGAATGTAACTTTACGTATTTTGGAGGACAGTTTGGCTCTTATACAAACTTGTAGGGCTAGAATGTACTGTATGCAAAAGTGTTGGACGTTTTGCGTCAGAGTTTTAAATATTTTGCTCATTTCTACATATCCTTCACTCGCTCAAAACATTCAACTAGTAGACTGTGTACACCAGCAACTACATCTAACCAGGTTAGTATTAATACCGGATGTGTTCAATATTGTTCAATTTTCTGCTTAATTGTTTTATAGTTACAGATTATTATTTGTTTTTTTTTTTATATAGGTTATGGATAGGGTAAAAAACTGAGGCCTGGAGATAATAGAGTAGAAAACTGAGGCCTTGAGATAATTTTAGCCCCATTTCTATGCAAATATCCATTGTGGCTTGAAACTTTTAGAAATTTAATGCCCAAACAATTCTAAATTTCTGCGACTTGGTGTCAAACTGTCATTTGAGGTATTAAATGGACCTTTCTATTTGTTTCCTCTTTTCTTTTCTTTTTTTTTTTTAGAAGGATAGAAAATTTTCTTCAGAATCAGTTGAATGTCCATCTTTTCAAAATTGTGTTTATTTTTAACTAATCAAACTCTTAGTGGTTGCTTGGTGAATTTTATGTTTATTGTGCCTTTAATTTGTATTGTTTTCTCAGCGTGTTATGTATTTTCTGATCACATTATTTTTTCATGGTGAATGTAATTATACGCAAGCACCGAGCTTGGGCTACTTTTGTTTCCAAGTGACTGCAACTATTGGGTTATTTCTTGTAAGCAGTTTGCTGACCCATTCAATGCCTTACCTGGATCTAATCAAATAACAATATGCTTTTGGCGCACCTAAAGATGCAGCTGATAAATAGGCATTAAACATGATATTATTCATTTGTGTGAGTTGTAGCATAAAACCCGTCTTCTGTTTGCTCTCTTTTGTTAGCAAGTTTGACATTTGTTTATACTGTTAAAAGATTCTTTTCTTAGTTTATTGTGTCTTTTTGCTGCACATTTGTTAGTTTAAAAAATTGCAATTTCTGTTACTTTCTAGTTGGTTCCAAAATGTGATATATTTTTCTTCATAATGTGCTATTTCTGGTGTATGTACTCTGTGTGCTCAAGTTTAAGAGCATCAGTGAAGCCAAAGTCCCGTATGCATAAGATGAACGTTAACTCTTCAACAAGCGCCAAAAGCTCCAGCAGATTAAAACTGAAAAACATAATACAAAAAAATTAACATTCCGTGGAGACCTATATAAACCTAAGATTTTGTGAAAAGACATGTTTTATTGTTTCTCTCTTGAATGTTGTTCCAGCATAATTTTCTTCTTGGTATATAGAGTAGTCAGAACTCAAATTAATTATTTATTTATTTACTTTGTAACTATATCCCCTGCAGTTGTACTGAAGTTTAGCATAGGATTTACATTGTGAATATTTGTCTTTTGCAGAGAAATGAAGATATAGCTAGTATCTCATAACTTTACTGATAAACTCAGTCTCATGTGGGACATTTTTGGTTATGAGATAGTTTGGTTAGGTCTTAATTGCACACCACAGGATGCCAAATTTACCAGATTCCAGGTTAGCCATTAAGATATATTAAGGAATATCCTTGCCATTGTGAATGTGATGTGTTATTGTTTTACATCTACTGAACCCTTCACTGGCTAGTCTGTTCTAATGAGTGCGGTTAGGATAGGTGGTTCTGATCCCCCCTTCAAAGAATTCTTGCCAGATTGTTATTGCTACTGTTTACCATCATGTCATAAGTGACTCTGGAGAATATCTATTCTGCTCATAGGGGTAGGAATTAAAAAATTGAATGAGAGTAACAAGTAATTCTTGGTTACTTGTGATCAGGTAGCATATGAAGAAGAATAAGATATCTGGAGCAAGCTTGGTGATGCTTCACTCTGAATGTAACTTGAGTAAAGTTTTTAATGATGCAGGATTCGTGAGACTTGCATGATGGAAGCTCAACTTTTAATTGCTGACTCTCCCAGGGCACGTGTTAAAGCCACCATTCACCTTGGATCTGAGACATACTTCGCTATGGCAAACAAGGGCCTCATCTCTGAGCAATTAAATTCAGTCAAGGAGCAGAACATGAGCATTCTGAAGGACTTCATTACAAAGCATAATATTCCGAATGATGTTCCTGATGAACCAGAAGAAATCTCTTCAGAAGACGATGATGAAATATCTCCGAAGCCTCCAGTGAAGAAGTCAAAGAAGCGACAATAGATTGTTAGTCAGTTCACATCTATTTGCCGCATACAAGTTGAGAATGGCATGAATTGGACTACTAGAGGTTGATTTGTTGTAAAACTGTTTTTCGCATTTCCCTCAGACAGCTTTTGAAACCTGGTACGAGGACTATAATATGGTTTTCAAAAAATGATATGGGGTAAATGAACAATGGTACTTATGCTGTGCATCTACTTGTTTGTAACCTTGTTAGAAATATCTGTCCTTTTATGCCCTGCTGCAGATTTCTGGCTCTATGTTTCTTATTCCCTTTCAACTGTCACGTAATACTGAAGCTGAAAAATTAGCAGTTTGACTTCAAGTGAAGAACTTCAACAAAATAGTATAATGAAATTTGAAAAGAGAGGAAATGTTATATTATCACTTAATGTTGAATAAAACTATTAAAAAGATTAACCAAAAAAAAAAAAAAAACTCCAAGCTGCAACGCACTTAAATGTACAAAATGACATGGCTGACCAATATATGTGCATATATAGATATATCACTTATATGTGTGAGAGAGAAATGTCTGTGTCTTTGTGTTTAAGGAATTAGCCGCTTTTGGTATATACTTACAAGAACTGGGAGATTTAACACCAACCGTAGCTTTTGGTATATACTTACAGAACTGGGAGATTTAACACCAACCGTATCACTTCGTACATCATCTTCTTTCCGTCGATCTTCAGCCTCAACAGTCGATTCCTTGTATGAAGTATCATATATTGTAGATCGTGATAAAGTCACTGTCACTGATCTTCCAAAAAGCCTAGTGTCACCTTCTAAATCCCAAGTTAAAGAATATGTTCAAGCTACTAAGTTTGATTAACAGCTCTTTCCAGCTACAGAAAATGAACAGTTTGTTACAGTTGAAATTCCTGAACATTAGCCAAAACTTTGGCTGGCTGAAACGCTCACCCATATCCATTTTGGAGCTGTGTGTTTTGCCATCATTCTCCATGTGCGGAAAGGACTCCCAACAGTCTCCAAAATTGCCCTGCTTGATATAATATATGTTGATTATCAACATGCTTGCATAAGCACTGTTGAAACTAAACTAAATGCAGGGATGGTTCCTGTTACGATGTTCCTTAACTTTAATATTCCAATTGCAGATCCTTGCTTGATGTCTACCTTAAAGGTACAGATCCAAATTGTGGGTGCAGTTCCAGCAGTAGTTACTTACAGAGCTACACTCCAATATTAAATGATTTATAGGGTCCAGATTCACTCATTGGATACATTTCTGTGGATTCTGAGCATATTCCTAGCTGCACTTATGTACCTAAGCAAGTCCCATGGGATCAGCTCCTTAAACTCATTCCTGATTCAAAGGTTACTGTGTACGAGCAAGAACATGCAACATCAAATGCAGCCACATTTCTACAAAAGGCCTTATGGCAGTGTAAAAATATAATTTCAGACAGAAAAAGCTGAAAAACCCAGTTGCTTTTGAACGGCTTACACCTTAGAACCCAATATCCCAATATTTAGGTTTGATGCTGAAGGTGTTCCCATCTATGCCAACACAGATTATGATGGACATTGTTACTGGGATGCATGCTCCTGTTCTAAGTGCATGGTTGACTCTGATGAAAACACTTTCAGTCAGATGAAAACACATTTTCAGTTAGAAAAATACAAAAAGGAAAGCAACTCTCTCAGCTCCAGTTGCATAGGGTGGTCAGAGAAAAACAAGATCCGTCAGTTAGATTAATGGGTGAACCATCTGGAAATTTGACTATTTAGTCAAATATACACCACAGCCTCCAAAAGAATGGCCTACCAATCCTGCTGGGTGGAATACTAATGATGAACATGAGGATCAAAAGCCATCCCAGCAGATCGCTATGTTCCATCCACGTGCAGATAAAGATTTCCTCCTTTAGAGATGACTGACTCCCCATCTTACAGACATTCTTGGAATATCAAGAATCCTTTGATTAAAAATTATGATGACACTCTCAAGGAAATCTCTCCTATAGAAGCAACTCTGAATTAGCAGTCTGAGAATGCTGTTGTCCAAAATGAATTTCTCAGAGGAATAGCATAGAGTCAACAAAGGATTGAGCAGAAACTTGATGCTCAAGTCTCTTCCCCTGTTGCTGTTCTCAAGGCTAAAATTGAAGCCCTTCATCAAGAGATTTTGAGACTTATTTGATGCTCCCGAACTTTTAAAGCCCAAGAACAGGAACTAAACACTCTTTGAACCCGACTAAAGTCTCTAGAAAGAGATGCTCATTATAAAGTGATATTTGAACCCTCATGGACTCCTAGCAAAGACTACACTGTAGTCTTACAACATTACCTCCTGCCTCACAACCACTTCAAAGCATTGAGAATTTTAAACAAGTTTTTGGTGACTCTTCTTTCTTTCACTCCTGAAGAATTTTCCAAAAGGACCAAACCAAATACCAAACAAAAGACCAAGTCCCTGAAGACATCTAACCCACAAACGTCAGATCCATCAAAAGAATCCTAGGATCCTCAAAATACGTAGCTCATGGTCCATCCCACTGAACCAAATCCTTTTTGCAAGCTTCCTGAGAAATTATGCTCAGAGGATAACGACCAAGAATTTTCCCTACCACTTTTTCCTGAAAAAAGGATGGAAGCCTTCGTATCAAGAAGATTGTGAAGATCTCTCAGAAGATATTCAAATTCTATTCATGAACCAGCAAATTGAACACACAGAGCCTACTGTTGATGATAATGATGAGGATGAAGCATCAATTAATCAACCTCCACTAGAGCCTCCCCCAGTATCCAACAACATAATTTGGTTAACTCTTCATGACATTCCACCTTCCCAGTGGCGAAATTGAATTCGATGAAAAGACCTCCTGGTGCATCACAGAACTACAAAAGCCAAACAAGACAGCCACTACTGTCATCACCAGCTTCACGGCACGGATTACTGTTGTTCTTAAAGAATGGTGGTGTAATCTTGGAGAATATAAGCAGATTTAATTACGAAACTCTACAACTATCAAGGCTTTCATGTATCATATAAATATAAATATATATATATATATATATATATATATATATTTATAATTTTCTAAAAGCATTAATCATCATGTAGACACTGCTTGGGAAGTGTTAGAGTTATCAATTCTGATTTCTTTTCTAATCTAGTTTAGGAAGTGTGTATAGAAAAATATTAATTCTTGTTATCAACTTGTGACAAAAGAATTAACACTTAAAGATGGAGTTTTTGGACAAAAAATACGGATGAAGAAAATAATTTTTCTTCTATTATTTCTATATAGCTAAAAATTAAATGATGATTATTCTACTTAAATTTTCGGCCATGGTGTATATATAGGGGGTATCAAATTTTAAAAGTCCTACTCTTGGTATTTTATATCTCATTTTGATTGGTTAGAAGATATTTTAGTTCATCCAAACTTCTTCCAATTTATCTCTTTTATATCTTCCAAAAATATTCAAGATTACCCAAGAATTCCAAACTCTTGATTTTCCATCATTTTTCAATCACCTTCATGGGTCTTTCCTAATTTGGCTTTGACTTAAAATTAAATCCCATAATTAATTTAATTAATTATCTTACCCAAATTAATTAATTCTATCAGCCCATCTAATCAAATCAGACCGAATCAAATGATCCAATTATTTAATTAAGTAAATTAATTTAATAATTAAATTAATTTATAGATTACACAATTAATTTGATCCAATCAAATAATTATTTTACTCCAATTGGGCTCTTTAGCCTTATTAGGTCCAATTAAATAATTTAATTATTTAATTGAATAATTAATTCAACTTCTTGAATTAATTTAAGCCCCAATTAATTAATCTCTATTAATTAATTGGATCCAACCATTTGGATCAATTTCTAAATTAGAAATATTTTATCTCAAATTGTGTGTGACCCTTTAGGTTCATAACTAAACTAGCAGTGGGCTTGCAAGATTTACAACTTATGAATAATAATAATTATTTAAATTAATTAATCTAATTAATTAGATCCCTTGAAATTAACTCCTTAATTTCAAGAACCTCAGAAGTCATGAGAAACACTTAACAAGTGTATCATGACTACCTAGATTTAGGTGAAATAATGAATGAACCTATGTCAATTACGAGTGTCATACACGTAAGGTTCTTCCGTCAACTAATCTTTCGATTGAGTCTACGACATGGATTAAGAGCTGAAACCCTAATTGCTCAATAACTATAATTCCATTTCAAGTTTTAATGACTTATGACGAACTGTTAGAAAAGCCTGTCTAACATTCATATTGCCTTGGCCAAGGACTCATGAGTCATGAACTATGAAAATATAAGGAATTCACTTATTATGCCAGACAAGTGACGGATCTTTTGTTGACCACTCATTAACCTCCATACATATCAATGCAACATCCAAAATATCCCCTTTGTGATTGTCAAACAATCAGAAGATATATCAAAATGAAACACGATATGCACAAGGCTATCATGGTGCCTCAAGTCAAAAGAATAATCGTATACTATTGTAACATAGAAATTCTTATTTAGACAAATAAGTTTTCAATTAAGTATTTTTAGTGGGCTTGTTTAGTTTACTTGTTCCCTAACAAGCATCCGTATACATGCACTAGCGTCACTACGCTAATGTCCATGGAGCAAGACATTTTCCTCATGTGAGCATGCATCGTATGCGCGAGTCTATTAGGCTATTCGATGTTCCATCTCAAAAAGCCCTTGACTCGAAATTAATTTAAAACCAAAGCTATAGAGGCATATTCCATGATCACCATCAAATACGTGACCATGCCCTATAACTAAGTTTGGTTTAGGAACTTTATCTAATTACAAGAAGCAATTAAAGATAAAGAAATTTGCTCTTTTTTTATTAATATATTTTGAAAAAAT
Source organism: Paulownia fortunei (assembly GCA_019321725.1). Taxonomy (NCBI): domain Eukaryota; kingdom Viridiplantae; phylum Streptophyta; class Magnoliopsida; order Lamiales; family Paulowniaceae; genus Paulownia; species Paulownia fortunei. The sequence goes on from CM033106.1 coordinate 19,964,289, forward strand.
TATTTTACAAATACAAGAGTGTAAAGGATACACAATCTAATTGGCATGTCGGACACTACTCTAATACTGTATAGTATAGTTGAGGGTGAGTAAGTGGTACAAAATTTAATTTTGAGGGTATCTGTTGTTATATATAATTGAGGGGCAAAATGTACTTTATCCTTTTTTTTTATTCCTTTTGAATCCCTTATTTCAATTATCTTGTGTATATCTATCTTAAACCAAGTTAAAAGTTTTCAAAGTTTAAGCAGAATTTTTTTCGAAAATAAATAAATTTTTGGGCAAAAAGTTTGCATCTCATGACATTGATAAGAGTGATTGATCAGATTACGAAATGTTCCATCGAAAGATCAATTTAAAATGGGTTGACAATTTAACTATAAAAGAAAATAGTGACGAATGAAAGGTTATGTATAATGCTATGACTGTTATTCCTTATATATACAAAGTAGCATAATAAAGTTCTCTTACTCTTAGTAATGTCTGGTTTTAAAACTATTAACAATTTATATTACATATAATTGTGATAATCGAACGGCTGCAAATATTGTCATGATGATCTAATGATAAGAATTCTATTGCCATTAGGCTAGTACTACGTATGTATCAGTTTGAATACACACACACACACACACATACACTTGTATTTGATTTTGGTTGTTGCAACTGAGAGATAAATGTGATTTGAACATCTATCAAAATCTCCTAAATAATCAAAGTGATATGTGGACATGTAAAATTAGCTACTATACTCAAATATATTTGATAATGCCAAAAATTTCACCAACAATTAAGAATACTGAATCGAACAATATGATCTCGAACCACACAAATCACGTACCAAATTAATCTATAAAATGTGGGAGAATGTCCAGCAAAAATACAAAAACGCTCAAGTTAATAAAATAACAAGAGTTTCAATCACTCAATCAATATTTGTATGTTAAGTGTGAGTAAAAATAAATCATATCTTCAATCTCTTTTTATTATAGTATGTTGTAGTGATGGAATTAGGAATTGATTCTTTTATCTTGTAGGGATAAGATCAATCTTTGGGTGGAGATAAGATTGATCTCCTAAAATCTCGTTCATTAATATAAAATAGTCTTCTTTCCTTTCTAATATTCTAGTATAACAACAGTTCCTTATCTCTGAAAGTAATGGCCACTTGTCCATACTCATTCTCGATCCGAACATGTCAACTCATACATAATAGCTCGGACATATCAACTCCTTCAAACAGTCTTGCCCTTACCCATCTTGGGCATAGGTATCTCTTCCCTCGCAATGGGCTGACCAACTCATCATCAATTGGTAATTATCAAAGCCCATAGTACCTGATACTTCTTATGGACCCAACTCGGATTTGGCCCAACTAGGTCCATTAAGAATGAGGCAATTCCATGCCACATCAACTAGTCTCCCTAATCTATTTAAGTAGAGGCTAATCGGACAGAGTAACCAATTATTGTACAAATCTGAGCTAGAATGGTTTTGTTTCAATAAACTCAACTACCCACCACTTTCGCATTAAATGTGGCACACTTCGTAATTCACACACATCATAGCTCATTAAAGCCCGCGCTTAATTTAAATTTGAAAAGACAGTTGTCATTCTAACTGACAGGTCCGATCCATCCACACACAGGTTCACCATCTATCACTTAATCATGTCTGCCTATTAAATAGGCTGATTTGACCCTATGCATGGATTATCAATCAATCGAACAGATCAAAACACCTCTTTATCTTCATTTCAAACTCTATAAATGACCTCTTTTTCGTCACTTTCATACTTTCTGAACTTGGATTTTTAAACAGAAAAACTCTAGATTTTTTAAGGAAATTCAAAATGCCTGCTTTCGACTACATCTAGCCTTCTCTTCTACTCATCTCTATCGTTTAATTCATTCTCTCCGCAGAATGGGTGTGAACTTATACATTTTCTTTTAATTCTGTAGTTTAATTGTCATCTTCACTTCAAGTTCTCTTTTTTTTTATTTTTCATTATATATTAATTTTTGCAACTCTTCAACCTTCAACTATGTTGATTCAGACGATACCCGATCCATTAGCTCTATTGGTGGTCTTTCAGCTTTCCCACCGATCTCTATGAGATTAGGGAATAGCTCTCCAAGTTTATCCTCTGTCCGAGTGGAGGAACGACTCATTTCTGTGGAGTCCCCGATCTTGGTTTTAGGGCTGAACGACCAGTTCAATAACCTTTAGCCTTTGCGAATGAGTCAAGTGATAAACTTACCATCTATGTGGAAGTTTGTCCTAGTACTTCTGCAGCTCTAGCTGTACCCCAGACCCATTCTAAGCCCAACTATCCTCTTCCAGTAGATATCCTAATAGAGGTTGTGACCATAGCTACCCTACTTAGTACCTCATCCTCACTAGAACTTCTTCATTCTACAGTGTCTCAACAAGCCTTAGAAGACCTTCACTTTGAATTTGGTATTCCAATTAATCACGTACTTCTTGAACCCAATCCGGACCAAAGGCCAGACTCACCTCCCCCATGTTATTTGTGTTTCTTTGTAGATCGATTAGAAGCTAATCTCTATTTTCCAATTCCTCAACTCTTCATTGATATATCAATAAAATTTAAGATTCATTTGAACTAGTTTGTCCTAAATGCCTTCCAGCTCATTGCCAGCTTTGCCATGGTAGTCGCTTACCATGGAGCTGAACTTACTATCAAGACTTCAGGTCCTCGCTAATTTTACATCACTTCTCGGGGCCAAGCTAAATTCTTAGCTAGAGCTCCTTCTTCCATTAAAAAATGAAAATCTAGGTGTTTCTTTATGTCAACTTCTCGCTCTTGGGGATTTCTTATCAGTTGGGTTTGGAAAACACCCCACCAAGACAAAATTAACAAAAGAGCTCATCGTCAAGTATTCATGGGGCTTCTCACCGAACTTAATGAAAACACATATGATGTCACTAAGTTGATAGATTCTTTCTTTATATTTTATCATTTTGGGTTGAGCCCCCTCATGATCAACCAACGTTGCCCATTAGGTATTTCCTAAAATTTCTATTCTAATTATTTTTTTGTTTGATCATTAACTTTTACCTATATTATGCAGATTCTTACTTCGGCGAGATATTGTACTCTTTTGAGAAACAACAAGGGGCTACTGCTACTTAACCAAGGGAAAATCCTCCATTTGCCTAAGTTCTCTAAGCCAAGCCATTTCACTTAACTCCTGACTTGTAGGGGGCTCAACTCTCAACACTCCACCACCCTTTAGCACTAAAGATATGGAGCTGAATTGAACTAGCTTCACCCCTCTACTCCTCAATTAGGCTGCCCAGACAAAGACAAATAGCCAGCTCCCGATAAGACCTCCAAATCTTATCCTGCAAGAAAATCAAAGACTCCGACAACTCAATCTGCACAAGAGAAAGATATTTCTATCTATTATGTGCTGGAAACCAAGGATGGAATAATTTTCTATAAAACTTTGTTCCTCATCGGGATAGAAAAATTATTAGCCAATTGAGTAATTTCTAAAAGCTGAACTACGTGGCTCTTTACCACTGTAAGATATGTCAGTCGTAATTCTCTTACTTGAATACCTTGAAACCCGTATGCATATCTGATTGGTATATTATTTTTAGACTACTGTGATATTGGTAGAGCTTTTTTCTAAATGGGAGGCTGGAACTTATCAATAAAGAAAGATTTGGTAGCTGCGAAGGTAACAATCAAGCAGCAAGGTAAGGATTTGGCCAAGCTGGAGAAAGAAGCCATGCTAACAGTGACCAAGAATGCTTCTTACGAATCTCAGATTTCTAAACTTGTGGCCAAGCACAAGGCTGCCGAGGATGAGAATTTCGGTCTCATATTTTCAGTACTTGAAAAGAAATCTAAGCTCAAACAAGAAAGTTGTAAGCTCAGATATGATCAATGGGTGAAAATAGGTTATGACAAGGGCATCAAAGATGGACATTATGGATGTTTGGGCTCTGTGGATGGATGAGAATTCCTCCAGGTCTACTGTCGTGAGATCCTGTAATAGTCAAGCATCACACTACTCACTTGGCCAATATGATTCATGCATTACGTGCTAATTTTATATGCTACTTACATTTCTATTGACATTACATAATTTATTTTATTTTATACGACATTCTTGAATATTAAACTTAATTCTGAAGCTCTTGCACGATATTAGTTATTAAATTTTCTAATCTAAGTAGTTGATTTTATATTGAAATAAGAAGAAAATGAGGTCGATCAATATTGGATATAGATAGGATATATAGGTTATTATTTTGGAAGTGTTAAAAGTGTTACTAGTAAGCTTATACGGTTTGATTTGATTTCATCTAGGTATTTCAAAAATATATATGGATAAATTGCATATTTGGAACATTGGACATAAGATAATATGATTCAAAGGTAATATTAAAATATTCATTTATGTATAAGATCATATAATTTTTAATATGTACAAATATTCAAGAATTGGGTGACAATCGGGTAAGAAATTAAATGAACGGCTAGAAAATTAGCTTATGAATTATCTATGGTATCTTGTGGTAATTAAAATAGGATGAAATAAAATTAATGTATAGTAAGACACATCTGATCTAGGCTTGAAAGATGGGTGAAAGGTCAGATTTATACCACAACTTACCACCTCATGCTTGCTACCAAGCTTAAGCAATCACCTCAAGCTTTCTTTCACTCTTAGCCATTTACCCACGACCCTCAATAATTTTCAAATATTTTTAGGGTCTAAACTCATGTCAAAATCTCTCTAAACTGGTCCTAATTAATTCCAAGTGATAGAAAAGGGCAAAAGAAGTAAAAGAAAGTAGTAATCACAAGTAGAAACTAAAACTGGCGTAAGTGAGGTTCATATACAGTTTTGACATCAATTTTTATATTATTTAAGGGTTTTGTGATTTCTTAAGATTCTTATCTTGTTTATGATGATGTTAGAGGTTATTTATAGGGTTATTATGCGTAAAAGAATGATTTGTGGTTGCAGACACATAACAGAACCACTAAGGGGCAGAATCTGTGTATATGTTGATTTCTAGTTTATTGAGCTTGAAATATGCAAGAAACCTTGGGTAAATTCTATATTTATCATAATGAATTTGTTTATGTAGGATTTAGGATTATTTTTTTAGGTTTCAATAGCTTAGGAATTAAAATATGACATGATAATTAAAGAGATGCTCATAACTATCTCCATTGAATTTCAGATTATGTCCTATGTGAAGGGGACTGATTTTACAGAACTAAATCCATTGGTTTTGGCAAGAATGTGACTTGGTTGTCTCTTTGTATATGTTATCTAAGTGTGTCAAAACCATTAATGTCATGAAGTGGGAAAAACTGTCATGGTAGGAAAAATCTGTTTCAGTATGGTATGAAGGAAGCTAAACTTGGGAAGCTATAACCGTGTGTTTTATCCATTCTATGACATGGTTACATTTTTTTTTATATTAGATAGGTGTGATAAAAATTGGGGAGTGAATGAATATGTCTAAGGGTGTCAAAATCATCATGCAAATTAATGTGGCAGCAAGAAAATGTGAAGTTGTGAATCTATCCCATTTGGTTCATTAACATGTTCCAGCATAAATGTGGTGCATTTGATCCCCAACATTTGAGGATATATTATAAGAGTTATAATACATCAATTAAGTGAGGTTAGTATATATTTAAGATATGGAACAAAGGTTCGTAGAAGGTTGTATTCAGTTATAGTTCTAAGTTGTAAGGTTGTTTAGTTAAATTGAGATTCAAGATTTTTATACTACATTAGGTATAATGAACTTGCTAATTGAGGATGGTGATTGATATCTTGTATTTTTACAGATTATTTCATACTTAGGGTTGGGGAGTAATACATAAAAAACCTAGAAGTAACACACAACCAATCAAAAATAAGTGAAAATCCATTTGTAACTACAATACATGAACATAGTATGTCTTGAAGCATTTATACCTAATGTGTTGATGATATTTAAATTGATTGGATGACAAGTATAATAGACACCTTAAGAGTTTTATGATTCTTGAAACATGATGAGAGCAAGATAACTTACATTTCATATTGAACATACCATTCATAAGCATTTACATATACATCCATGACATATGAGCATGCCTGGTATGATTTAAGACATGATTTTCAGAAAAAAAAATATTTTGGTTGGCCACTACTAGTGTACCGAGGCATGCGAGGCATGCTTATGTCATATTTTGGGGCGCCACGAGTGTTACTTCTTAGAGGATCATAAGGGTTGATAGGGGGTGTGCCTCTGGTAGTCACGAGAGGGTGTACCACTTGACTGTGCCCTTATTGATGCCACTGGTGAGAAGACTTCTAGAGGATCATAGGGAAAGACAGGGGGTGGACCTCTGGTAATCCCAAGAGATGGCCCCAGACTCTGTCAATATGTTTATGGCCATGTGATTATTGATATTGTTAAGAGCTTTATCCGGTACATAGTAGGTAGGCAAAGGGCCAGTGATGGAAAGTGATTTTGAATGAACTGTTTTGGTTCAGGAGCTTGCATTCCTAGCATGATTTCATAGAGATGCATCGCATATATGTTAGTTTATCTCTTCAACATGCATGATTTTCACTTACTGAGTGTTAGCTCACATATTTCATACATTGTAGGCTGGTTGTTGGAGCTTGTAGAGGCTTCTGAGGATCACTATACATGTATGATGACCTGTTGGGTTGTGTTGTGGGCATATTCTAATTTTTATAATTATTATTGTTGTGTAAATTATTGTCTTTATATAAAGGGTTACAAGATGCAAAATGTCTTTACTTCTTTCGAAAGTATAGCCTATTATTTTGATTTTTTAGTCTATTGTATTATAACTTTGGGATGTCGTGTCCTATATAACTCTTGAAATTTTATAGTAAATAAGTTTGAGAATAGCGTGACTGTGATGGGTGTTGTGTTTTGAATATAAACAGTGATTTTCTACATACAGGGTTATAGGTGAGAAAATACTTTTACTGTTTTTCTCAAAATACTATAGTTTACAAAAAAATTATATATATACACATGTACACACATGTGCTACCTTGTCAAAATTATTGTTATATCAATATCTATATTTAGTGGTGGGGGTGTTATAGATCCAGTCCAACTTCCTCAAATTAAAATCCTACTTGGCCAAACTTGCTCCGACAGCCCTAAAATACTACCACTATGGCTTTCAGCGAGCCCAGGAACAAGATTTCATGAGTGAACTAGATTATAAGTCCCATTTTTGCTCATATTTTCCCGTCAAAGGTTAGGAGGGCAACCCTCATAAAGCTAAGACCCATCTTTGGTTGGCGTCTGCTACTGAGGCTGCTCTACGCATCATTCAGGAGGCTCGAGCATCCAGTTCTACCCAGAGGCCTGACTCTACACCTACTCATGTTCAACCAGTTCCTTCCTCTTTGCCAGCTCATACTCAGCCGACAATAATTCAGCCAGAGGTGGATTTTCCAACTCCTTCTCCAATGCCTATTCAAGCAGATCCTGCTTTCTTAGCTCAGGACTCCAAGCAGCCAATCAAACAAGAGAGAGAGAGAGGTAGATGATAGGGCTATAGATACTTTTGTTGAAGACTTAGAGAATGAGCCTTTAATGGGTGAAAATAGTCATTAACCTCTGTTACTGTATCAATTCATAGGTTATAACTTTTTTTTATCAAATCATGTTCTTTCTTTCTCTTTTTTTTTGTTATCATTATCAGTTCTATATTTCTTTTGATAGCACTTTTAGGTATTCATTAATGACTATATTATAGTTATAACCAATTTGATCTTCAATCTTAAATTTTTATTAAACACATCAAGTAAAGACTAGCAATTTTATGCTGGAAAATGATTTTTACTTCTTCAGCTCATCAATCACTCAATCTCATACTCCTTTAATTGGCTTCTATCTATGATAATGAAGGGATCGACTAACCTTGCAAAATTATCTCAAAAGCTTTTGTCCGTTAGATTTGGGAGGTTGGTGGATCGAGCACAACCCTTTCAAAAGGTTTCGCTTATCAGATTTGGGAGGTCGGCGGACCGAGCACAACCCTTTCAACACATCATTACATTTCATAATCAATTCTAGATCACCATAAAAACCTCCAAAAAATCATCATTTCATTCCATCAGAAGTAAATTTTGCATTATCAAAGAAATATAACAAATTTTTAATAAAATCCTGACCTATACATTGAACTTCCGTAAGTGACATACATTCCATGGCCGAGGAAGTTTTTGTCCTTTCAATTCTTCAAGTTCATATATACTTTTTGCTAGGACCTTAATGGTCTTATAATATCCTTCCAAATTAGCTTTCAGTTTTCCTGTAGCTTTCAAGGCATCTGCTCGACATAATACCAAGTCTTCCACTTATAATTATATTCTCTTTACTCTTTGATAATATCTTACTCGTATTCGGCTCTTATAAGTTTCTAACTGAGCATATGCTTGATCTTGTTGTTCATCAATTAGATCAAGGGCTTCCTTTATCAATTTTTCATTCCTGACTTCATCAAAATATTAGATACGGTGGGTCTTTATCTTAATTTTGTTTTTATCATTGCTTTGGCCTCATAAATAAGGCTAAAAGATGATTCTCTTATAATAGTTTGAGGGTTAGTTTGGTAAACCCACAACATTGAACTGAGCTTGTCAACCCATCCTCATCCAGACCTGTCTAACCTGGCCTTAATTTCTTGTACTATAATTCGGTTAGTGACCTCAACCTGCCCAATTGCTTGAGGGTGAGCAACTAAGGTAAACCTTTGTTTAATCTTTATCTTTTCATACCAAGCTTGAATTTTGGTACCATTGAACTGGGTACCATTGTCCGAGATCAAATTTAATGGGACACCATATCTGCAGCAGATGATTTGACACAAGAACTTCATCATTTGGTTTTCTATTATTTTAGCTAAAAGCTCGGTCTCTACCCACTTGCTAAAATAATTGACTGCCACTATCAGAAACTTCCTCTACTTGGAGGCCATTGGGAAAGGTCCTACAATGTCTATTCCCCATTACACAAAAGAATAAGGGGAATAAATCACTGTCAACTCTTCTGTAGGTTGATGTATCCGTAGAGCATGCCTCTGATATTTTCACATCTTTTAACCAGCATCTCAACAGCTTTCTTAATGGTTGGCCAAAAGTATCCTGCTCTCCATGTTTTCCTTATAAGAGCTCTACTCCCTGAATGATCCCTACAATATCCTTCATAGATTTCTTTAAGAACACATCCCCCTTTATCTGTTGACAAATAACTTAGATAAGGCATGCTAAATATTCGTTTATACAATGTGTCTCCAATCTTGCAAAATTGCACAACTCAATTATGGACTCGAGCTACTTCCTTCTTATCTTGGGGAGATAGGCTAAAATAGGCATCATTCAATCTTCTTTTTCAGGCACAACTACTATATCTTCTTCTATGCTGCCCTATAGAGCTGAAAGTATAGTATTCTTTCTTGTTTTATGATGAGTGAAAATTATACTCATAAATTGAGCACCATTTGCTTAACTTTTTATTCAGTTTTTGAGATTTTTATGATTTTTATTATTGTGTTTAGCGTTTATTTTACAGAGTTGAAGATAAAGGAAGAATGACATTGGATGCGCAAAAAATCTACATGTTTATAAAAAAAATAAAAAAAAATCGACCGGTAAATAGTAGCTCCAGCGCCTAAGCGCTGGAAAAGTAGCGCCTAGGCGCTGCAGCAATTGGACAATGAATTTTGTCCAGTGAAGGCATTGCTTAGGCTCTGCCAATCAGCGCTACGGGTTTGTGAGGCCAAAATTGATATTTTGCCCTCTTTAGGGAATCCTAATCAGATTTTTAAGATCCCAAGAGCCTCCAAATGAGGGGAGGTGAGGATTTTTGAGACAAAAGAGAAGAGAAAAGAGAGTGAAAAAAGAAAAACAAGACAAGAAGAAGGAATTTTGAGGAAGAGTGGAGAATTCTTCCAAACTTGAAGAAAGATATCTACAAGGAAAGAAAAGTTGATCCTCTTTGAAATTTGATTTTATTTTTATCTCTTCATTTCAATATGTGTATGAATACTATTAAGATGTTTCTCATTTTCACCATGAACTAATTTCTATTTATAGGGTTGTGATGTAATCGGATTAGGATGTGTTGAATATTTTTATCAAGTAAATTTTTGATTTATCTATCAAGTTGAGTTTTCTACATTATTCTTAATGCTTTCAATTAGTTGGCCACTAATTAAATGATTTGCTAATTATATTGACCCGCGAGTTGATATATACGTCTAGTTCTAGGTGTAGAAAACCATAAATTGCATGTCAGATAGAAATATACTTTCATGGTTTGTGTAGTCTTGTTGGAGATCCGTAGAACTAAATGAATAATTGATTGTTGTAATTTACATAGGAATATGGTGATATAGCAATTGATGGTATTTTCATTAGACCTTGGAAGAGGCTAATGGATAATTTAGGGATTCTCGACTATCACTTGAGAAATAAGTTGAAATTAATGAGATAGATTATTCAACTCAAACTAATTATGATGAAATCATAACCCTAGGTCTTTATAATCATTGATATTCATTTTTGTTCGATTTTGCGCATCATTTTGTAGAGTAATTTAAATTTATTTGCATTAATTGCCACTCGCTTCCGTTTGTTCAAATAAAATCAGAGTCGATAAAATTTCGGTATATAGTAATTTAATAGTTCTCGTGGGAACGATAATCTACTTAACATTTTATTACTTGTATACAATAACGTGCACTTGCGTTCACGAATTTTCGCAACAAGTTTTTAAGAGAAGAGAGTGAAAAATGAAGAACAAGATAAGAAGAAGGAATTTTGGGGAAGATGGGAGAATTCTTCCAAGCTTGAAGAAAGATATCTACAAGGAAAGAAAAGTTCATCCTCTTTGAAGTTTGATTTTATTTTAATCTCTTCATTTCCATAATATGTGTATGAATATTGTTAAGATATTTCTCATTTTCACCATGAACTAATTTTCATTTCTAGGGTTGTGATGTAATCGACTTAGGATGTGTTGAATATTTTTATCAAGTCAATTCTTGATTTATCTATCAAGTTGAGTTTTCTACATTGTTCGTAATGCTTTCAATTATTTGACAACTAATTGAATGATTTGCTAATTATATTGACCCGAAAGGTGATATATGTGTCTAGTTATAGCTGTAGAGAACCATAAATTGTATGTGAGATATGAATATATTTTCATAATTTGTGTAGCCTTGTTGGAGATCCATAGAACTAAATGAATTATTGATTGTTATAATTCACATAGGAATATAGTGAGTTAGCAATTAATGGTATTTTCATTAGACCTTGGAAGAGGCTAATGGATAATTTAGGGATTCTCGACTATCACTTGATAAATAAGTTGAAATTGATGATATAGATTATTCAACTCAAACTAATTATGATGAAATCATAACCCTAGATCTTTATAATCATTGATATTCATTTTTATTCGATTTTGCGCATCATTTTGTAAAGTAATTTAAATTCATTTGCATTAATTGCCACTCGCTTCCGTTTGTTCAAATAAAATCAGAGTTGATAAAATTTTGGTATTTAGTAATTTAATAGTTCTCGTGGGAACAATAATCTACTCATCATTTTGTTACTTGTATACGATAACATGCACTTGCGTTCATGAATTTTTGCAATAAGTTTTTAAGAGAAGAGAGTGAAAAAGGAATAACAAGACAAGAAAAAGGAATTTTAGGGGAGAGGGGAGAATTCTTCCAAGCCTGAAGAAATATATCTACAAGGAAAGAAAAGCTCATCCTCTTTGAAGTTTGATTTTATTTTCATTTCTTCATTTCAATATGTGTATGAATATTCTTAAGATATTTCTCATTTTCACCATGAACTAATTTCCATTTCTGGGGTTGTGATGTAATCGACTTAGGATGTGTTGAATATTTTTATCAAGTGAATTCTTGATTTATCTATCAAGTTGAGTTTTCTACATTGTTCTTAATGCTTTCAACTATTTAACCACTAATTGAATGATTTGCTAATTATATTGACCCGAAAGGTGATATATGTGTCTAGTTATAGGTGTTGAGAACCATAAATTGCATGTGCGATAGGAATATACTTTCATGGTTTGTGTAGTCTTGTTGGAGATCCATAGAACTAAATGAATTATTGATTGTTATAATTCACATAGGAATATAGTGAGTTAGCAATTGATGGTATTTTCATTAGACCTTGGAAAAGGCCAATGGATAATTTAGGGATTCTCGACTATCACTTTAGAAATAAGTTGAAATTGATGAGATAGATTATTCAACTCAAACTAATTATGATGAAATCATAACCGTAGGTCTTTATAATCGTTGATATTCATTTTTATTTGATTTTGCGCAATATTTTGTACAATAATTTAAATTCATTTGCATTAATTTTTACACGCTTTCGTTTGTTCAAATAAAATCAGAGTTGACAAAATTTTGGTATTTAGTAATTTAATAATTCTCGTATGAACGATAATCTACTCATCATTTTATTACTTGTATACGATAACGTGCACTTGCATTCATGAATTTTTGCAAAAAGTTTTTAAGAGAAGAGAGTGAAAAGGAAGAACAAGACAAGAACAAGGAATTTTGGGGGAGATGGGAGAATTCTTCCAAGCTTGAACAAAGATATCTACAAGGAAAGAAAATCTCATCATCTTGGAAGTTTGATTTTATTTTCATCTCTTCATTTCAATATGTGTATGAATATTCTTAAGATATTTCTCGTTTTGACCATGAACTAATTTCCATTTCTAGGGTTGTGATGTAATCGACTTAGAATGTGTTGAATATTTTTATCAAGTCAATTCTTGATTTATCTATCAAGTTGAGTTTTCTACATTGTTCTTAATTCTTTTAATTATTTGACCACTAATTGAATGATTTGCTAATTATATTGACCCGAAAGGTGATATATGTGTCTAGTTATAGGTGTTGAGAACCATAAATTGCATGTGAGATAGGAATATACTTTAATGGTTTGTGTAGTCTTGTTGGAGATCCATAGAACTAAATGAATTATTGATTGTTGTAATTTACATAGGAATATAGTGAGTTAGCAATTGATGGTATTTTCATTAGACCTTGGAAGAGGCTAATGGATAATTTAGGGATTCTCGACTATCACTTGATAAATAAGTTGAAATTAATGAGGTAGATTATTCAACTCAAACTAATTATGATGAAATCATAACCCTCGGTCTTTATAATCATTGATATTCATGTTTATTCGATTTTGCGCATCATTTTGTAGAGTAATTTAAATACATTTGCATTAATTGCCACTCGCTTCCGTTTGTTCAAATAAAATCAGAGTTGATAAAATTTTGGTATTTAGTAATTTAATAGTTCTCGTGGGAACAATAATCTACTCATCATTTTGTTACTTGTATACGATAACATGCACTTGCGTTCACGAATTTTTGCAATAAGTTTTTAAGAGAAGAGAGTGAAAAAGGAATAACAAGACAAGAAAAAGGAATTTTAGGGGAGAGGGGAGAATTCTTCCAAGCCTGAAGAAATATATCTACAAGGAAAGAAAAGCTCATCCTCTTTGAAGTTTGATTTTATTTTCATTTCTTCATTTCAATATGTGTATGAATATTCTTAAGATATTTCTCATTTTCACCATGAACTAATTTCCATTTCTGGGGTTGTGATGTAATCGATTTAGGATGTGTTGAATATTTTTATCAAGTGAATTCTTGATTTATCTATCAAGTTGAGTTTTCTACATTGTTCTTAATGCTTTCAACTATTTAACCACTAATTGAATGATTTGCTAATTATATTGACCCGAAAGGTGATATATGTGTCTAGTTATAGGTGTTGAGAACCATAAATTGCATGTGAGATAGGAATATACTTTCATGGTTTGTGTAGTCTTGTTGGAGATCCATAAAACTAAATGAATTATTAATTGTTGTAATTCATATATGAATATAGTTAGTTAGCAATTAATGGTATTTTCATTAGACCTTGGAAGAGGCTAATGGATAATTTAGGGATTCTCGACTATCACTTGAGAAATAAGTTGAAATTAATGAGATAGATTATTCAACTCAAACTAATTATGATGAAATCATAACCCTAGGTCTTTATAATCATTGATATTCATTTTTGTTCGATTTTGCGCATCATTTTGTAGAGTAATTTAAATTTATTTGCATTAATTGCCACTCGCTTCCGTTTGTTCAAATAAAATCAGAGTCGATAAAATTTCGGTATATAGTAATTTAATAGTTCTCGTGGGAACGATAATCTACTTAACATTTTATTACTTGTATACAATAACGTGCACTTGCGTTCACGAATTTTCGCAACAAGTTTTTAAGAGAAGAGAGTGAAAAATGAAGAACAAGATAAGAAGAAGGAATTTTGGGGAAGATGGGAGAATTCTTCCAAGCTTGAAGAAAGATATCTACAAGGAAAGAAAAGTTCATCCTCTTTGAAGTTTGATTTTATTTTAATCTCTTCATTTCCATAATATGTGTATGAATATTGTTAAGATATTTCTCATTTTCACCATGAACTAATTTTCATTTCTAGGGTTGTGATGTAATCGACTTAGGATGTGTTGAATATTTTTATCAAGTCAATTCTTGATTTATCTATCAAGTTGAGTTTTCTACATTTTTCGTAATGCTTTCAATTATTTGACAACTAATTGAATGATTTGCTAATTATATTGACCCGAAAGGTGATATATGTGTATAGTTATAGCTGTTGAGAACCATAAATTGCATGTGAGATAGGAATATACTTTAATGGTTTGTGTAGCCTTGTTGGAGATCCATAAAACTAAATGAATTATTAATTGTTGTAATTCATATATGAATATAGTTAGTTAGCAATTAATGGTATTTTTATTAGACCTTGGAAGAGGCTAATGGATAATTTAGGGATTCTCGACTATCACTTGAGAAATAAGTTGAAATTAATGAGATAGATTATTCAACTCAAACTAATTATGATGAAATCATAACCCTAGGTCTTTATAATCATTGATATTCTTTTTTATTCAATTTTGCGCATTATTTTGTAGAGTAATTTAAATTCATTTACATTAATTGCCACTCGCTTCCGTTTGTTAAAATAAAATGAGGGTTGACAAAATTTCGTATTTAGTAATTTAATAGTTCTCATGAGAACGATAATCTACTCATCATTTTATTACTTATATACGATAAGGTGCACTTGCGTTCACGAATTTTAGCAAAACAAGTTTTTAAGAGAAGAGAGTGAAAAATGAAGAACAAGATAAGAAGAAGGAATTTTGGGGAAGATGGGAGAATTCTTCCAAGTTTGAAGAAAGATATCTAAAATGAAAGAAAAGTTTATCATCTTTGAAGTTTGATTTTATTTTCATCTCTTCATTTCAATATGTGTATGAATATTGTTAAGATATTTCTCATTTTCACCATGAACTAATTTTCATTTCTAGGATTGTGATGTAATCGAATTAGGTTGTGGTGTAATCGAATTAGGATGTGTTGAGTATTTTTATCAAGTTAATTCTTGATTTATCTATCAAGTTGAGTTTTCTACATTGTTCTTAATGCTTTTAATTATTTGACCACTAATTGAATGATTTGCTAATCATATTGACACGGGAGGTTATATTTGTGTCTAGTTATAGGTGTAGAGAACCATAAATTGCATGTGAGATAGGAATATATTTTCATGATTTGTGTAGCCTTGTTGGAGATCCATAGAATTAAATAAATTATTGATTGTTGTAATTCACATAGGAATATAGTGAGTTAGCAATTGATGGTATTTTCATTAGACCTTGAAAGAGGCTAATGGATAATTTAGGGATTCTCGACTATCACTTGAGAAATAAGTTGAAATTAATGAGATAGATTATTCAACTCAAACTAATTATGATGAAATCATAACCCTAGGTCTTTATAATCATTGATATTCTTTTTTATTCGATTTTGCGCATCATTTTGTATAGTAATTTAAATACATTTGCATTAATTTCCACTCGCTTCCGTTTGTTCAAATAAAATCAGAGTTGATCAAATTTCGATATTTAGTAATTTAATAGTCCTCGTGGGAACAATAATCTACTCATCATTTTGTTACTTGTATACGATAACATGCACTTGCGTTCACGAATTTTCGCAATACGTTTTTAAGAGAAGAGAGTGAAAAAGGAATAACAAAACAAGAAGAAGGAATTTTGGAAAGAGGGGAGAATTCTTCCAAGCTTGAAGAAATATATCTACAAGGAAAGAAAAGCTCATCCTGTTTGAAGTTTGATTTTATTTTCATCTCTTCATTTCAATATGTGTATGAATATTGTTAAGATATTTCTCATTTTCACCATGAACTAATTTCCATTTCTAGGTTGTGATGTAATAGAATTAGGATGTGTTGAATATTTTTATCAAGTCAATTCTTGATTTATATATCAAGTTGAAACATTGTTCTACATTGTTGAATATACTAAGTAATTCTGATTTTAATTTGAACTTTTATTTGATTTTATTTTGATTGTCGTTCTTAACTTTTCCAGATGTTTTGTTAGGTGTATGAGAAAATTTGGAAGGGCAGTCTTGATCCCTTTTGATTCGAAAATTGAAAAGAATTGTAAACGAAACCGAAAAGAAAAGAGAGGAGCCCCCATATCACCTCAAGATATTATAGAAAATGATAGTGTAGCTGATGATAACAACAATGTGCCACCACAGGCACCAAAGGTCAACAATAGGGCACTTCGTGATTATGCTTTGTCGTTGGTAAATGAACACCTGACTGGAATTAGATGCCCTGTAATTCAAGCCAATAATTTCGAGATTAAGCCAGCTGTCATACAAATGGTTTAAGCTAATCAATTTTGTGGGTTAGCTAATGAGGATCCAAATGCACGCATAGCTAGCTTCCTTGAAATCTGTGATACATTTAAGTAGAATTGTGTTATTGATGATGTCATTAGACTGAAGTTGTTCCCTTTCTCACTAAAGAACAAGGCAAAGAGTTGGCTGAACTCAATGCCACCGGGTGCAATCACCACATGGGCTAATTTATCTCAAACATTCCTTGCTAAATATTTTCCACCAGCAAAGACGGCAAAGATGAGGAATGACATCACTACTACATTCACCCAATATGACATGGAATCATTGCATGAGGCGTGGGAAAGGTATAAGGAGTTATTGAGAAGATGTCGTCATCACGGTCTTCCAAAATGGCTGCAAGTTCAGACATTTTACAATGGATTGAGCGATGCAACCCGAACTCTCGTGGACGCTGCCGCTGGGGAGCTCTTATGGGCAAAACACATGAGGAGGCCTACAATCTTCTTGAGACCATGGCTGCTAATGCTTATCAATGGCCTTCAAAAAAAATTGCACCAAAAAAAGTATTTGGAGTTCATGATGTTGATGCATTCGCTACTCTTACTGCTCAAGTTGCTGCTGTTTTGTCTCAACAATTTAACTCCATGCATACAAATCCCGCTCCCATATCAGTTGAGGTATGCAATTTTTGCAGTGGTCCTAACCATAGTACAGAGTGTCAAGTCGGGAACTCATTCGCTCCATCTCAGCAAGAGCAAGTACAGTTTGTGGGTAATGCTATATAATCATGGTGAAATACATATAATCCATACTCCAACACATATAATCCAGGATGGCGAAACCATCCTAACTTTTTATGGAGGAATGGACAAAATGCAATGGGCTCACAACCAGCAAATTTTCAGCCTCAAAATCAGTCTCAACAAGTACCTAAAGCTCTCCTAGAAGATGCTATCAAGAAATTCATGGCAAGAACAGAGGCAACACTGCAAAAAAAAGAGTCTATTATTCAGAATCAATCAGCCACTATTCGAAGCCTGGAGGTCTAAATAGGTCAAATTTCTAGTATGTTAAGTGCAAGACCTTAAGGTTCATTGCTAAGTAACACTGAGATTAATACTAAAGAAAATGTGTAAGCCATTACTCTTTGTGGTGGCAAGGAGTTGCCAGAATTGGAAAGAAAATCACTACTCCAAAGGAGCTAGCAAAGGAAGAGTGGTAAAGGAATCTGATAACACACCAAGCAAAGAAGTAGAGAAGCCTAAATCAAAGTTGTTTCCAGACAACCTGCCACCATATGTGCCTCTTATTCCATTTCCTCAACGCTTTCAAAAATAAAAATTAGATAAGTAATTTTCTAAGTTTTTGGATGTCTTAAAAAAGTTGCATATGAATATTCCTTTTGCAGATGCCTTAGAGAAAAATCCCAGCTATGTGAAATTTATGAAGGAGATCCTTTTAATAAATGAAAGTTGGAAGAATACGAGACAGTGACACTCACTGAGGAGTGTAGTGCTATATTGCAAAGAAAGCTTCCACCTAAGCTAAAAGATCCAGGGAGTTTTACAATTCCTTGCACAATTGGCAATTCATTTTTTGATAAAGTTTTATGTGATCTTGGTGCAAGCATTAACTTGATGCCTCTTTCTATTTTTAGAAAGCTTGGGCTTAGAGAAGCAAAGCCGACAACAGTCTCGCTGCAACTTGCTGATAGATCCATTAAGTATCCAAGGGGAGTAATCGAAGATGTACTAGTAAAGGTGGATAAATTTATCTTCCCAGCATACTTCATTGTTTTAGATATGGAGAAAGACCAAGAGATCCCCATCATTCTTGGTCGACCTTTCTTGACAACGGGAATGACCCTCATCGATATGCAAAAGGGTCAATTAATCTTGAGGGTACAAGAGGAGCAAGTAACTTTCAATGTTTTCAAGGCTATGAAATATCCAAATGAGAAAGATTTTTGGTGCACCAAAGAATGTGTAAAGGAATTATTTCAATCCAACTATCCTGGAGATCCTCTTGAGGTTTGTATGGGTGGAACAAATGTACATGATGATGCAGATATTTTGGAGTGTTTAAAGATACTTGATGCAGCACCACCAATGTTCGTCAAGAGGCCATTTGAAGATCTTGGGAAGGCTTCTGACCAACCAACACCATCAATCGAAAAACCACCCGTTTTAGAACTCAAACAATTGCCAAACCACTTGAGGTATTATTTCTTGGGTGAGTCTTCTACTTTGCATATTATTATATCTACTGTATTAAATGAAGAATAGAAAGAAAAACTACTGAGAGTGTTGAGAGACCATAAAATGGCATTAGGATAGTCTATCACCGATATAAAAGGTATTAGTCCCTCCATATGCATGCACAAGATTTTGATGGAAGAGAGCTACAAGCCATCCGTGGAGCATCAACGACGCTTAAATCCAAACATGAAAGAGGTGGTAAGAGCTGAAGTTTTAAAGCTACTCGATGCAGGTATTATCTATCCCATTTCTGATAGTGTGTGGGTAAGTCCTGTCCAAGTAGTACCAAAAAAATGTGGAATAACAGTAGTCAAAAATGAGAATAATGAATTGATTCCCACTGAAACTGTAACTGATTGGCGTGTGTGTATGGATTATAGGAAGTTAAACAATGCTACTAGGAAAGATCACTTCCCCTTGCCATTTATTGATCAAATGTTGGATAGGCTAGCTGGTCATGCTTATTATTATTTCCTAGATGGTTATTCTAGTTATAATCAAATTTCCATTGCACCGAGGACAAAGAAAAAACCACCTTTACATGCCCTTATGGCATGTCCTTTGGGTTGTGTAATGCACCTGCCACATTTCAGCGGTGTATGATGGCAATCTTTTCTGATATGGTGGAATATTTCATTAAAAATTTTATGGATGACTTTTCAATTTTTGGTGTCTCATTTGATGTTTGTCTGTAGAATTTGACATTGGTGTTAAAAAGTGTGAAGAAACCAACTTACTTTTAAATAGGGAGAAGTGTCACTTTATGGTGCAAGAGGGGATTGTCTTTGGCCATAAAATTTCTGCAAATGGTATTGAAGTGGACCGGGCCAAGATTGAAACTATTGAAAGGTTACCTCCACTTACTTCAGTAAAATGAGTGCGAATTTTTTTAGGCCATGCAGGGTTCTATAGACACTTCATCAAAGATTTTTCGAAGATAACAAAGCCTTTTTGCAATCTACTTATGAAAGAGGTATCTTTTAAATTTGATGATGAGTGTATTGATGCATTTCAACAATTAAAATCAGCCCTAATTTATACCCCTATTATTGTTGCCCCTGATTGGAGTTTACCTTTTGAGCTAATGCGTGATGCCAGTGATTTCGCCATGGGAGTAGTTTTATGACAACGAAAAGGTAGAATTTTTCATGTTATCTATTATGCTAGTCGAACACTAACTGATGCACAGATGAACTATGCAACTATTGAGAAGGAGCTACTAGCTGTGATTTTCGCATTTGACAAGTTTCGGTAGTACTTGATTGGCACAAAGATAATTGTGTACACTGATCATTCCGCAATTAAATACTTGATTGAGAAGAAATATGCGAAACCAAGGTTGATTCGATGGGTCTTGTTGCTCCAAGAATTTGATTTGGAGATTCGAGACAAGAAGGGAACGGAAAATATCATTGTGGATCACCTCTCTAGGTCGGAGCAACATGATCAAGATGTTGATCCCGAGCCTTCTGTTACTAAAACTTTTCCAGATAAGCAACTTTTCGCTTTGGCTATTGGTAAACTTCCTTGGTATGCTGATTTAGTAAATTTCTTAGCAAGTAATATTTTTCCCCATAACTTAACTCGTCAACAAAAGAAAAAGTTTATTTCTGATGTTAGACATTATTTTTGGGAATATCCTTTCTTATTTAAACTTTGTCCATACCAGATTATATGGAAGTGTGTTCCCGATGAAGAATACAAAGTATTCTTCACCATTGTCACTAATCTTTGTATGGTGGGCAGTTTGGTGGGAATAGAGCAGCTGCTAAAGTGCTTGAATCAGGTTTTTATTAGCCAACATTGTTTAAAGATGCTCAAGCTTTTGTGGCCTCATGTGATAGATGTCAGCGAACATGAAACATATCTAGGAAGCATGAGATGCCATTGAATAACATTCTTGAGGTAGAGTTGTTTGATGTTTGGGGCATTGACTTCATGGGGCCATTCTCGCCATCATTCAATAATCTCTACATCCTTGTGGCGGTTGATTACGTTTCTAAGTGGGTTGAAGCAGTGGCCTTGCCTACAAATGATTCCAAAGCAGTGATGAACTTCTTAAGAAAATAAATTTTCACTTGGTTTGGCACACCAAAGGCAATCATAAGTGATGAAGGCAAGCACTTCTGTAACAAGCATCTTGATGCTCTTTTGGCTAAGTGTGGGGTTACATACAGAGTTGCTACCGCTTATCATCCCCAAACTAGTGGCCAAGTTGAGATCTCAAATAGAGAGTTTAAGTGGATCTTGGAAAAGACTGTAAATTCTTCTTGGAAGGATTGGTCTCGAAAGTTGGATGATGCTCTTTGGGCTTACCGAACTATATTCAAAACTAATATTAGTATGACGCCGTATCGTTTGGTCGATGGGAAAGTATGTCATTTACCAGTCAAATTGGAGCATCAAGCATGCTGGGCTACCAAGAAACTGAATTTCGATCTTCATGCAGCGGGTGAACACCAATCGTTACAGTTGAATGAGTTAGATGAGTTTCGCCAAGGGGCCTATGATAATGCCAAGTTGTACAAAGAGCGCACCAAGAAGTGGCGTGATAAGCATATCTTGCAAGGAGAGTTTATTCCTGGTCAGAAAGTTTTATTGTTTAACTCTCGTTTGCGTTTGTTTCTAGGTAAGCTGCGATCGAGGTGGTCTGGACCGTTCACAGTGGTCCAAGTTTTCCCGCATGGTGCCATTGAAATTCAGAGTGATGATCGAAGGTTTAAAGTTAATGGTCAAAGACTTAAAGTATTCATTGAAGGTGGAGGGGATTTGCAAAAGTCTATCATCACCCTTAACGAACCAACCCAATAATACTGAGTGAAAGTCTAGCTAGAGACTTTAAACCAAGCGCTTCTTGGGAGGCAACCCAAGTCATTCTATAGTTTTCATGTGTTTCGTACATTTGTGTTTCTTGTAATTTCTTTTTTTTATTAAAAAAATAAAAATAAAAATAAAATATAAAAATAAAAATAAAAAATAAAAATAAAAAATAAAAATAAAAAATAATATATATATATAATTTTGTGTTAGTTGTAGATAGACATGATAATATCTAAATAATAATAGTATGTATAAAAAAAAGAAGGAAAATGGCAGAAAACCAGCGCCGAGGAGTTAGCAATTGCCAAATGGGCAGAAAGCCTAGCGCCTAGGCACTGGGAAATTTTATTTATATATTAAAAAAAATCAAAAAAAGGATAGCAAGTTCAACAACATTTTTGTTTCTTTTCTTCTCTTTCTTTCTTCATTTCCCCTTCATTCTCCATTTGTTTTTTTTTCCTCCTCAATTATTTTGCTCCCACTTAACTCACATTTACTCTTGCTATTGCTTACTACCCTCCTCCTCTTCCTTTGTTTTTGTAGATTGGTATTGTAGAGGGTTCTTTAAATCTCAATTTTGACAAAAAGAAATAGGAATAGATTTATCATGTTGGCTTTTGATGATTAGTGTGGTTAATTTGTGATTGATTGTTGGTCGTTGCTAGTTGGTTGTTAAAATTGGGGTATTGAGGTTCTAAAATCATCACTCACAAGAAGAATCCCACTCCTGCACACCAACTATTTGATAAAAGACTGAAGAGAGATGGGTGCAATGTCTTGCCTTATTTGAAGCTTGTTCTCCAAAACTTGTTTGGTGCTTATTTTGGGGATATCTCTGAATCTGTTTTGCAAGGTAACATTATTGCTTGCGGCTATTTTCGACGTTCGGTAGTAGATTGGCATATAGCTCCCAAGAAAATAAAGTCGACCGCTTCTGCTTCTACTTCCGCCTCCCCCACATTTGATAAGCACTAGTTCCTGAATATTACTACTCATCGGAATTATCTCAATCACACCATCAAACGCAATTTAACTCAAGAAAGAGGCATCAATACAACTTTAGCTCCAACTCCACAAATTATTGAAAGAAGAGGATGGCAAGAATTCACTCAATAACCCATTGATGTGTGGTCCCTTTAGTTCGAGAATTCTATGACAATGCGACCAGTTGTGAGGGTTGTCGAGTCTTCGTGCGAGGCAAGTGGGTCCACTTTGACCACTCAACCATCAATGCATTTTTTGGTCTCCCGGATATTGATGATGATGAATATTCCACTTTCAAGAGCAATAAGGTGAATTTTGATGAAATTATTTCTACACTTGCCTATTTGGAGCAGAATGAAAAATAAAAGGTGAGACGGTGATCACTTTGAGTTCCTCGCATTTATATGGGGCATATAAAGTTTGGCATAGTTTCATTGGAGCAAAGCTCATGCCCACAACTCATTTAAGTAATCTTATAAAGAGAGGGCCATATTACTCTTTGCCATTATTACTGGAAAATCCATTGATATGGGGCGTGTTATCCATCAATCTATCCATGCTATCCAGGCTACCACCACTGGTGGTCTTGGACATCCTTCTCTTATTACGGGCCTTTGTCAGACTGCTGGTGTGCCTTGGAGGCTGGATGAAAAACTGCTCCTTCCCAAGACTATCATTAGTAATGCCATTGCAGAGAGTTATACGACTCGACCCACTGCTGATACCACCGCTCCTTCCCAACCACGATGCTCATCTCGTCAGATTTCTATTGCCGACCGCCTTACCATCTTGGAGCAGGATTTTCGAGCCCTACGGACTGACGTTCACCAACTTGCTTCCCATAATGCCGCATTTCATACCTATCAAGTGGGAGTCGCATCCTCCATCGAGCAAGCATTCATTCAATTGGGAGCCAATGTTGCTTTTCCTACACCACCACCTCCGTCATAATTTTTTGCTCCACCACCCATGCCCAACCCCGCTGATGAGGACGCAGAGGATTGAACACACCTTTAGGGAAGCCCTTCTCACTTCTGTGTTATTTATCTTTTCATTGAGGACAATGTTCACTTCTAGTTTGGGGGCATTTGGTTATTTTATATTTTGTTTTGGTTGTAGTTAAAAAAAAGGATTAGAAATGATGATTATAATCAAATACCTAAAGCCAATGATGAGAATTTGATTGTGTTTATTTACAACTTTTGGAAATTGATGAATATTATGCTCATGTATATGCTTAGCTCTTGTTGATTTTTTATATTTCTTGTAATCCTTTGACATATTGAGTACATAGGTTTGAACAATTGGATTTTCTATTTACTTAGAAGAAGTTTATGCAAACTCAATACTTTTTTTTTAGCGATCTCATATAATTCTAGAACTTGGTTGATTGTCACTCAAGGCAAAATTCTAAACTACATAACATTAGGGAAGTGATTTAGGTCATTTTTGGACCGTTTGAGCCTTTCAAGCCACCTTGTTTACGATGCATAATCCCTAGTGTCCCCCATTGAGCCTATTGAACCATTTTCTTTGTCACCCTACAAAAATTAACCATAGCCATTTTCTTACATTTTACCCTACACTCAGCTCATTGCTATTCTAGTAACATCATTTTGAGCATTGAGAGTGGTTTAAAAAAAATTGGCAAAGAGAGGTGGCGTTGTACAAAACTCCCTAAAAAAATATCAAGAAATATGAGAAAAGAGTGCAACACCTATTGTTCATAAAAACAAATAAGTTTTGGGGTGTAACACATCAAATGGAGTTTAATGAATAAAGTGGTGTGACAAATCAAAAGATGAAATGTTTGTGAAGTTGTGAGACGACGATGTGGTGGTGTTCATCAACAAGATTCTAGAATAGTTGTGTGCTATGAGTAATTTGAGCTACTATATTGTCTTTTATCCTACCATTTACCTTATCCACACATTACAAGTTGTCAAAGTCCTAATGATCCTTGATGTTGTGTTGGTCTACATTAGTGGAAAGTGACATGAAAAACAAGCCTATAGAATTTAAAAATACCAAAATAAGAGATCAATAATTTTGTTGTAAGTTTGTATAAACCAATCCAGGTAACGAAACGTTAAATGTAAGAGGCTAGACACATACACACTCAAAGGATTTAAAGATAGGTGAATTTGACACTTGAGTTGAAATCATGCATTTTGATGATATTTAGATAATTCCTTAAAGTTATAAATTTACATTGATTTATGAGGCCATGTAGTCAGTTGATTGTGATCATCGTTTGTTATTGTACTTGTTTTATTTCTTTATTTTGCTCGAGGACTAGAAAAATGTTATTTTACAATCTACAGTAAATCTAGCCATAGTTGACAGGTAATCTACCCTGCCATTTTCCGATCTAGGAATCTGATGTATCTCTACACAATCGAATTGCGCTCTTAAAGCAAAAACTTGATCTGCGTATCTTCCTATTCTTTCTTCTCTCATTTTATATTGACCTTCTACCTATTGGGTCACTAACTAGGAATCAAAATAGATAATTACATGCCTTTCACCTAGCTCCAGAGCCATCTTCAATCCTCTAATCAAAGTCCCATACTCAGCCTCGTTGTTCGATGCCTTGAACTCAAATTTGATTGAAAAGTCTAACTCATCACCTTTTGGGCTGGTTAAGATATTTCTGGCCTTGTAACCAGTAATGATGGCTCATCCATCCACATATAACAACCACTTTCTGTTCTGCTCCTCCGATTTGGTCAATTATTGTATGAAACTTGCTAAAGATTATGCCTTAATTATTGTTCTAGGTTGATAGTCAATGTTATTTTTCCCTATTTCCACAGCTCATTTGATCATTCGTCCCGAGATATCGAGTCCGCCCAAAATTTATTTCAAAGGTAAATTTGTGCGAACAACCATTTATGCAATATAAAATAAGGTCTCAGTCTTCTCGCAACAATGACTATAGTCAATCCTCATTTCTCTACTTCAGAATATCTCTGTTCAGCTCCATAAAGTAATTTACTGATATAGTAAATAATTTTTTGTTGATCATTTCTTCTCACAAAAGCATAACACTAATTGCCTGCTCCTCTATTGATAGATATACATTTAACATTTCTTCGAGGACAAGCTTAGTAAGCAACTAAAGCTTAGCTAAGAAATTTTTCAGCTTCTCAAAAGCCTTCTGGCATTCCTCTATCCATTTAAATTTACACCATTTCCTCAATATCTTGAAGAAATGGAGAATTCTTTCTGCTGATCTAGATATGAGTCTACTCAACACAACCACTTACCTATAAGGCATTACATATCTTTGATTCCTGAAGGGGTTCCAATCCAGAATAGCCCTAACCTTATAAAGTTTCACTTTAATTCCCCATTCAGTCACCATATAGCTTAAAAATTTCCCAAATCTAACTCCGGAGGAACATTTGGCTAGATTTAATTTCATGCCATACCTCCTCAACACGTCAAAGGTTTTTCCGAAATCAAAGATATGAGATTCTACTTTCTTGTTTTTCACCAGCATATCATCTACATATACCTCCATATTCTTGTCTAGTTGTCTTTTGAACATTCAATCTACGAATCTGTGATAAGTAGATTTTATATTCTTCAATCCAAATGGCATAACTACACAATAGTAAGTTCCTGTGGTGGTGACAAAGTTGACTTTCTTCTGATTCGCTGGATCAAGCATGCTCTGATGATAACCTTGAGAGACATTCATCATACTTAACAGCTCATATCCTGATGTGAAATCCACAAGCTGATCAATTCTTAGAAGAGGATAATGGTCTTTTGGACATGTTTTGTTAAAGTCTCAAAAATTAATGCACATCATCCATTTACCTACTGTTTTGGAAATAATTATAGCATTAGATAACCACTTTGGAATTGGATTTTGCGAATATGGCTAGCTTTCAACAACTTCTGTACCTCATCTTCTATAATTTTATCTTTCTTGTGGCCAAAATATCTTCCTTTCTGGTTAACCGGCTGAGCTGATGGGTCTACATTAAAATGATGCTTGCCTATCTCCGAACTTATCCCAACTAAGTTCTGAGTAGACCACATGAATACATTTATGTTCTTTCTTAGGAAATTGATCAACAATTCTGCCAACTGTTGATTGAGTTGAGTGCCAATTATGGTCATTTTTTGAGGTTCATCGGGAATCAGTTCAACTGTTATTAGTTATTCATTAGATTGCACATGGGGTTTGAGCTTATCTCGCTACATGACTTTTATCTTTTTTCCTTCTTGATTACCTCATCTAGGAGTATCTATATTCATGGTTTCCTCCTTATCTACTCTCTTTATGTCTCAACATAGTACTTCTGAGCATAATATTGATCGTCTTCTACCTCCTCTATTATTTCTTCTATTGGGAACTTCATCTTCATATGGTAGGTGGAGACCATTGCATAGAACATATTGAGCATGGGTCTGCCCAGAATAACATTATATGCAGATGGTGCGTCCACTATTAAGAAATGTACCATCCTAACCTTTCTCAAAGGCAATGAACCTAGCGCCACAGGCAAAATAACTTGTCATTTAGGTTGGACTGCTCTATCTGCAAATCCAAAGAGTGAGGTCTCTATAGGTAGTGGTTCAACCCCTAAGTCCATCTGTTTGTAGCAATCATAGAACAAAATATTTACAGAATTCCTGTGTCCACAAAAACTGTAGTCGCATCGTAGTTTGCAATAGAAGTTATGATACCCAAAGCATCATTATGAGGAACCTGAAGGCCTTTCTCATCCTACGGTCCAAATTGGATTGTTGCTCCTTTCGTAACCTAAGTTACTTTATTTTTTCCTTCTTGCCAAACTATGGTAGCTCGAGCATTAGCTCTCCTAACTTGATGAGAGTCCCCATCTATAGACCCTCCTACAATCATATATATTATTCTTCTTCTTGGGAGAGCATGTGGCATATTCTCTCAGGGTTCAGACCCTTTCATAAGCTCTTTATTTCTCCATAGTGGTGGGCTGCAAGTTCTACCTCTTCATCTTTTGTCCCCTCGATTGTTCCCTATCCTTGTACATAAACTCCTTAAAATCTCCTGCTATGGTTATCTTTCCAATCTCATCCTTTAAATGATAGCAATCCTCCATAATGTGACCATAATCATTATGGAATCGGCATAACTTTTTTTACTTAGCTTTTCTAAGAACATCAAAGTATGTTTAGGCCACTGTAGGGCAGTGTGCCTCTCTACTGCAATCAACACATGTTCATGAGGTATGACCAAAGGTGTGTACTTTTCATACCTTAATTGAGGTCCTCCTCTCCTTTCTACTTAGGTCAATTAGTTGAATAACATCAGCTTTCTTTTGCTTTTTATTTTTCTTATCCTTTTTTTCTCTCCTCATTCATCCCTATTTATCTTTTGTGTTTCCTCCACATTAATATATTTCTCTACTCGGGCTAATAGCTCATCAAAAGTCCAAGTAGGTTTCTTGGCTAAAGACCTGAAAAACTCACCATCATGGAGTCCTTAAGCCAAGACATTTGAGAAAACATCATGCGAGGTGGATGGGACCTTCTAGGAAGCTGTGGTCAACCTTCTAATGTAACTCCTAAGCCCTTTCATTCTCTTTCTGCTTGAGGTTAAATAATATCAAGGCAGTCTTTTAGTATTTCTTAGAGCTGGCGAACTGATGTAAGAACATCGAGCAAAACTCGTCAAAGTTGTTGATGTAATTTGAGGATAACTGGCTAAACTACTGTTGTGTTGATTTAGTTAATATAGTTAGAAAAATGTTATATTTCACTCCATTCGTGTGTCGTAGGAGCAGAGTTGCATTCTCAAACCTGTAAACATGATCCCATGGGTCTGCAGATCATATTCAAAGTTAAGTGGCTTGAAACTAGGGGAAGTTCATCCGCCATAACTTTCTCGAAGAAAGTGATTCTTTTCCTCTGCACCATCATCTTCCCAGACATCCTTTGTTTTATTTCTTTTAGCTTATGATGGAGGTTATCTACTTTTTGTGACACATCTGGATCAACATCTACTTTAGCTTTTCCAACATTCTTTCTTGGACCAACTGAGGTATTGCTTTCTTCGTGTATACTGCTGGTATGGACTTATTCTTTATTTTGGCCACTACACCTCCCTCACATGGCTAGGGAGGAGGTTGTGTAGATTCCTTCTATTTTAGCATAGTGTTAACAGCAGCAACAATCATACCTTACAATTACTCTAAGGTGAATGTAATGGGCATGCTTGAGCCCAAGCCCTCTCTATCTATTTCCCTCTGAATCGATTGTGGATGGGAAATAGTAGTTAGGGTAACAAGTGATTGTTCCTCCCCATCCATGCTTTCCGTATCAGGATCTCTCCCATGTTTAGGGCATTTTTCCATCTCTTCATTTAAATTTTTTGGGTATATCATTGTTCGCTAGTAGAGTTAAAACAACAAAATCTCAAGAAACTCAAGAAATCTAATAAATTCTTAACAAAACCACACAAATTCCCCAAAAATTCATGGGGAATTCAAAATTAACAATCAGAACTCACGTCTCAACTCAAAATTCCCACAAATGGCGCTGCTTGATGATGCCAAAAATTACAACAATAATCAAGAACTCTGGATCGAATAATCTGATCTCGAGCCACACGAATGACGTACTAAATTAAACTATAAAATGCTGGTGAGTGCCCTGTAAAAGCACTCCGACACTCAAGTTAGTAAAATAACAAGAGCTTGAATTACTTAATCAATATTTATATGTTAAGTGTGCATAAAAAATAAATCATATGTTCAACCTCTTTTTATTATAGTATGTTGTAATGATGAAATTAGGAAATGATTCTTTTACCTTGTAGGGAAAATACCAATTTTTGGGCGGAGATAAGATTGATATCCTAAAATCTTGCTCATTAACATAGAATAGTCTTCTTTCTTTTCTAGTATTCTAGTATAACAACAATTTCTCATCTCTGAAAGTAATAGCCACTTGTTCATACTCATTCTCGGTTCGAACATGTCAGCTCAAACATATCAATTCAGACATTTCAACACCTTCGAACAATCTTGCCCTTACCTAATTGGGCCGTAACTATCTTTTCTCTCACAATGGGCTAACCAATCCTTCATCAATCGATAATTACCAAGGCCCATTAAGACCTATACTTCTTATAGACCCAACTCAAATTTGGCCCAACTAGGTCCATTAAGAATGGGCAATTCCATGCTACATCAATATTGTAAATTCAATATTCTCAAACTATTTTCATTCTAAGTGGTTCTATGTAAAGTTGTTATTGTTATGATATTTTGGAAAATTTGAAAAACAAAATAAATCCATTTTGATAAAAGATTAATTAATTAAAAAAACATGAAAAATAAATAGAAATAATTTAAAAATATTTTTCATAAAGAATTTAAAAGTTTCTCAATTATACTTGTGGTATACTTTGAGATTTGAACAATAAAATAAGTTAATTTTGACCAAATAAATAACTAATTTCAAAAAAATTATGAAAATATACAAAAAAAATTAAAAAAAAAATGCTTAAATGGCCACATGTAATGAATATAAAAATTGTTACTATTCCATCCCAAGAAATTGAAAAACATTACAATTAGCTCC
>CM033106.1:19994906-20053699 GCA_019321725.1 Paulownia fortunei
ACTAAGACTATGACTCAATAACAATAAAAAATACTAAAATTCATCCAAAAATAAATAAAAAATAGAAAAGTGACTAAAAAGGGAATAAAATGACTAAATTTTGACATAAAAAATAATTTCAACAAATACGTTGTTTGGCACATTGAAAAAATTGAAAAGAACTTCGTGTGCATGTGGTGCAACTTGTAACTCTTCACATATCAAAAGTGATGAGTTTTTTTTGGGTCCCATAATCACAAAAGTTACCGCCTTTTTGTCCTACATCATATTTCCTCATTGAACAAACTCGTCATTGACTTAATCTTTGGACGAAATGGTTCATTGGGCAGATGATACTTGAAGAAGTCAAAAATATTAATACCTGATGAAACACTCAAATCATCTCAAAGATCAATACAATAAGCAGATTTTACATATTAGCTCATGCTTTCATAATTTTTTCATTATATCCAGACATAGATTTTGAGTAGTCTATATTAGACCGAAAAATAGAACAATGAAGCATTCTAGTTTCAATTCTCCATTGTTGTAAATAATCAAGAGATCTTAATTCTTCTTAAGTACTTAATAATATACTTCATGGCCTTCTAATGCTCTTTGTCCGAATTGGATTGATGTCAGTATGAGATACTCAGAGCATATACGATATTAGGTCTTGTATATATCATAGCATTATGCTTCCAATAGCACATGTATAAAGCATGTGAGTCATTATTTCTCTTTCCTTCGGAGTCTTTGGGTTTCGAAAAAGAAATCTCATGACTCATCAGCAAGAATCCTCTATTAGATCCTTCCATACTAAACCTCTTTAGTATCTTCTCTACATACATGAATTGGAATAACCCAAGCATCATACTTAGAGAAAATCAAATAATATTATTACCTCATTGAATCAAATGTTTCAGCTTTGAGAAGCTTATTCAAGTCCATATTAGATCTCTAAGACTTGAAAACTTTTTGCTCATTTTTTTTACATATAAAGTCCCCTGTCTACCTCATATAGATCTCTTCCTCAGTATTTTTTATCGAGGAAAGAGGTCTTCACATCTATTTGTCGAATCTTGTAGTCATAATACACATTTATGGCAGCAAAATCCTTATGGATTAAGCATCACTAAGGGTAAAAATCATAGTTAAAACCTTACCTTTGTGTGTAATCTTTTGCCACCAAGCGAGATTTATAAATTGTTACCTCCCCATCTACTTCAAGCTTTCGTTTGTAGATTTATTTATAGTCGATAGGCAGTACACCTTCAGTGGGTCTACCAAAGTCTATTCTTTGTTGGAATATATAGAATTCATTTTGGATTACATGGCCTCTTGCCATCTTTCCCTATCGTTGTCAGTTATCACCTCTCTATAACTCCTTAGATCAACATCTAAAGGGAGGTCTTTTTTGTTGCCTTTGAGCAAGAGTTACCTTTAGGGCAGCCTTGAGATCCAAAAAGCCTTCGAGCAATAGCCTTACCTTTCATGCTACTTAGAGATCCTTTTGGATCTCCTTGGAGATTGTACACTTGAGGCTTGATGATAGGTTGTAGCACCATTGCCTCGTGTGGGAAGTTTTGTGGTTTTTGAACTTTTTTAAATTCTACAATTTTACCATTTCTATTCAATAGAATTTCCTATCCAAAAAGGCAACTTCCTCGAAACAAACACCTTAGTATTTAATAAATTTCTTTGGATACTCCACAAATTTGCATAAAATGGATTTCACATCCCACTAATCTCTCACTTTGTTGTTCCACATAAGCAGGACACCTCATACCTTTAGGTATTTATATAAGGGCACTTTGTCATACATCTCATATGATACTTTAGGCACCCATTTAGATGACACTTTATTTAATAGATATACCGCCAATTCTTGGGCATATCCCAAAATAAAAAATCAAATCAAATGAAACTCATAATAGATAGAACCATGTCTAACAAAGTTAGATTTCTTTGTTGTGCTACCTCATTTAAATGAGGCTTTCCATACGGAGTCACTGTGAGAGAATATGATTCTCTTTAAATGGTTAAAGAAATCATCACTTCGTCATTTGATTGAAGGACTTTAATACTTTGTCTGGTTTGATTTCCCATTTTATGTAATATTTCTTTAAACTTTTCAAGGGTTTACAACTTATATCTCATAAGATACACATGTTGGATTTGCATAGGCCCCAAGATACATGGCGCAGTGAAATTTGAAATATTTGTATAAATAATAATAATAATAATAATAATTTAATTCATGTACCACGTTGCTACTGTAATTTGATCGATCATGCAAAATTAATTCATGTATTGATCAAAGTTCAAAGCTTTACCTCAAGCTTCCAACTGAATGTAGTAGACTAAAAATGATCCAAGTCATTATCTACCTCTCGTTGTTGAAATCGAGAGTTCCCAGACATATATTCCAAGACCCTATCTAATTAATTCAGGACACATGAAATTCGTGGAGTATGAAAATTTTTCATTGATGAACTCTATGTCTTTAACCCCATGAAGTTTATAGAACTTTTGTTGCATTCTGCCCTTTCATTTCTTTACCACATCACTACCATTTGACCCTATTACAGCCTTGGTTGAAAACCTTTTGATTTCATGTAGCGCCTTCGATGTAGTGGAAATTTGTTCCAAATGAGGACCTAATGATATTTAACTATTCCATTAAAGACCAGGTGATGGTTTTTGTGAGGTTCTATGGGAATTCACTTGTTTGAAACATTCATGGTTTCATCATCATTGACATTAGCTATTCACACACACACTTGAATATGATTGTTATAAAAATGTATTGGCTTTTGAATTACTAAGGGTTAGATTCAATACTTGTTTGATTTTATTTTCATATTACTTTGTTGCTTCCTGAGATTAATGATTGGAAGTTAGTTATCATAGGTATTTGTAGGTATTATCGCTGAAAGCCCTCATAAGACTATAACTCGTTCTTATGGTTTACCTAAGGGTATAAAGACATATTGCATATGCTAAATGCAATCGTGATTTTCTGCGAAAGTGAATTAGTTTAGATTTGTTTTAAACTTGCTCAAGAATGAGCAAACGAGCAAAGGAGTAAGTGTGGGAGAATTTGATAAGTGCATATTTTAATATATTTTTTTATATCAAATTCTTTATATTTTTATTATTTTGTTCTTGTTAATATTTAGTTTTTATTAATAAATCAATGAACAAAAAAAGATAAAAAAGAGCCACAATAAAACCAAAGAAAATAACACGTTTCGTGAGCAAGTTGGGAGATAATATTTTATTGGATCCAAGAAGTATCACAATTAGAAGAAAAAAATTATTTTTGTCTAAGTCCATCATGTATATATAAATATATGCAAGGAATCACTTGGACTTTGTAAGTGATTATTGAACTTGCATTAAATTCAAAATCAACAAGTTTTTAGACTTGAGCAAATTTTGTATTTTAGGCATAACTCTATACTCAAAAGCCCTATGAACCTGAATCTTATGGCATTTAAAATCCATGAGATAAAACTACAACTTTGTTGTTGCAAGCTTAGCCAATTTCATCTTTGATAAAAGCAAAAAAATCGTCCAAGTGTTTGCAATGGAATGAATCTTTCATGTGGATATATCTCCTTAAATCAAGTATAAATTTCTCCCTCGAGATTGGAATCAAGTGATTCAAGTTGAAAAATGAAGCTAACACAAATCTACAATTTTTACGTTGACCATTTTTTCAAAACCAACTAATTTTATAGAAAAAAATGTGTGAGAATATTCGGATCCAAGAAGGACATGTGAATTTAGGGTACATTTGAAGAAAATTTGGAGTGCATTTAAAGTGAATTTGGGAATGCCAATTTAGGGTATTATTCTACTATAAATAAAGTCTCTTGGGTATCATTCAGGACACACAAAAAAATCTTAGAGGGGGGAAGAGAGTTTTATTGTTGTTTTTCTTTTGGTGAAATTTTCTCGTAGTAATATAAATGTTTTTTCTGATTTCTCTTCTATTTTTAGTTTTTTCTACTTTCATTATGTCTTTCTAAATTTTATTTGGCTGAGAAGAAAGGGTGAACCTCTTGATAGAGGAAGAGAAATGATTATAAAGGTACATAGCATTTAAATGTGTTATCTTAATTTATGATTAAACCCTCATTGTTTAGTGGCGATTCTTGATTTATGTATTACTAATGACACAACAAATATTTGGATTCATTTAGTTAAATGTATGATTCTACTATATCGACTACTAAAGTAAAATTTTGACTTGTTGTAAACAAAGGTGTGTATAAATACTTGATCCCATAAATAAGTGTTGGCTGTAAGAGATAATTTACAGACAATAAGACAATATCATGATCATCTTAATGCATGAGCTATATGATAAATTTTTTTCATTGGAACCTTCATAGTGTATTAATTCCAATAGTGGTATTTAAAAGAGGTAAAAAAATAATAAATAATTGTACCTCTATCCAAAACTCAAGAGTGGATCACTAATGTTCAATACTTTTATTACTTTGATTTCTTAGTTATAACACAATTTTTTTTATAATCTAAATCACATAAAGCCCATCTTTTAAGAAATATAATCCTGAAAATTTCAAACAACTTCTGTATGAATTGACCCCGGACTCACGAAAAAATTATTACTTGATACAACCTGCACTTGAGCTTGCAACCTTAAAACTGCAGCAAATTTTTGGCGTTGTTGCTGAGGAAGACAAGGTAAGTATTCAGGTTTGTAAATATTTTTTCTTTGCAAATATTGCGTGTTTGTTTTCTTTACAGTTATATATTCATATGGTATCGTAGTCATAATTCTCATCATTTAGTTAAAAATAATTCTGAAATTTATTTAAAAATTTATTTGAGTCACCTCCACACACTTGCACTATAACTGAAAATGAAATTGTTCAGAATGAAAATGAGAATCAATAAGTGTGTACCATGTGTTATTTGCTACAACTTTAAGGTTGCAAACCCAAGTGCAAGTTGTGTCAAGTATAAATTTTTCGGAAGTCCGAGATCGATCCACAGGAAAGTTGTTTGAAGTTTTTAGAAGTATATATCTTAAAAAATGGGGTTTATGTGGTTTAGAATATAAAAAAAATGCTATAATTAATAAATCAAAGTAATTAAAGTACTGACAATTAGGAATTTGCTCTTGAGTTTTTGATAGAGAAATGATTATTTATTATTTTTTACCTCTTTTAAATGCCACTATTGAAATCCATACACAATGAAGGTTCTAATGGGAAGATATTATCAAATAGTTCATGCATTAAGGAAATCATGATATTGTCTTACTATTTGTAAATTATCTTTTATCACCAATAAATTTTTTATGAGATCAATTATTTATGCACATATTTGTCTACAACAAATCAAGGTTTTACGTTATAGTCGATCTAGTAAAATCATAAATCAAGATAAATGAACCCAAGTATTTGTTGTGTCATTGATTCTCTAACACAAAATATTAATAAAACTATTAATATTAACAAGAATAAAGTAAGAAAAATATAAATGATTTGATACACTAATATGCCAAAATATGTACTTATCATTATCACTTGCAACCTCATCGGAATTCTTCTCCTTCATATTTTATTTTTTCTCTCAATGCAAATAACTTTCGATTGAAGTCAGGTACGATCCATTTACTTTCGAATTTCTATTGTTTACACTTTGAAAGTCTTTACTTATATCTGAAAGAATTTGATAAAGTGTGTGCCACTTTTGATGATCAAACTTATACAAATGAGATCGCTAAACTCAAATTATTATTATTATTTTTAAGATAAAGAAAA
Organism: Paulownia fortunei; assembly: GCA_019321725.1. Classification (NCBI taxonomy): domain Eukaryota; kingdom Viridiplantae; phylum Streptophyta; class Magnoliopsida; order Lamiales; family Paulowniaceae; genus Paulownia; species Paulownia fortunei. Next base: position 20,000,690 of record CM033106.1, read on the forward strand.
AACTTGGCTTAACTATTTAAAACCTAGATCAGTTGGTACTTAACAAGAAATGCAAACTGAATTTTTAAAAAAGTTATTTCAAACTCATAAAAACTAATGTTTTGGAAAGATAAACCCAATTTTTTTCTCAAAACCCTAATAAAACTTTCTTTTAATGTTGTGAAAGAATTAAATATTTCTTGAATTCATGCTCACATCATGGTTTTGAAAAATGACACTTAACTAGTTTTTTTTTATAAAGGTTTAGTTTTCGAAAGAAAATAAGTTGTTGAAACAATGTGTAATTGTGAGTTGTTTGATAAAGAACCTGATGAAACCTTAGAATATCCAAACCATTTGGTAGAAAACTCTTAATTATGACATAGTGTTAATTCTTCCGAATGTTCTATTAGATCTAATCTTACTAACAGTAATAAATGACAATATTACATTGGTCAAAAAGATGATCTAAATGCAAGGATTTCTAGTTTAATAAAAAAAAAAGGTTGAGGCCATGGAACTTAAAAAAGTAAATGAAATCAGATTTGTGTAAGATGAAGAAGTTTGTAGCATTTGTAAACTTGTGGGACACTCCAACAATGAATTTCCAAATATTCCAGTGCAAACAAATGCCATGAACACATTCAATAAGCCTTTTCATTCTCCATATTCTGAAATTTATAATTCATAATGGAGGAATCATCCCAATTTTAGTTGGCGAGATGATAATCGTGTCCAACCACTACATTTACCAAAGCCACCAAACTTTCCTTCCTAAATTAAGAGAACACATTTAAATGTTATGTACCTTTATAATCATTCATCTTTCTCCATCAATAGGTTCATCTTTTCGCTTCAACCAAATATAATTTAGAAAGACTTAATGAAAGTACAAAAAACTAAAAATAGAAGATAAACTAGAGAAGATATGTTTATTACTACTAGAAAACTTAGCTTAAAGAAAGACAACAATAAAACTATTTTTTCCCCTCTAAGATTTTCTTTTGTGATATTTAAGAAACCTTATTTATGGTCGAAGAGTGCCCTAAATTGACATTTTTAAATTCACTCCAAATGCGCTTTAAATTTTCTTCAAATGTGCCCTAAATTCACATGTACATCTTGGATCCGAATATTATCACACATTTTTCTGTATCGAATCAACTGATTTTGGGAAAGTGGTTAACATGAAAATTGTAGATTTGTTTGTTAGCTTCAGTTTTCAACTTGAAACACTTGATTCCAATTATGAGGAAGAAACTTATGCTTGATTTAAGGAGATATGTCTGCATAGATAAATTCCTTCTAATACAAATACTTGGACGAATTTCCTACTTTTTATCAAAGATGAATTGGGTTGAGCTTCCAACAACCAAGAAATATAACTACAACATTGTTGGTATATAAAACTTTTATGAATGATGGAAAGTGTCGTTAGTATATAAAAATTTTAATTGACTATTATAGTTTATCATCTTAGAATTTAGAATTGAGCTTTTTTTAATTACTCTAAATTTATTATTCACTGTTTATATTCTTATTGTTAAATATTTTAAATGTAGCAAATTTATTCGACATTTCTAAATTCATTCTATTCCCATATAATTTTATTTTTATATACTAATCACCCCTTAAGAGTATAGTAAAAAAATTATATGTGGGTATTATTCGTCATTCATAATAATTCGTGATTCGTTGAATGACATTAATTCGGAGACAGGTATATTTCGTTAAATTAAAATGAATTTATAATTCTAAATTTAATCTTGTTTTAATGAATTATCTTAAGTTGAAATTTAATTATTCATTTTTTATTTTAATCTATGCTTATAACTTATTATTATTAATTGAAGTTCTTAGTTTATGAATTATTTTAAATATAGCTAATATATAAAAATTTTAGTTTATTATTATAGTTTATCATCCTAAGATTTAGAATTGAATTTCAGTTGATTAGACTAAGTATATTATTACATATTTATTTATATTTTTTAAATTTTAAAGCAAAACAACTATCTAATCTTCTAACTAATTTTAATCTAAATATATTATCTTAAAGTATGATATTTGATTAGTTTTAATTTTATTATTTTATATTTTTTTTATTTTATCTTAATTTTATTTATTATCTTAAGTTTGTCTTTTATTTTTTATTTAATTATTCTAAGTCGATGGTTCTATAGTATATTATTAAATTTTATTTATTGCTCTAAGTTGATTAATCTAAATTTATTATTCTCTATTTATATTCTTATTTTTAAATATTTTAAATATATAAAAATTAATTAATTTCAAGTAGGTCATACTCTAAATGTTTCCTAAATCATACTAAGAGTTGGTTTTATTTGATTAGCCTAATTTTATTAATTATTCTAAATTTATATTCTTATTTTATGAATTATCTTGGTTATATATAATTAATTAATTAATTTTTCTAAATATACCATTATAAGATTTGCATTAAATTTAATTTATTGATTATGCTAGTCCTTAAATAATATTTTAATATGCTTAATTATATAAAAATATAGTTGGCTTAGTGGTGTGAGTTTTCACATTTTCTTCAAAGGTGTTGTGTTCGATTCTATTGGAAAACTTTGTGTTTAAGATTTTTATAATTTTAATGAGCCTATTATCAAACTTCTAAACGAGCCGCTTGCGAACATGTTTGTGAACTTATAAAACGAGTCAGGCTCACGAACAGGATCGCGAGTATATAAACGAGTCGAGCTTGCGCTCGCGAACAGGTTCACGAGTATATAAACGAGCCGAGGTTGAGCTCAAACTCGTGAATAGGCTCACGAGCATATAAACGAGTAGGCTCACGAGCTAACGAACCAAATACTATTAGGCTCGAGCTCAGCTTGACAAAATTTTCAAGCTCGAGCTCGGCTCGTTAAAGTTATCGATCGATCTCAAACGGATTTTTTTTCGAGCCGAGATTCGAATAGCCCGCGAGTGGCTTGGTTCGTTTACAGCCATATATATGACTACATAGTGGAGTTAAGAATTCAGGATATTTTACTCCTAGAGAACGGTTACTAATTTTTATCCTACGATCATAAGATATCCTAGCCTTAAATCTAAGTTGGAAAGCAAAGTAAACTAGGAACATGGAAGTTGTAAATGGAGTTATCTATTTGATGATAATGGTGAAAAGATGGTAGTGCAAGAAAAAGTAAAATTGAAAGATAAAGTCGGTGATGGTCGCTTCAATGATGCATGAGAGAGGTTTTGGCTGCACAAATCTGTAAAGAGTGAGGATGAGAATTTTAAATGAGGAAACAAATAAAATGAGGCCTTCTATAAGGGTTTAATAGAAGTCGAAGAGATGTTTAGGAGCCACAATTAGTCATAGTCGTTGAACGAGCAATTGGTTAGGGCACGTGGAAACTTGTGGATCCCTAGCAGGGGAGTAGAATCCTTTGTCAATTAGATTTGGAAGGGTTGAAAGGGTGTAGGTTTTTAAATTTTGAAGAAGGTGCCCAACTTTGGGGTTTGGTTTGTGAATTTGGCCTAGCTAAAAGGTGTGTTTAGGCGAAGTATTCAAATAATTGAGAACAACTCTTCTCCACTCTTTTAGCTCTATAACAAAGTCGTGCTCATATAGGAGGAGATGGGGAACTGGATGATACTACGTAGACTACCTTTGTGATAATAGGCTAAGATTATTGGGTTGAGTTGTCCAATGTCGAGTTAGGATGGTTCAATTGACTGTTGAGTTGAAACTTATGATTGAAGTTAGGATTGGGTAAGGCCGCCCTCTTAGGATAGTTCGTCCGAATCAGAAGGCTTGATGTTTATCTTATGTTAGAATGATTCGATAGTTCTCGAAGGCTGAGCCTAGTTAAGATATGAACATTGGAATCATAGTTGTAGTAGAAATAGACTCTGATTCTATGTGATGATATAATCCTACCTAAAAAAGGTCATATTTCTCAATAGGTCTTGAAACGAAGACAAAGTTAATTAATAAGTAATTTTATTCCTTCGAGAACTGCTATCTCATAATGATTCTAACTTAAGTGTTGAAGGTTTTTAATAGGACTAAAACCTATCACCTCTACCCTTAATTTTATAAGGATTATCAGAATATATTCAAGCTAGTGGAAGATCGATTGTTTGGTGTTGTGAATTTGGTGTTCATTAGTCATATATAATAAAAAAATAAATGCATATTTAAAGTTAAATTAGGATTTAAAAGGGAATATTATTGTTTAACATTCTAAGTAGAGAGTTAATGGACAAAGTGTGAGGATCAAGGAGTTGTAAAAATTCAAACATTAATTTAATATTAATGACAAAACCCGAATATCAATTAGAATATTTATAAAAATACATGCATGAGCTCGACATTAATAATAAAACTTGAATATCAAAATAATTTTTATTTTTTAAAAAGGTTTGAAAATGATATTATAAAATATGGTGTAAGCTTTAAAATACATTTTTTTTTTTAAAATTCCGAAAGCATACAAAAATGGGTAAAACAAAATAAACAAACACGTTTAGGAGATTTAGACGCGAAAATGATTTGGAAAATAAAGCAAATGCAGAAGTATTTTGTAATTTTTTATTTTATTTCTTGAATGATAGAAGTATTTCTATTGTATTTGATAACAAATCTGGTAGTCAATTGCTAAAATGACAAAAATGCCCCTCGGTTGTCACTCTTCTGTCATCCTCAGAATCTCCAAACCCCTCCAATTCTTGTCAATGGCAGCCGAAGCCCACATGAATTCTCCCCAAACCCAGTTGGAAAACGCCCCCCAAGCTCTCGAGAATTACCCAGTGCCACTCTCCCCTCCACCGCCGCTCATATCCAAGAATGTCGAGTTGAATAGAGCTTTAACAGCTTCTTCAAAGTCTTCCCTCTTTTCTCTCTCTAGAAAAGATGTTCTCTTCGAAGATGAGTGGCTCATTGCTGTCAATAAGCCTCAGGGAATTTATTGCGAAAGCATTTTATCTTCTGTTCACAGTCTCCTGATTACTGATCAAGGTTTATTCATTTGAGCTTTGTTTAATTTAAAAAATAGTCACTTGTCTTTGATTGAGTTATAGAGGAAATTAGAAATGCCCGTATACTAGTAGTGTTCTGGTCGATGGGTGTTTTTGTAATTATCTTGAGACGGGTGTTTTTGGTCTGCTTTTATCAGATAACAATTTTGTATCATCTGGAAATAAATGATGACTTCAATATAGTGAGCTAGAAATTGATGCTTCTGTGGTGTTTTCTAAGGCAGTTTGATGGACAATTTATTAACTCGCTCCCGAAACGATGTGATTTCATCTGTCTAGTGTTGATTAGGGGGTGAAAGATTTATTTGCTGAATGTTCAAGTTGAGTACAAGATAAAGGTATTTGATATTTACTCGCTTTCTCAAGCATACATAGATTGCACATTCATATAAACCTCTTGAAATTTAAATTAACAGTACTCGGTGGTTGGAAAAGGCATTCTTATTCCTCTAGAGATTTTTCTCTTCATAATCCAACAGTGGATTTCACTATTTGTTACTTAGTCTAAAATAGTAGGGAAATATTGTTGTATTACTTTTCCTGGTTTTATTAGAATGGACTGATTTCTCATGTTTCTTTATTTAATAGTTTAAGTTTCTCTAATTTTTCTTTTTTTTTTTTTTCAGGGGAGCAAGTAAAATTGCAAGAACTCCATCTATCCAATAGGCTTGATCGTGACACAAGTGGTGTTACAGTCATAACCAAGTCACACAAAGTGGCAGCTAAGCTTGTGAAAGCATTTACTGATCACATGGTCAAGAAGACTTACCTTGCGTTCTGCATTGGTACAGTTCCAAAATGGGAAAATATGATCATAAAATCTGGTCATGGTCGATCAAGGCATGGAGCCTGGCGTGTTTATGCTTTTTCAGATGTTGGTCGGACACTACCTGGTGGATCATTTGTCCGAGACATGGAAACATTATTTGAAGTTCTGTCAGTAAATGGGAAAGGTTGCTTCCAAGAATTCTCTGGATTGGAAAAACATGGAGAAAAAATCATTGTTGTTGATGAAAAATCTGAGATTACCTGTATATAGAGAAAGCCAAGGTTCTAGTGAGAGCATATCCTAGAAGTGGAAGAACACACCAAATTCGTTTGCATTGCCAATATCTTGGAATTCCTATAAGAGGAGATGTGAAGTATGAAGGTGTCTATGAGTGGAAGGAAAAAATATATGAAGGACATGAACTTCATGCTGAAAGCTTGTCTTTCGAGCATCCTGTTACAGGTCAGTCACTTTTGATTCAGGCACCTCTGCCCTTCTGGGCTAGCCGAGCACCAGCACAACTATCTTCCTAGATGGGCAGTCATCAACACAAGAACAAAAATGTTATCAGGTCTATGAAATGACATTTGAAACAAGATACAGTATCTCATTTTGTGCTTATTATCTATACAACTTGTTAAAATAGAATGTAACTTACTGATGATGGTCATTTCCTTAGAAATAGATAAGACTTTTGACTCTATCCTTGCTCTCATCTGAGTTTATACCCTTACATACTAAAGTTTAAGGGCATTTAGATGAACTTGTTTAGTTAGAATATTACAAGTATCCCGCAATGCATCAGTTTCTTCCATATTTCTGCTATACAGTTTTTATCTTGGATTCATGGTAAGTTTTATGTGGATCAGCACCTGGCTTATTAAACATTTAAATTAATATCTGGAACTTATGCAATCTTTGTTGCTTAATTATGTTTCAATAATTAACTAAGCATTGCAGATGAATTATTGTAAGTCTGCATCTTTTGTATATGATTTTATACGGGTATGCTATCAGACTACTCATGCAAGTTTTACTATTGGTATTACAGTTGACTGGTGTTGTTGGTCATGTTGTTGCTCTTAGTGTTATTTTCCTTGTTGGTAGTGTTGTAGTGCTTCCAATTCTTATGCAACACTCTTTGTGATAATATATTCACAATTTTCTACATAAGCGGCTAACTTTTGTATTTTTAGATGAAATCTATTGAAAGATGAATATTCAATATTAATGTTTCTTGGCTGCATTGCATGTCAATCAATTGTGACAATTTATTGAAGACTAAAAAAGCATAAAGTGGTTCTTTGAAGCAGAATCTTATTGACTTATATTTTATCCCTACCTGAGTCCTTAGTATTCTTTAAAATTTGTCCAAGGTACTTGTGTAGTATCTTAGAATATAACATTCCACAAGTGCTGAAAGTACATGTATGAGGAACTTGTCGTATTGTTGTAAATAACATGCTCGTTAAAATTTTCTCTCTTCAACAAAATGTGCATATATTCTTAAGATTGCAGTCATGGTTAGATATATCAAAGAAATGGGTTTATTTTTCCATTCAGGCTATGAACTGAAGGCGGCCAATGGCCAGATCATGGGAAAAAGTGCTTCTCATATTGTAACCCTGAGAGTTAGGTTGTATCGCCTTTCATATGCTTCTTGTGTTATAACCCCAGAGTCCGTGCACCCGTTTGTGCATGTTTCTCATATTCTAACTTCAGAGTTGATACATTTACAATGCCGTATGTCTCTTATGTTATAACCTTAAGGTGATCGTTGGCTTGAGGGATTAAGTTGGTGATACCTTTCTCCATTCTCAAAATCCATGCTTGATACCATAATTTATTCCTTAGAAACCTGGTTCTTAGGGAAACATTATTCTCAAAAGTACATGTTCTCTCATCCTTTCCATCCCCTCAAGGTTTGCCCATTTCAAAGCTTTTGGGAAGGAGTCACATTTCTGTTTAAAAGTCTGAAAAGTGTCCTGTCTGCTTCCTACCCTCCCATTAACCCAACAGCAACTACAAGTCCCTACCTGAGCTGCCACCCACCCACAGGTTTTATGTGATGCTATTCTAGGAGTAGTACTCACATTTATTGAGATTGTGACACATGCATTAATTTGGTCACACTCATGCACCAACTATTCATTTATTACATTGACGCACTACTACTTGAGTAGAATGTAGCATGGAATGAGTGGACCTCAACCCCATCAACTGTTTCCCAATCAACCTTACTCCGCACCGTTATTCCACTCCTATGCCACCACAGCCCTCTCCGACTGCCCACTCCCACCCTTAACCTACTAGTACGCCACCACAGATCCTACACTGCTCCCCAGCTTCCTTTCCCACACTTTCACACCACCACAGCCCCTATCCACCACTCCCCAGCCACTCTAAAAAATCCCATGCCAGCACTGGCCCCTTTCTCTGTCCCTCAGCTAGCGTACTAATCTGACCACCAGAACAAGCCTTTTCCCCTCCCAAGGTACCACCTACTTGTCATCCACAACCACCATTTCTTTTTCACTTGGTATCATCAGAGCCTCTCTCCTAATACATGCACATATAAACTGAAAATCACAATCCACCTTCAATCTCACATGCAGATGCACCCTGAATACATCCCCAATTTAGCACATAGAATGTACAGAAGAATAAGAAAATGAAACCCTATTGGCATATTAAGCTTTTTTAGAAGTGGATTTGTAGCCTAAGTTCAAGTTTGATAAAATTTGAAATGTTAACTTATGTTCAATGGTACAACATGTCATTTTACCTTTCCATTGCAGTGTTATATTACTACACAATGGTTATCTATCTTGATTATCTATTTACCTTGATAATCATTTAATCAAATAAGTTCTCCATTTAACGTTTGACCAGTTAACTGAGACATCAGCAGTTGAGATTAATTCTCTAGAGTCAAACTCAACAATAGTTTATTGGAGGCTAACTTCCAATGAGTATTGTTCAACTTCCCCTCTGAAGATAACTTCTAAACTTTTTCAGCCTATAAATTTCCTCCAGATACATGATACTTATATCGTCTTGAAAAGTGATAAAGCAGATTCGAATATCCAGAAAACATATACTAGTACTGTATTCAGTTCCTTGATGGCTAGCTTCACAGTCAAGAGCTTCAAACAACGTACACATCACAGCTGCTGATAAATCCAGTTGGTCAAAAGACTATGCAAGACACATTTGACTTGGACATGAATAACTTCATTGGACACTCAACTGCATTAGAGAATGGTGCCTCTTAGCTTGGAGTAATCTAGTCATGAATCTTTTTAATTAACAAATACGTATAACATAAAGGCATTTTGATGTCCTGCATAACACATACATGGAGACAGGACAGCAACAAAGAACGCCAATCTTAGATGAATCAGAATTTGATTGCACAAAGATCATAGTATATTGTAGTGGATAGAATATTCATAAAATCTTTAACTTGGGAATTCATAAAGATCTGAAATTTGGATTCTAATATTAGGGAATAAAATAGTCACACTCAAGCTCATGAAGATGACCTTGCTGGGCCTTGAGTCATTTGCCAATCCTCATCACTTATTGGCGGTTATGGTGGCAAAGAAGGAAGACGTAGAAGAAAGAAAATTTTGTAGTAGCTAGTATATGTGCATGCACCAATAAGTGACAACCCAAAGAGAAAGAAGAAATGGAAACTAAAATGTGAAAGCACTACCTTCTGAAGAAGTGTATCTATTCAGGAAGCTTTGCCTCCTTCATTGAGGTAAGTTCTATGGGTGTCATTGGATAATATAAATAAGTAAGCAGAACACTTGTTGCTTATCAAAAGAAGGAATGATCCTCTGATATAAACAAGTAAGCAGAACACTTGTTGCCTATCAAAAGAAGGAATGATCCTCTGATACCTTAAGGCGTTGCTTACTGATAATGAATCTTATTCACCCACTGTACTTTGTGCAGCACTTACTGTGTATCAAAACAATTAATGATCCTCCGAGATCATAAATGCATTGCCTACTGATAATGATAAATCTTAGTTTACCAACTATTCAGTATTTGGCTTTATATTCCAAGCTATTATCTTTATATGATCTAAATTGCCATTTGCACTGGCCCTAGTCAATGTGGAAATTTCAGTCATCCGTACCTTGGGGTTGCAGGAACATAATGAGTTATAGTGCATTATATGTTGGTCACATGAAAATGAAATATTATTAAGTATGATTAGTTAATGAAGGTAATGGCACTTCAGAGGTGAAAGAGATCTTATGGATGTTATTTGGAGTGTCCCTAGGGATTAAAGAACGCATACAATGAGAGTAACATAAGATGCTGATTTGGGTGCCCAGAATCTTTAGCAAATACACCTATCTCAAGACAATGTAACAGTCTCGGATGGTTTTGGAGTTCTTTCCTTTTGCTAAAAAACAATGGAATTAAACCCACGTTTGTTTTTTACACACTGCTTCACATTGGGGAATAACTTTTGACCATCCTGTTAGAGCTTCTCACATTCTGATTTAGGAAATTTTGATGCTGATGTGCCCAACCTAATTTGGACATACTCCTTGTTATAATTTTTCACCCAAACCACACACCTTTAATGTTCTAAGCAACTTGGTAAAATATCCAATTTAATGTCAATTTCATGCATTTATTTGCTTTCTCCGCCTATTGTGTTTTATTATCATTTATTTTGTCCATATTTGTTTCATGGTACCAGTAAATGCAATGTGGATTTTCCACCCCTGAGCATCAAGAAATTTCTATTTCAAAATGTGTTATGATGCATATGGTAGTACGAGATCTTTGCTCAACTTTCGGCAGAGAATGTGCAACAGAGGAAAAATGAAAAGAAAGTGTCATCAGGGTTTTTCATGGGGAGGACTTATTCAGTAGAATTGAATAATGAAAAATGATAGGGTAATCGCTCTACTTGTGTCACATAGCAAGAGCCCTACTTGATATGATTGGTAATATTTGACTGAGAGGGAAAGCTGAAACATGATAATCCCTTTTAAGTTGGTTCATTGATTTTCTTTATCCTCTTTTTGATATTTGGCCAAAAGAATACCCTAAGGTGCAGAAACCTTTTGTTGAGTCAACCAGTAGATCTGGCTCATATACCTTTTCTATCCACGAAGCTTGGGTTAGTTCAAAATGGAAGGTTAAGCTGTGGCTAGCCATCTTGTTCAGGGCTATATATTTCCTTCATCCTTCACCCCATGTCGCTCACAAGGGGAATCTTACACCTTATGAGCCCCGTTGGTCAAGGCACAGTAGATATACAGACCCATTGAACTGTAACTGTGTAATATGGACTCTAAGATGAACACAGAGGATGGCCCCGCTCGCTATGGCTGATACTGAAGTTAGCTGTTCTGAAATAGGCTTGGCTCTGCTCTTGCAGATGTCACCTTGTTCATTATTTCATTCCGTCAAGCCGGTTAATTGAATAAGCAAGCATAGCTAGTTCCTCTCTGTACACATGATGGCAGTGCTGCTCTGTTGTTAGTTAAATAGACAAGCCTCAATCCTTTCTTCCATGACAATCAAAAAGTATGGCAGTGCAACTCTGAAAAGGGCTAAAGAGGTTTTCCATCAGTTCAGCACCATCCCAGGACTTATGGAAGCAATAGTGAAACCAACGTATGCAACTTGCATCCAGATGTCAACCAATGCTTCACTCAAGGAGATGATTCCCCTGGTGCTTTTGGTTATGGTAACAACACTGATCATCAGGGGCACATTCTTTGGAGTGCTGGAATACTTGCTGGCTTACTAGTTTGTGGTGTTCAAGTATGTTGTTTGCACTGAACCATCTTCAAAGTTTTGGCCTCAGGTACTCTCTTTCATTTCAATAGCTCCCCAACATAATATAGTAAACTTTTCCGATTGTTTCCTTTCTTAGGTTGCTATGGGACAATGCTAAGACTAATATTCAACTGTTAAAACACAACTTTGTTCTAGTTCAAGGAGGTTAAGAAATTTTTACTTAATCTGCTTTTTACTTGACCAAAGGTTTCAGTAATTATTGCTCGAGTTCACTGAAATTTACCCTTTTGCTTCATACAGAATCAAGATTTATGTTGTCTATATTTTTCATCATTTCTCTGAAAATTCGATCCTTCTGCTTGAGAACAGAAGCTGTGGTTTTAAATAATCTATTCTGAATATATCATGAAGGCTGGTTTTTCAGAACAAACGCAAGACATAAGTCCCAAAGGGATCAGATGCTCATATGGCTGCTGTCATTTGTGACACGGTAGCCTGTCCCCTGAGTACATTTCTGGGCCATCCTTGAATATACTTATCAAGCTGATGGCAGTTGAATCCTTGGGTGTTTGGTCTTTTAAACACTATATTCCCAAGGGTTTTGTATGTTGTAGATTAATTAATGGATATATGTAAAGAAGAATAACTTTTCTGTTGGCAGTAGTGAATTGCATATAACTTGAACCTCACTTTTGATTTACATTTTCTGTAGGCCACCCTGAACTCAATAAATCTTGATTTCCTTGTAGTTATCACTTGTTGATGAAGTTGAATTTCATCATTATGCCTGTGAATCTGAGTGACTGAGAAGCATCCATTCATTTAACTAATATACCATATCTTTGTTCCGTCTAGCTAAGCTTGGAGGGGGAGGATAGTTGCCTTAGAACTGTGAAATAAACAAACTACACTGTAAGCAAAATCATGACCACAGTTTCAATGGAGTTTCTATGGACAAATCATTAGATTCTGTCTTCTCTTGTACATTTTTTTTTTCTCATATAAAGAAAGAAATGCAAAATAAACGTCGAAAAAACACTAATTAGAGCACAGCTGCCTTCTTTTTAACTCAAAATTTGATGTTCTTTTTTAGGCACTTTAACAAAATTAAATTTCTCCATGTTGGCTCTTGAAAAAGAGAGATAACAAATATATATATATATAACTAATATTATGGCAGTAATTATAAAAAAATATGCATAAGAGTGGAAAGGATGGCCAGGGACATCAGGGTTGAGTATATATCAAGTGAGAGGAGTGGACAATCATGAGACTCTTGAATGGCTTCAAAATGAAGCATCTAAAACAAATGTGCTCAGCCAAATTGAATTGGCCGGCCCACTTGTTAATAGATCTGAGTTGATTTTTCACCACATACAAAGTCTGCCAACCATCATCACCTTATGTTATGGACCTATCTGCCTGAGTACTTATTTTAGCACCATATTAAATTATTCTCAAAATATCAAAAGGAAATAATTAACTGTTCTTGTCATGTCCTACATTCTACAATAACATTTGGATAAATTTATGGGTACAATGAGTTCCTCACAAAACAAAAATTAGTGTTAGATAGTTGTTAATGAAGCATGTTGCATAATTTTGCTTATGGACCCTTCTTTTTTTGGCCCAATTGGAAGGGTGCCTCCCGTCAAATTAGGGGTGTATGAGGTTGGGTTCGGGTAGTTTAATGATTATGCAATAAAAAATTAATATGTAAATATATAATTATCTTTTTAAATTAAATTATTCGGGTTGTTCGGTTGGATTTATTTTAGCGGTCGATTTGAAAGATAGACAGATTTTATTTGTATTCCTTCACAACTTAATTTATTTGTACTTACATCACAGATATATAATAATAAATAAAAAAAAAGTAATTATCGTTGCAATTTAATTTAAATTATATTAAAAGGAAAAACAAAATAGACGAGAGGGAAAGAGAGCAAATGGGCGTTTACTAAACAAAATTTAAATACTTATGATTGGCGATGATTTAAAATATTTATAAGATTGACAATCTTACATTAGTCTACAACTTGCCAAAATTTGCATTTTCTTCACTTTAAAAGTCTCTTAATAGGTTAAACATTATGGTTGACTCTATCTCCATTCAAATTTGCAGAAAATATCTTTCAACTATATGAAAAAGTCATAGAGCATTATAAGATACGCAAATCATTGATGTAAGATGATTGTACTTTAATTTGAATGTAATTATAGTATATATATATATTTTTTAAAAAAAATAAAATTGTATCATTAAAACTATTAACATATTAGTATTACGACTATCATGTTATATAATGTTACAAAGAATTAAGTATTTTTGTCATTTTTATTACTTTATTTTTTGATTATGGAAAGTTGTTCACAAGTGTATCTCGTAAAAATGGGCAAATTTGGAAAAAAATAAAATAAAATGAGTAAATAAAAATCCATGCCATTTGCTTGTAAGCGCCCCTAAACAAAAATACCATAAAAAGCAACCCAAAACTCACATGCAAATTGGTAATATTTATATAATCCATATCATTAACGTCCATTCACATCCCTAATTCAAACCAAACTCAAAGGCTAAATCCGTCATTTTACCTCGACCCACACCCTACCCCTACAAGTGTTTTGCCCCACCCCAACCTGCGGACGCTCCAACTCGTATTAGTTTCCAATCCCGACCCGCCACGTAAGATCAATGACAACCCAACCCGACGTGGCATCCCCTTATTCGTCAGCGTATTCGGGCGCGTCCACGTCTGACCCGGATCCGAGATAAAATTCTGCAGAAAAATCACGCCTACATAAACCCCCTCTCACTCTGCTGCTTTGTCACTCTAGAAGAGCACGCAGCCATGGCGATAGTGCAGAGAAGATTGCAGATCATAAATCCTGATTTTCTCTTTCTAGCTATTACTCTCTCTCTACTCCTCGCCATTTCCTCAGCCAAAGTATTATTCGAGGAGCGTTTCGATGGTATTGTTTTTTCTCTCTCTCTCTTTAATTAGCTCATTTTGTCCGTCATTTTAATATATTGTTTTGATGTTTGATTTTTGAATGATTGGTGTTTGACGTCTGTTTTTGTGTCGATCTGATTGCTCTTGATGTAAGGATATTACTTTAGGTTTAATCTGCATCTAATTGAGATCAATTTATTGTAGATCTGAGTAACTTTCGTGTTTGTTTTTTTTATGTCGTATTTCTGTGTTCGTAAATTATGGAGTTTCGATTCCTGAAAATGCTGAATTAATTGAGATGAGAAATATGACGAAATTTGCCCGTGAAACTGTGGGTTGACTTTGCGCTGTAATCATTTTGGTACTGGATAATTGTTTGTTGGTGTGGTCAATATTAACTTTTTATGATTAATTTGGCCGGATGCTTCTTAGAATGTGGAAAGAATAACATCATGTAGTTAGAGCTAATGTCATAGCATTTTCTACAATGCATTCAACGGCTAGTTGGTTGGGAAGAGTATAAAACCTTTGATCCCTATGACAAAAGGTGAGTAAATGTGCATGCTTATGGAAGCCGCTCGGTGTAGTTTTGAGATGAGTGATATTAATGGAAACTTGTTGAAATTGGTAAGTGAAAAATGGTGGTGGATGGAGTGGGGGGGGGGGGGGGAGCGGAATATATAAGTCGAGAAGGCCTTGCTGTTGTGTGTGTTAGTGCAAAATTAGAGCTTTCCTTTTCAACTAAATGGATGGCATTTCCCTTTCCAGAATGCAAGTGCTTCCTGTTTTGCTGACAGAAAAGCAATTGTCCCCAGAAAAGAAAATGATCAGAGATTGGTTATTTTTTATTGTCTTCTATGAACTTTGATAAATTAGTTGCTTCTCATATTGGTAGTTTTGTACTTATGATTTTGTTTGCTAAATTTTGTAGATGGATGGGAGGGTCGGTGGGTCAAATCTGACTGGAAGAGAGATGAGAACATGGCTGGCGAGTGGAATTACACTTCTGGCAAATGGAATGGAGACCCTAATGACAAAGGTGATTGAATCATTTTGTCTATTGTGTGCAGTTTTTATGTGTAATGAGGTACACAGTGTTGTGAAATGTTATTGTTTTCTGTCTCTTACTGCAGGTATCCAGACCAGTGAAGACTATAGGTTCTATGCCATTTCTGCTGAATTCCCTGAATTCAGCAACAAGGAGAAGACCTTAGTTTTTCAGTTTTCTGTCAAGCATGAGCAGAAGCTTGACTGTGGTGGTGGATACATGAAATTGCTTAGTGGTGAAGTCGACCAGAAGAAATTTGGTGGTGACACTCCATACAGGTTTATGCATCTTCTGATCTTTCCTCATCCTGGACTTACTTTGTTTGTGTACCAAATGAAATTGCTGGTTGATTGTATTGTATGGTTGACTGCAGTATCATGTTTGGACCAGACATCTGTGGCTACAGCACCAAAAAAGTCCATGCTATTCTTACTTACAATGGGACAAACCACTTGATCAAGAAGGAAGTTCCATGCGAGACTGACCAGCTGAGTCATGTATATACTTTTGTCCTTCGCCCTGATGCTACTTACAGCATCTTAATTGACAATGAGGAGAAGCAGTCTGGCAGCTTGTACTCTGACTGGGATCTTTTGCCTCCAAAGCAGATCAAGGACCCTGAGGCCAAGAAGGTATGTAGGTGTACTTATACATCAAATTTAGTTCCAAGGTGCTTTAGATTCTGATATTATACTTTCTGGATTTCAATGGCAGCCTGAAGATTGGGATGATAAGGAATACATTCCTGACCCTGAAGACAAGAAGCCAGAGGTAAATAAATATTATAAGTTTTATAGAATATGGCTTTATCCTAGGAAGGAAACACGAGAGAACTCATGTTATTGAATTGATAACAAATTTGATAATATCTATGTTGACAGGGTTATGATGACATCCCAAAGGAGATTCCAGATCCTGATGCCAAAAAGGTAACTAAATCACATTTCCAAGTGTTGGTTCTCCATACCAGAGGCTAGTAACTGATGTTATTATGTAAAAATGCTTTGCATTTGCAGCCTGATGACTGGGATGATGAGGAGGATGGTGAGTGGACTGCGCCAACCATTCCTAACCCTGAGTACAAGGGACCATGGAAACCGAAGGTTTGATGGAATTTCAGTTTTTAGACTTATTGGTATTGTTTATTAGATGGACTGCATATAAATATCGTTTTTCTATTACCAGAAAATTAAGAACCCTAACTACAAGGGCAAGTGGAAGGCACCACTGATTGATAACCCAGGTATTTTAATCTCTCTTTTGCATTTGACTGCATCTCACAAGGCCCGTAGTTTAAAATTTCACTAATTTTGATGTTGACATGATTGCAGACTTCAAGGATGACCCAGATCTCTATGTTTTCCCAAATTTGAAGTATGTAGGCATTGAGTTGTGGCAGGTAAAGGGATTTTTGCCTTTTTCTGTGTCAGTTTTGTTTTCCTTTTGGATTTCAGTGCATGTATCAGTTTTCTTAGCTGAGTAATTATACGATTTTGCAGGTGAAATCTGGAACCTTGTTTGACAATGTATTGGTATCCGATGACCCTGAGTACGCTAAGAAGCTAGCCGAAGAAACATGGGGCAAGCAAAAGGATGTATGGGACATTTGTTTCAAAAATTGTTTTTTTCTTCCTCCTTTTCCAGACCTCCTTTTTCCTTGCAAAGAGGAGGAAAGTATTAACTGCTTATTGATGCTTCAATGATATTGATAATGCAGGCTGAGAAGGCTGCTTTTGATGAGGCAGAAAAGAAGAGGGAAGAGGAGGTACTATTTCATAACCTGGACTTCCTACCACTGGATGCATCATATTGTTTTTTTTTAGTACATGTTCTTTAATGAACATATTCTGCAACTAATTCTTACTACAAAATTGTGTGTTCTTCTGTTCAGGAATCAAAGGATGAACCAGTTGATTCTGATGTAAGCACTAAATCCTTTTTGCAAAATATGTTGTCTGGATCTGCCTTTATTGTATTCCTGTATTCCTGTATTCCTGACTGGGAGCTCATCGTCATTTGTTTTACAGGCTGAGGATGGAGACGATGACTCTGATGATGCTGAAGGTGATGATGCTGATGATGATGCCAAATCAGACTCAAAAGAAGACTCTGCAGCCTCAGTCGATGGTGATACACATGTAAGAGCATCAATTTCGGTTGTTTTTAATATATTCTCTACAATCTGCTTGGTGCACTTTCTCATCTCTCTTCCGCCTCTTGTTTATTTGAATTTTTTGCAGGATGAACTGTAGGGTGTGCTTGGAGCATCGTAATATCTGACTGACATTGTGCCATCAAGATCAGCTTGGGCAGTTAACTGCCCAATCATTTTCCTTCTTTTTTTTTTTTTTAATTTTTCAGTTGTAGCTTTTTCTCTAGGGAAAAGAAACGGTTGGAAGCTGCATGAAAGTATTTGTGGCTGATTGCTTTAATTTTATTTGACTTTGCCATTAGAAGTAAAAGACAGAAACAGGTTTTGGTTTTGATTTATGAAATAGTTTGAAATTAACTATTGTTGTCATTGCTTTCACTGTTCTGACGGGAAATTTGCTAAACATTTATAATAACTATTGATTGACCATAGATTGGCACAAAACGAACTCTGGCTCCTCTTACTACGGTCCCTGTATTTCTTAATATCGTTTAGAATTATCGCATCTTATTCTTGT
The DNA here is from genome assembly GCA_019321725.1 of Paulownia fortunei. Classification (NCBI taxonomy): domain Eukaryota; kingdom Viridiplantae; phylum Streptophyta; class Magnoliopsida; order Lamiales; family Paulowniaceae; genus Paulownia; species Paulownia fortunei. Next base: position 20,018,906 of record CM033106.1, read on the forward strand.
ATCCGAGTGTTGGCAAATTAGGCCTCGTTTGGTTTTCTTATTAGAGGGAGGTTTTTCATCTTATATTATTTTGAAAATACAAAATTTCATTAGAAGTGATGCATTATATTTTTTTATTTTTTCACTCAAAATAATTCTCAACTCTATATTCCTTAATTTTCAAATATATTTTTGCAAAATATCAATCAACTCATCTCTTCTAACCCTTTGATTATGGATCCACAACTATCTATTAATTATTATTAATATATTTTTATTATCATCTATATTGCTAATACATGCCCACAACTATCTATTAAGTCTCAATATTTTATCTCTATAACAATTTACATTATTAATATGGGATTTAAGATTTATCCTATTAAACATCTAATTTATATAAATATTAATTGTGAATTCCACCACTATCAAAATCACTTAATATTATACACACATTTTGGAAATGATTTTCTTAAAAATAATAAATCAAATATAATTTTATTTTCAATTCTATAAAATTTTATATTTGAAAACAATTATTCAAACAAAATTTCAATTTCACATGAAAATCAATAAAATTCAACTAAAAATGCTGAATGACAATTTTCAACAAAAAAAAAAACAAAAAACAAACGAACCCTTAGTTTCTCTGTTGAAAGTCAAAAGAAAAAGCCTTGCGTTGCACTGTTGCTTGATCCTGAGAAATGGAAAATAGTGACTATTGGGAGATACTTGACCAGATTAGAATATTTACATTAAATCCATTTCTAACTTTTCACTGTTATTTATACTTCATCATTTTTTACAATTATTCTATTTAATTAAGATGGCTTTATTGTTTTAAGCAAGGATCTATAAGCCTTTGTTTCTTTGCCATGAAAGTTGTTCCGAAAAGTGTTCCTTTCGGGGATGAAAAAGTGATTTTTTTCGCAATTGTTGTCAAGAAAATGATTTTCCAGTACATATCTTGTGTTGCTTTTGCCAATTAGTTCAACTTTTTGACTCTATTTCAATGTCACTTGTAGCAAAAGGGTTGTACGATTGACAATTTCCTCCACAGAGTTCACAAAATTTTCCTCAGACTCAGCTGCAGCCTTCAAGTTTACAAAATTGTAAAACTAGGAATCAGCATCAGACATGGCAGTTCACTTCGAGAAAACAAATTAGAAAAAAAAAAGATACTTATTTCTAGGTAGAAGTTGCTAGAGATAACCTTGGAAAAATTGCTAAGACACAAGTCAAAAGATGATGAAGTTTTTGTTACTAAGGTTCTAGGTTAGGCTGTGGCATACTGTCATCTATATTAGCAGGAAGGATGTTTAATAAGCTTCAACATATTTTCTATTCGTAATGGTTTTACCAAATGGAAATCCATCCCTGCATCAGTGGTCCGACTAATTTCCTCTGCCTCTGAATACGCAGTTAGTGCAATAATAGGAGTGTGAACTCCATAGATTTCCTCCTCCTTCCTGATCAATCTTGTTGCTTCAAATCCATCCATTACTGGCATCTGTGAAGAGCAAAACAAAACAGTGATGTTGAAAGTTATTTTCTTGTTACCAAAAGAAATTATAAAAAAAAAAACCCATTTGGACAGAACAAGCATTTGACATATAAATGTGATTCCAATTTCTTTTTGAAATGCAACAAAATATATTTTGTGAGAAATAGTACCTTACAGTCCATGAAGATGTAATCAAAGGGGAGAGCACCTTCTCTCATATCTTTTAGAGTCTCACAGACTAGATCGAAAGCTTCTTTTCCATTCTCACAGACATGGAGTGTGGCTCCAAGTTTGCGAAGTATTGTTGTTGACAGCATGCGTAGCGTACTGTCATCTTCGACCACCAATACTTTTTTCCCATTCAGAGGCTTATTGCTGCCTTCTCCATCAGTTTTATGAATTACCACCTGCTCAAGTTCATTCTTTGGGACCTGCACAGTTCTTACTTCAACCGGGATCCTACTGTCTCGTGAGGAACAATGAATTTCTTCGGTTGATTGAGTTTTCTCTTCAATAAGGTTGGATTGAAATGCACCTCCAAATTCAGGGAGGAGTCCTAGAACACGATATAGATGTGACCCGTGCAAAGGTTTTGACAGAATGTGATCACAAAGCGGTGTGATCTTTTCATCGTCTGAATCTATTGAGTCGTTTCGCTTGACAGGATTTTCCAGCCACACAAATTTGCACCGGACGTTCTGAAGGTCTTTCCTGAAGTTGGCCAAAACTGAACATAGTTCTGAGACAGGGGCTGCATTGGCATCAATCACAATGAGTATTGAACTTGATAGCCTTTTGGGACTTGAATGTTCTTCCTTGGTGCCTGATAACCCTTCACTAGAGTTGTTGGATGGAGACTTGTGCAAGATATCAACCACACTAATCTCAGAAGAGCTAAACTGTGAGAGGTCCATCTTTTGCTTTACCCTCTCAAGAACATGGAAAAGATCTTTGCTTCTTTTCACAACCAAGACTTTGACACCGAAGCTCTGAATAAGCCTTTTGGAAATTTTTCTGCGCTCTTCACCAGCAAGAAAGAGAATGACATGGGATGCATCTGATCTAGGGGGCAATGACCGAACATGCATCCCAAAACGATGATGAATATTGGTTGGATATCCATCATTGTTCATATAAGTTGCTTCTTCCTCTATATCACCAGTGGCAGGGTGACATGCAGTGAGAAATACATTGAACCTGAAGCAAGTGCCTCTTTCACCTTGCTCTTTATCAAGAATCTTGATTTCACCCCCCATTAGACGCACCTGGAATAAGAGCTCGTGCTCTCCATAAAAAATTCTTAACCATGAAATAAAGAAGAAAAAGAAAAAGAAAAAAGCAACAAGTTTAGTTACTTACCAGGGACTGAACAATTCCTAGTCCCAAACCAGTGCCTTGTCCAAGGGCTGTTTCCTTAACCTGAACAAAGTTTTCAAAAACCGACTGTTGCCTCTCCTTGGGGATTCCTTTTCCAGTATCATCAACATCAAATATGTACTCCATAGAATTAGGATTTTCTTGAACTGTATGAAGGCCTTCCAAAGTGCTGAAGCTTCCCTTGTTCTTGTAGCACATTCTTGACAAACAGTTCAACACGCACTTACGGTTGGACGCAATTATTGCATTTTCTATGCTTGTTTTCCTGACCATAGCTCGAACGGAGATATGACCTTCTGATGTAAACTTGGTAGCATTGCTCAACAAATTGCATAATATCTGCTTGAGCTTTCCCCTGTCCCCCCTGACAAGGTTAAACTTTAAGATTGAGCCATCACTGGGATCGAGCACCACATCTACACCTTTCTTCATGCCAAGGGGATAGAACATATCGACAACATCCTCAAGAAGCTGTGCCACGTTAAATTCCTCTTCTTCAAGTTGCATTTTTCCAGCTTCGACTTTACTTGTATCAAGAACAGAGTTTAATATGCCTGAAGCAAAAAGAAGCAAAATAATGTAAGTATTAAAGAGAAGTTGTTAACTTGGCTAGTCATGAAACATGTGACTGGCCCACATTCATTTTGCTAAGGTACTGGTTTGAAGCAATTTAGGACATTATATGGCTAAAAAAGAAACGGAATAAGTTCATCCGAAACAGACCTAAGAGGTCCATTGCACAAGTATTCATCTGGCCTAAGTTGGCTACCAAATCAGAGTTCAGTTTGGCATCTCCACGACAAACATCTATCAGACCAGTTATGGCTGCCAAAGAAGCACGTATGTCGTGACTAGCACTGGCAAATGCAAGACTCTTGTTCATGCTCTTGCGTTCTGCTTGTTGAGTCGATTCCATTTGCTTAACAAGAGCAGCACATAGAAACATTTCTCTTCGGGCCGATCTCATGATCATGATAATGAAAGCACCAACCGAGACCACTATAATAGCAAGAATAAGCACAAGGAGCATCAAAGTCAGGGCGCTATTCTTGTGGGCAATACTTTCCACGCCTCTTATGGGGAAAGCTAGCACATATACCTGTTAAAAATGTATTTGAAAGCTAATAAGATAGACAAAATGGACTCAATAATCATTGTTACATCTATAGCTCAACAATAATTTTGTGGATCTTTCCTGACATTATTCTTTCCTTGCAAAATCTTAAGGAGCTATTTGAGATGCTTCAATGCAAGAATAAGGAATAAATTGCAAAAATAGAAAGAATCAATAGATAACACTGATGTAGGAATAGGACTAAAAATGATCAGCCTAAGCCCTCAACAAAGTTAACAGAGTTGTGTTCAATAGATTTGAAACCTGTGCTGTATTAAAAATAAAGATAAAAACTGTCGTAACGAATATTAGCCTGTATGAATGTATACCGATTCAATTCCTCCAATTTCAAGAGTTGAGCAATAAAAGATGTGTTTGTTTCCCCTGATCTTCATATGAAAATGACTCAACTCTCCATCATCCAACTTGCAAGAATAGTAATCACTTTTATCTTCAACATCACCCTTCATATTCACTGTTTCCACCGAGACTGTGCTATTGTTCACATCTATACGAGTATCCTGGAGCTTGCTCTCCACAAGTACTTGGCCACTACTCGTCGCCAAGTGAAAATCCCCACCATTAAAGTCAAGACCAACAAAATGATCAGCGACCACCGTCGTGGGATAACCAATGGAGATCAGTCCTCTGCCATCCATTGCTACATTGTAGAGAAAAAGAAGGTCTTGCTCTTCATCCCATTCTGTTCCCAATGACGAAAAAGCAGCCGTCTTGTTTACAGATTCTTGAACTAATGTAATGTTCACCATTATGATTCTTGTGTCACAGCCAACTGCTTGGCCATATAGCTTCCCATTGTCGCGATCAACCGGTTGAGTATAACACTCTAAGTAGGAGGATGATGAAGAAGAAGAAGAATTTGAAAACACAGCAAACGTCCCGTCATCATCAGTGTTGTAGTACAAGAACATTAGGCCATCCAATCCAATGTAAGAGACATGGGAAACATGTGGGATTGTCGATAGTGCCAGGAACAACGACGGTGCAACCTTTGCTTGGATTGCGTCAAACGACAACTCAGTTCCACTCAGGGATGAACTAAGTGTTCTAGCCAAACTTGATGCAGAAGAATTCAGAGGAATGAGAAGCCTTGCTGCGTTTTCAATTTCTAAGAAAGATGTATTCCGAAGTTGTTCTGATAGAAAGTCTACAAGATTCTCTGTCTTCTTACTCATGCAACATAGCTTCAAGATCATGAAACTTGACAGCCCCTGATGCATGCATAGTATTTCATTAGCAGTCCAAAAAATAATTAATATTGCATCAAATATGAATAAAATAAGGTAATCATTAATCATTCTTATCACCAGGAGTATCAGAAAACAAAGAGGGCGCATGAGTATCTTGGAGCACGACTTCATGACGTTCAAGTACTGAAAGAAGAGATTCTATGGGTTCTTGGATACTCTTTGTTTGCATAATCAAGAAGGAAAGTTCTATAAAGTTGAGTTAGTAAACGAAGTAGGTCGTTGAGAGAGATGCGGAAAAAAGGAAAGTTCTATAATGTTAGTTAGTTAAGGAGGATTTTGGTTGTTGAGAGACGTGGAAAAAATCATGCAAATGCCTTGTTAACAAGAGTAGTCATAAACAAGGACTCTCCTTAATTTAGTCTGTATAAATAATATTACTTTATTAAGAATTTAAAAGTATCAATTTGGTATATTGCAAAATTGCTGTTCTACACTTTCACTATTTGATTTTAGCTAAACTACTGTATATATTTTGGATTTCTTATAAATGTAATTACACTTTCATTTATTTATTTTTTTTGGCAAAAGAATCAATATGTAAGTTGTCAATACAACTTAAAATGCTAATATTTAAATTACAATTAACTATTGGATTTGATTATAAAATTGTAATACTGTGTGAGAAAGTGAATAACTTATTTTTTTTTACTGTTAAAAGTCTTGACGGCTCAGATTTTTAAGTCTTCATGATTATGAAAATCTCATTTGTTTGCTTTTGAAAGGACGATATTCTAAAAGTCAAACTTTCTTTTTATATTTTTAAAAAGAAATCCGTGCAGAAGCAAAAACATCGTAATATATATATATATATATATATATATTATATATATATATATATATATCTTGTGTTCAGCATGATCCTGATATGTGGGATATGTGACTGTAACACAAATTTCGTTCTATATAAAAGTAACAAATAAAAAATATTATATTTTATTGAATTGAAATAATAAATTGATTACAATTTTTATAATTTCTCTGATAAGAAATTTTGGGATTTGAACTTTAGGAAGTGTAATCACCCATTTGATCTTCTGTGAACTGGATTTTGTCTTTCAACCACATTAATTTGAGGGTTTAACACCTTAATATCGAATCAAATGTTAAAACTTAAAAAACGTTGACTTTAGAATTCGACAACTTGTTGATGGAATTGACCATTTAATATCTTCTAATATGGATTTAATCTTCAATAACGTTAATTCAAGGGTTTAATAATTTAATCTCGAATTAAACGCTATTATTTGAATAGATTCTGCGATGAACGTCTTGATTTTCGTTTTAAACACCGTGAATCTCCTTGAATTTGATCACCTTAGTTGAGAAAATTTCCTTCAACACCTTTCTTATTTGAATCTCTTTTTCACAACTTATGTCTTTGACTCTTGTGAATGACTCTTATTTATACTTATAGGATATATGTTATTTGATAAGTCATTGATGAAGTAACAATTTTTGATTGATTTTTTTATGATTTGATTGATATCTATATTTTGATAACAAGATAATACAATCTTAATTTTCAAAAATTAAAATTTGACACTTGGCGAAATTTAATTGGCCAATAATATATATTATAATATCAATTAATTAACTATTTACTTTACAAATTAAATTTGTTTAAATCTCCAATATAAAAAAAATATAAAATTGATATTTAATATTATTTTGCGCGTGTCGTTATTTAATTGATATAAATTTAATTTGTCTACAAAGAGCTACTGAAAACTTATTCACCAACATATGTCTTAGAATGAATAAGTAACTTGGCAATATACAGTGGCAATATACATAATCGCAACAATCAAGTGGTGAGAAGACTTCAATTTCCCTTTGAATTTATTTGGTTTTATTTTCTCAAATTATACCCACATAAATTCATAGTTCATGTGGTGTACTCAGACTTGGAGCATCAAATTAATACCAATTCCTTCCCACTTTGAACTCCAGCATATTTAAGTTTCCATTTTTCTTCCAACTTCTTCACCTTATCTGTTCGTTTTTTTTTTTTTTTTTTTTTTTTTTTTTTAACAAAACTCAGCTTTTGTTAACACGAACTCATGGTAGAATTGGGACATCTTCACCGAGGAAACATAATCCTTATTCTAATTATCTTGGCAAAACTTGACAATTCACAATTCTATTCTTTATCCAAATAAAAGCTGAAAATCCTTCTTCTACTCAAATTCTGCTTCTTCCCATATAATTGGATAATGAAAAACTCCTCAAATTATACCAGCACTCATCAGCAACTATAAAAGGGCTTTCACAACTGCATTACAGAACCGTGAAATTACTTGGGTTATTGAAATTTCTTCTCTTCATTTATTCATCCTTGTTTGAAAAAAAATTGGTGGGAACATTCTCACAATTGCACCAAAAGAAACCTTGCATGATTCAGCATGCCATGTGTATGTGAATTTGCTGCATTCAATTTATTCTTTGCTTCAAATTTCAACTTCGAAGATGGTGACTTTTCTTTTATTGAAGCTGACTTCTATCCTTCTTATTGTAGATGCTGATATTTGAAGAGGATATTCAATATCAATTCTAGATTGCCACTCTAAATATTCACAGCTTCCAGTGGGTTGTTAAGCAATTTTGTTAACAATAAGGCTTGTAAGTTTAACCTTGAACTTAGCACTTGATTGATTTTTTTTTTTAACTAAGCACTTGATTTTAACTAAAGCTCTTATTATTTTATTATTATTATTATTATTATTTTTTTTTTTTTATATGATGATTACTTTATTCTTCTTTGTTGTTCTTTGTTGCTGGATCTAACTCTGAAAGATACATTCAACACAGAATTCATAATTTGCTCCCAGCAATTGAGTTATTTTCCTACGTTCGTCGCAAAGAAGCCACTTTTTTTTTATTTCTCTTTTATTTGTTGTGAAGCTTATCACTTTCTTTATTTTGTAGGTGCTGCCACTTTGAGGAGATAACTAATTGCAATTTTCAGCATTAATACAAATTTAAGACTTTATCGAGAGCACATGGCTAAATTGAAATCGAATTTTTTTTTCTAATGCTTTGAACTTTTTTATAAAATATGTTGATACCTCCAAAAATATTTTTGACATATATATTTTGATTTTACAATTTTTACAATGGTTTACTTCAAATATACTTCATCTATTTCTAGTGTCCAACACTTAGTGATTCTTGATGACGAAAATCAACCCATGGAGAATGTCATAATTTTGGTAGTTTATACTCCCCTTGTCAGTCGATACGCGAAGCCATGGTTAAAGTTGACGAATTCACTTTACTTGGCAGAATGGTCCAAAGAGATTTCATTGAGCAATAATTCCAAGGTGTGGGCTTTGCAAGCAACTCCCCTTCAGTAATCGAATGAGCCAACTGCATTGCCAACATGGGTGGTCATATCATCGAAGGCAAAGCCAAATAGGGAGATGCCGTTCAGTTTGCTGGTGAATTCCACTACATCAAGGGCTATTGAGAATGGACCGAAGACATCCTCAATCAATGCGAGCACAAGCTTCTTGCGGCGCAAATATATGACTCAGTATATGCTTCGTTGTTCACGTATGATCGCAATTCTGACATAATCAAGATTTTTTGCGAGGCGTGGTATCCACTCACCAACACTTTGCTGGTGAATTCCACTACATCAAGGGCTATTGAGAATGGACCGAAGACATCCTCAATCAATGCGAGCACAAGCTTCTTGCGGCGCAAATATATGACTCAGTATATGCTTCGTTGTTCACGTATGATCGCAATTCTGACATAATCAAGATTTTTTGCGAGGCGTGGTATCCACTCACCAACACTTTATTGACTTCCCTTAGAGAATTGTCCATATCATTGTGGAATTTGCATACTCTCGTGGGCCTTCCTATGACTGGATCTTTATATGACAAAGTTGTCCCCAGTGCCAAGGAGCTCACTGGTGTCGATGAGGCAGGGAGTAGATTTGTCCCTCGCTCGTGCAAGCATCTATTTCATGCTTAACATTTGCTTCGAGGGAGTGCTAATGGAGATCAATCTTCTCAAGTATCCATCGATGAGTGGGTTAGATTTTGGTCCAAGAAGGCTATTAAGTATCATCTTTCTCCTCTATGAAGATAAAAGAAGGCGAGTCATTTCAAATCAACCCATAATCTACTTGGTGATTTTGACATGCACGAAGAATGGTGTCCATTAGAGATGGCCTTATTTTCAAAGTTTGCCGTAAAAGAGAGTTCAAGAGATGAGACATATTTGGCGGCACATTTAGCTTGTTGGCTTTGTGCATTTGTCCTTCCCAATGATGACATTAATTCGATATGCCCCAGTACCTTCAAAATGGCGAGCATTATGGCAAGTGGACGGAGGGTGAGCCTTGTTGTTCCCGTTTTAGCAAGCATCTACAAGAGTCTAAACAAGGTCACAAATTCTCCAAGACCATCTCATGTATATTCAACGTTCACTATCCACTTGATCTATAGTTGGTTGGTGCACTACTTTAAGACTCATTACCATGTTTGGCAAGGAGTACGCAGCCCTAAAATGGCGATCTTTCTAGCGAATGTGGCGTAAAGTATTATGATTCCAAAGAAGCCCGTAAGCAAATTCATAAAAGAGACTTCATTTCTTGGACTTGCACCATGATTACCAAGAGCAAAGATTTCTTATATGTTGACAATGGGAATGTGGAGGAATTTGAGCAAAACCACTTCATCGTCATCCGTTCGAACTATCTTTATTTGAGGTAAGGTGAACGCTTCATTATTGAACCTTATAGTCCCCATCGATTTAGTCGCCAATTCGGATTCTATCAAGTAGTACCAGTAACTCTCATCCGCAAAACTTCTTTGGAAGAAGGAGTTCATTATTGACGCTTATGCACTCTGTCCAGATCTATGTCAAAGGCTTGTCTTCCATATATGCCCCTAAATGCAAATAAATTCTCTTCTGAAGATTACAAGACATGGTGTACCAACATCCATGGAGGTTACTTTGAAGAAAATATTGCGAGTTTAATCAACGTGAAGCCAAGTAAAGTTTCTCTAAAAAACAAAGAACATGATAAAGGAGATGGTCCTCTTGGTGGAAATGCTCAAAATCCCACATATGTATCAATCACTTCTTCTCGCGACAGACGTGATGCCCAAGCCATTGAACCTCTCGTAGCCAACAAGAGAAAGGATGCCCTTCCCTCTTTGGAGGAAAATGGTAGTAGCAATGTGGACCTTAGAAGAGACTCTAAAAGAACCCCGAGTCTTCGGAGGCAAGAGACGTCGATGTTGGTGATGTTGCAAGTAATCCACTACAAACAGAGAACTTCGTTGAAGAGGTCATTTTCTAACTTCTCCATCTTTTTTTTATAACTCTTTTCTAACTTAAAACATGTGATGTTTCAGTTGGAGAAAGAACTACTCAATATTGATAATGGTGAAGTATTACAAATTAACCAAAGATCGATCATAGGCCCCAACTTGTCATCCACAAATTTTCCAATTGATGAGGCAACACAAAATGAGACACATAACTCGACTAGGGCTAAGCATACACCCCATTATGCTGCATTTTCAGTGTTTGAATGCGAAAAATTCATACTTAATCACTAGAAAAAGTATCTTCAAAAGTAGTGATCTTCGTGAGAGGATAACAAATATTTTGATCGAATCCCTTTCATCCATTAAAGATGACGTGTTATTTGTACTTGAGTCCACGAAGAGCTTTATCAATTTTGACATTTCTTATATAGGAGACCCATTAAAAGAACTTTTTTCCAAGGCAGCTACTTATGATGAGGCAAGGTCAACATCTTCTGAACAAGATCCAAAGAACTTCTTGCACAGTAATTGAGTAAAGCTAAAGATCGCCTCCACAAAGTCAAGATTGGAGAAAACAAAGAGGTTAATCAAATCCAATTTACCAAGGAGGAGTTGGAGCGCATCAAGAAGGAGCTTGATGATTTGAAGGGATGAAAGAAACACTTGTCTACATCATTGAAATGACAACAACTTCTCCAGAGTGCCCAAACCAAACTTCATAAGATTGAAGATGAGATTGTTGCAATCAAGAATACTTCTCCATTGAGTGATGAAGCGATTGAAAATTTGAAGTCTTCAATGGTCCGTCTCGAGGCTGCCAAAGAAGAGTTGAAAAATTTAAGACCCTTTGCTTAGTATTTGTTTAAAACATTTCTCTTTCTTTTTGCTTCATGTAACGAACATCATTATTTTTTAGATTACATAATAGAAATTGTTCTTTTTCTATCTTTCAATCCTTCAAGTGCATTCATGTTCATCAAAATTCACAACCCCCCACCCCCTTTTTTTTTCAAACTACTGTCCTATACGAAGAGAAAACATAATTATCCATGATTGAACTTAGAAAATATCTAAGTTGCCTACGTACCCCAACAAAGGGATCAAGTCATAACGTAGTTCAGGAACACTTTTTTTTTATTTGATGGGAGGCCGTACACATTTTATACTCATGTAGGCCAGGAGAATCTATTGTTTAAACACCCTAGACTAGGTGGGGTATGTAACATTTTAACCACATAAAATACCTTTAGTGGGGTAAATTAACAGTTTAACCACATATATTCACTTTTGGTGGGTACCATTCACAGTTTATACCCATGTGGGTTAAGAGTAACATGTAGTTTAGGCTTATGGGTCACAGATCATTCTTCTAACTTTACGTGTAATAGTGTTTTAAGAATTTTCCATTGATTGGGCCAATTCTTAAGCCATCTTCGGCAACCAACTTGTAAGCGCCATTTGTGTAGACCTCTTTAACAATGTAAGGACCATCCTATTTTAATGTGAATTTATTTTCAATTCGATGAGTAGTACTGATGGGTCTTTTTACAGCAAGCACCAAATCACCAACTTAGAAAGAGCGTGACCGTACTTTCTTATTGAACGCCCTAGACAAGCGAGTCTGATAGCATTCAAGTATTTGTTGCACTTCCAACCTTTTCTCATCAAGAGCCTCTAACTTTTCGAGGCGTAGGCGCACATTTTTTCCTCAATTAATCCTTCTTGAACGACTATCCTCAATGATGGAATTTATTGTTCAAGATGAACTAAAGCTTCAATATCACACACCAGTGCATAAGGAGTCGCTTGAATAGGCCTCTAAAAGTGGTTCTGTATGCCATAAAGTTTCTCCAATTCTTTCGTGGCAATATCATTTTGACTTTGTAATCACTTTCTTCAACAAAGTACACAAAGTCTTGTTGAATACTTCATCGAGTCCATTAGCAGCGACATAATACATGGAAGATTTTCTTTGTTTGAAACTAAATTTGTGACAAAGCTTATCTATCAAATTATTGCAAAAGGGTTTTCCATTATCTGTGATTATATATCGAGGAATCCCATAGCGATAAATAATATCAATACGGATAAAGTCAGCATCTTCTTTACCACTTTGAGAGGTATCGCTTCAACCTACTTAGAAAAGTAGTCTATTGCAGCCAAAATGTATAAATGTCCGCCGGAAGACTTTGTCATAGGTCCAACCACATCTAAGGCCCAAGCGTCAAACAGCTATGAAGCAACAGTAGGGTGTAATGGCTCAGACAGTTGGTGAATAAGATTTGCATGAAATTGACAGGCTTGACATCTTTGCGTGTAATCTATACAATCCTTAACTATTGTCGGCCAATAGTAACCCATCCTTTTTATTTGTAAGTGCAACTTTGGGCCTAATTGATAAATACCACAAATCCAAGAATGAGCTTCTTCTATAATTGGATGGCTTCATCATCACCCAAACATCGCAAGAAAACTCCATCAAATAAGCGTCTATAAAGTGGGCTTTTGTAATAAATGAAGTGAGCCGCACGACGTCGAATATCAACTATTTGATGTGGATCATCGGTAGTTTCCCATACTTCAAATAATCTACAAATGGTTGATGCTAATCTTCTTTCTCGACTTCAAACACTTCGGCAACTTGATTTTATTCATTTTCATCACAATTTTCGTCCTCGAAGATTGGTGGTACAACCCAACTTCTGCATATTAGTATACAAGTTTCACCTTTAGGCATGACAAGTGTAGAAGCGAGATTTGCTAAAGCATCAACTTGTTTATTATATATCCTTGCTTTATGTTCAATAACTACATCTCTCAACCATCAAATAAACCTTCTAGCATAATTGAAATATGGAAGTAACTCAATTTTTCTAACTTCGTACAATCCAAGCAATTGATTGACCACCAATTTAGAATCTTTATACACTTTCAGATGTAGTTATTATATATCAACAACCATTCCAATCCAAGGATAAGAGCTTGATATTCAACAACATTGTTGGGGCAATTCTGAGTTAAGGTAAAGGAGTAAGGCAACACTTCTCCATCAGATGTAACAAATATAACCACTGCACCGACTTTCTTTTTATGAAAAGCTCCATCAAAGTACATTTTCCAAGGAGGAGTGATTTCTATTATAAGAACATCTTTGTCTGGTAAGTCATCAGAGAGCTCCCACTCAGCAGGAATAGGATAATCAGCCAAGAAGTCTGCCAAAACTTGTCCTTTCACAGCCTTTTGAGGAACATATATGATCTCAAATTGTTGAAATTGAATGTACCACCTTACAAGTCTATCAGAAAAAACTAACATTGTTATAACATACTTCAGTGCATTTGCTTTCGAGATAAGACGGATGTTATGAGCCTAAAAGTAGTGTTTCAATTTTTGGATTATAATGATAAGGTCCAAACATTTATTTTCAATTGGTGAGTAGTTCAACTTGTTTGGCGTCATCATCCTACTAAAATAGTACAAGACACTTTCTTTTCCATCATTATTCTCTTGCTCTAATAAAGCCCCAACAGAACGTTCTTGAGCAGCAATATAAGAAATCATTGGGCGTCCAAGTACTGGTGCAACCAACACGGAAGGCTTCATCAAATAGATATTTATACTCTCAAAAGCGTTTCTACAAGACTTATCCCATTCAAATGGAATACCTTTTTTCATAAGTCGGCTAAATGGCTGGCATCGACCAGCTAGGTTTGAAATAAACATTCGAAGATAAGCTAACTTTCCTTGCAAACTTTTAAGTTCGTAAATGTCTTGAGGTTCAGGCATCTTTAAAATCGCATCATCCTTTGCTTGCTCAATTTCTATCCCTCAATGGTGAACGATGAACCCGAGAAACTTTCTAGACTTAACACCAAATGCCCATTTCAACTGATTCATCTTAAGTTGATATTTCTCAATCGTTCCATGACTTTTCTCAATTTTCTAAGATGATCTTCTCTCATTTTGGACTTCACAACCACATCATCAACACAACACTCAATATTTTTATGGAGCATATCATCTAAGATTTTCTGCATAGCCATTTGATATGTAGTGTTGATATTTTTTAATCCAAACGGCAACACCTTATAGCAATATATACCTTTTGGACTATGAAATGTCATTAACTCTTCATATTTTAGGGCCATGCGTATTTGGTTATACCCAGATGATCCATCCATGAAAGATAATGCTTTATGGCCAGTAGTAGCATCAATCATGAGCTCAGTAATGGGCAACAAAAAGTCATATTTGGGACATGCATCATTCAAATCTCTGAAATTGATACAAACTCAAATTTGACCATTTTTTTCTCACGGGGACAATGCTTGAGATCCATGTAGGATACTTAACTTCCCAAATAAACCCAACTTTGATGAGTTTATTCACTTCAACCTCAATTAAAGGGACCAACTCAGGCCAAAATCGACGTTGAGCTTGTTTAATAGAACGAACTCCCTTTTTAATAGATAAGTGATGGACTGCTACTTTCGAATCCAATCCAAACATCTCTTTGTATGACCATGCGAATACATCTTTGAACTCATGAAGTGGTTTGATGTATGCTCTTTCTTTATCAATGGCCAACAAAGCGCTAATATAGATTGGTCGGGGACTGTCGACATCACCCAAATTAATCTCTTTTAGCATATCTACAATAGCTTTAACGTCTTTTTCAAGTTCAAGCGGAGTAGCTTCAGCATTTTCCTCTTCCATTTTTTCACTTAAAGTGATGTGATATGTTGATACCATATATTTCTCTACATGTTCCATCTTCTTAAATTCCACACACATTATCATTACACCATTTTTTATCTTATGCTAATTATTTGCATAGCATCACCCGTTTTGCTAATATAACCGCCATTGGTCAATTTGAAGGTTTGTTTGCACAAGTGATCCTTAGCATTTCGACATGTTGCACGGTCAAACCCAATATTGATGTGATAAGATGAAGCTACACTTTTCCTATCATCTTCGTCATATTGAGTTTGTGTAAAAATAATAGTTTGCAACTTAACTTTTAATACTTTTTCACATGATATAAGCAAAGTAGTGCATCGCCTCATATGAGATCGAATTAGACTTCAAAATTTTTGGGTGGTTCGTGGGTTACTGACCATTTTCAGATGTTTTGATATCTTAGAGATAGCAAATCTTTGACGGTTGGCTCTTTTACTCCCCAACCTTTTGAGCGGGCCAAGTCTATCATAGATAAATATTCGCTTTATTTTTTTTCATTATCATCAAAAGCATCATCTGTCGATAAAAATTCTCCTTCAGACACATGATTGTTGCTGGCTTTTTTAATGGCAATGCGGATAGGGTTTTGTGGTACAAACCCAATACAAATTTGAGTACTTTGAACAATATGCCCACTTTCTTTCAGCATCTTTTAGGTAGCTGTAAATTCATGCACTTGTTCGCCAATAGCTTCAGGAAAAAGTTTACCCAAGGTATAACTTTTTTTTGGGTTGTATCCAACTTTAACAAAAAGTTTATAAGCTTTTGGATCAAAGCATTTTTCATTTTGGATTCCTATACATACCCCATATTCTGTCTCAACTCCTTGAGTTGGGCGAACAAACCCTTCAAGTAGCTGAGGAGACGATTTCTTTGCATCGAGCTTTGTTAGAGAAAGCATCAATTCTTTCAAAGGCCCAACCTTAGTGAGAGACGATCCTCCTTTTACATGATCTCTATGAGTGGGAAAGTGTTTTTGATTTTACACCCTTCAACTCCATCATCTTGTTGCTTAGATTTCTCATGAGATGGACTATTTTTAGCCTTAATTTTCTTTTTATCTTCGAGATAGTACTTAACATCAACAAAATGTGATTCAACCTCAATAAAAGGTTTATCATCACCGAGCACTCTTTTTACCACGCCATCTGTACAATACTTGAAACATTGGTGCAAATGGAAGAAATTACTCCATTTTCATGCAATCAAGGATCACCAAGAAGCATGTTATATGAGGTTTTGGCATCTATCAATAATTTTAATCTTATAATGCCAAGAGCTCTTTGCCCCCCTTGGTCGAAACCTTGGATCATCAAACGACTGTTTGCAAGTTCATCCATGGAAATCCCCAACTTCTTAAATGTACGCAAGGGTAGATATTTACTGCAGAGTTTCCATCAATCAATATCATATTCACTTTTTGCTTGCGAGTACAGCCAATAATGAATAATGGTCTATTATGGGATTTGGAACCAAGTAAGAAATTTTCATCAGTGAAGGTCACTCACTACCAACACACAATCATAACTGACATTGTGAACTTCATTTTCAGACAGAAACTTTATTGGAGGAAATCTTTTGTTCACTTGTCATGTTACATGAAATGTCATTGTCATGATCAAGCTTTCCACCACCATTACATCTAGGCACATTCTCCATTATAACATCAATAGATGCAAATTCGATGGTGATAAATTGACAGTTGCATTATCTTTCTCAAGCGAGATCTTCCCTTGACGAGCTAAGTACATGACTTTGTCTTTGAATATGAAACAATCATAGAATGGATGCCCCATCAAACGATGGTACTTGTAGTACTTTAGGTCATCAACACGGCCAGCTTCTTCGGGACATTTCATTTAAGGTATTTCAATGAGATTTGCTTTGAGCAAGTCATCGAATATTCCAAAGATATTAGAGTCAAGAAATGGATATTGTTTTGCTTGCATATCTTTTAGAGTTAACTTTCTTTGCCCTCTTCTTAAGGGGTGTCTTTCTTTTCACCACTCTTATCATTTGTGTTGCCTTTGAATTTCATAGGTGCTGCATTGATCGCCGTAAATTCTTTGCTTGGAGTTTTGGAGAAAGATTTGCCCCCCTTTTTAGCTTCATACCTTTCTTGGGACCTCTGGAGCTCTTAAATGGGTGGCCCTTCAATTCCACTTGCAGCCATACTCTCAACTCCATATCGTGGGCTCGAGTAGCCAACTCTTCAAACATTCTTGGTTAGATTCCTTGCAGGATATACCGAAGGCCCTAATGTATTCCTTGGATGCACAATAGCTAAAGCTTCTAACAGTCGATCTTTACAATTGAGACTTAAGTTTTTCCAACAATTGATGTAGTCGATGACAGGCTCTTTCTTCCACTAACGTGAATAAGTGAGTTCAATCATGATAACCGTCCATCGAGTACTATAAAAGCGATTGAGAAACTTTTGTTCAAATTGATCCCAACTACCGATTGAGTTTGCTTTCAATTCAGTATACCAATCAAATGCATTTCCTTTCAATGAACGAATAAATTATTTCACTAAGTAATCTCCATATCTCCCAGCATCATTACATAAATTAATAAAATGGGCCACATGCTACTTCGAGTTACCCTTGCCATCAAATTGCTGAAATTTTGGAGGTTGGTAGCCAACTGTCATCTTCAAATTGTCGATCCTTTGAGTGTATGGTTTGACATAAGTCAAGGACGACTTGGAGCTCCCATCGAACTTGTATTTGATAGTCTTCATGATAAACTCCTTCAATTGGTCAACTGGAATCAACCCATCAGATGAAACTTGGAATTCTTTAGTTGAAGGATTCTCCTTTTCACTTGAATATTGCTTCGTGGACATTTCAACTTTATCATGAACCTCAACTTGTTTGCCCATTACGCGGCTAACATCAACATTGTCTACTTTGTTCATCAATTTTGTGATTTGAGAGTCTTGCTCTTAAACATATTTAGTGAGTTCCTCAATGGCCTTCGTCAAACTTGCAATTTACTCCTCGAGAGTTGTAGCATTTGTCACCATGACAGGCGCTATGTTTGATGTAAATGAGTAACTTGATGCTAAGCTAGGGGTGGATGATACAAATTCATCCTTTAGGTCTCCATCATCTTCGTTTGTGTTGGTAAGATGTGGCAAATCCTTCTCAACAGTTTCGAGCAAAGGAGTTATCTCGGAAGATAATAGTAACTTTTTCGACATACTTCTTATGACGACACCAACACTTTCGCCTACAGCATTCGAAGAATTTGAAGTAGTAATTTTTACTATTGCGACCTTGCGAGTAGTCATTATGATATTTCATAACTTCTGAAGAAAAGATATGAGAGGTAGAGATCGTCCCACAGGGCGTGCAAAAAATTTGTAACATAAATTTCGTTGTATGTAAAAGTAACAAATAAGAAAATTGTACAAAAATTAATTTTATTGAATTGAAATAATAAAATTGTTACAATCTCTATAATTCTTCTGATTTTTCTCTTTAAGAACAAGAAATTTGGGAATTTGTACTTTTGAAGGTGCAATCGCCGATTTGATCTCCTCCGAATTGGATTTCGTCCTTCAATAATGTTAATTCTAGAGTTTAGCACCTTAATATCGAATCAAACGTTAGAACTTCAAGAATGTTGACTTTGGAATTCGACAACTTATTAATGGAATGGACTCTTTAATCTCCTCCAATATGGATTTAATCTTCAATAACATTAATTCGAGAGTTTAGTAACTTACTCTCGAATTAAACATTATTATTTGGATGGACTCCACAATGAACATCTTGATTTTTGCCTTAAATACCGTGAATCTCCTTGAATTTGATCGTCTTGGTTGAGAGAATTTTCTCCAACACCTTTCTTGTTTGGACATCTTCTTCACAACGTGTGTCTTTGACTCTTACGAATGACCCCTATTTATACTTGTAGGATAGGAGTTATTTAATAAATTATTGATGAAATAGTATGATTTGATTGACTATTCATTATTTGATTGATACCTATCATTTTATCGCAAGATTTGATACAATCTTTATTTCTAAGAATTGAAATTTGACATTTGGTGAAATTTAATTGACCAATAATATATTATTAATATCAATTAATTAACTATTTACTTTAGAAATTAAATTTAATTAAATCCTCAATATAAATAAAAAATATAAAATTAATATTTAATATTATTTTGCACGTATGCCGTTAATTTGTCTAAAGTAACAAAATAAGAAGTTCGAAATTTTAATTAGTGAAAGCTTTTGAGGTTTTAGTTTGTCAGTGTTTTCTCAGATTTGAAGTTAAATGATAAAAATGCATTTCTATTTTCTTTGCAAGTCAATACAAAGTTATCTTAAAACTTTTTCTTGAAAAAAAAAATTATTTCACTACTTTATGCTTCAATCAAGCCAATTCAAGATTTGTGTTTGAATCTCATTAAATTAAAATGAACTAGGTAACTATTATATTTAAAAGAGTTTCTACTAAATTACCATTAAGAAAAGTATTAAAAGCAATTTACTTATTTAACAAGACCAATAACGTTCGAATAAGGTAATCGCTGAAACCTACTTGGTATTACTCAAAAAGAGTTGGTAGTCGTAATTAACAGTTCACAAAAAAACATAGTAAAAAATAATAATGATTCACAACATCGTTTAAACAGTACTCAAGGGAATCATAACTTATGAAAACATTACAAGTCACTTAAATGTAGATACATGTTAATCAATTAGTAGCTCGAAATTAGCATAATTAGTAGGGGAAATCATTTATTTGGATACGTATAAACAGAAAAACAACAAATGTATCTTTTGAGAAATCTCGAAATTAGGAGTTTTGTTAGTGCTTTATCCTTTGAAAAACCAATGAAATTAAGAGACTCGTTTTTTTGGAATATCTATTTTTATATCGTTGACTCTTAGTCATAATTAATTTGTCGTCAGTTATCTCGCAAATGTAATTTTATTCATTAAAACGTACAAACTCTGATAAAATATTTTAGCTCTTCATTATTTTTCTGATCTGCATTTCAATTAGGGTTGAATATGAGATACGTTGAGGTCGTACACAATTTTTGCTAATAAATGCATTCTTTTTGTAATAATTTTTTTAGAAAAAGAAAATTCATGTATTTATTGGATATTGGATACATAGGGTCATGCAGGGTCAACTTGCAAGGACACTTAACAACCTAACTTAAATTGTAATCATGTCTATAGTTGTTTAACAATTTAAATGAGCTTTTGCAAGAACAAGCTACAGATATATGGTGATTTTGAGAAGGTTTCCATACCACTCAAAGGGGCACACTACAACATATTTATTAAAGAATGAATAGAATTTTTAATTATAAATTTTATTATATTATTTATTATATTATATTAATTTTGATCACGTATATAAAAATTTCGTGCGTGACACACAATTAATATAATATAATATAATATAAAATATAATAAAATTTATAATAAAAAATTCTATATAATCAACAATTGAGAGGATCCTAACAAAGGCTCACAATCCCATAAGAATTTTTTTTCCCTGTAATCTTTTGACCAATGCAACTTCATACAATTATTCATCTATCATGTTTGCTAAAATCTAGTCTTGTAGACTCATAAAAAATTACTATATTTTTGTCCCATTTTTGTTAATCTTGTTTGATCTAATGAAGATTTAAATTAGGGTTGAAAATATAAATTTTTTATATATTTTTAAACTATTATCCTTAAAAATAGTGATTGAGATTAGTAATGTTATTTTATTATTTTAAGATAGAGAATATTTTAAAAAATAAAAAAAATATTTTAAAAAATAAAATTTTATTTTAACAAGTTTTAAAAAAGAAACAGAAACTAAGCTAGATGGAATATTGTAGAGGCAATAATTGAACCTCGAAAATGACATGATGGCCAACGGCCAAATCAGGTTTTTTTAATAATTTCATACTATTTTAAAAATATTTTATCAAATTAGCACCAATCACAAACCTTTTCCAAATCGCCTTCAGAATTTTGTTTAAACCAAAATATATATATATATATATTGCGAAGGAGGCCCTTTTTCCAAGCCGCCTTCTAAATCAAAAAATAAAACAAAATAAAAGTAACTGGCTAGAATTCAGCTGTCTATTACCAGCCTGAAAAGCTGTAAGCTGTCAGCGGACAACCCTAAAGTCAATTCGACAAACTCAAAGTCGGTCAAACCAAGTTTTTTTTTTAAATAAATAAAAATTCGTTCGTTAAATACCTGGCTGCTTGTGCTTCCTCTTCATACAGAAACCAGCCTTCACCAACTTCTCACATTCCACATCCCCTCTACAACTCTTTCTTCTTCTGAATTTTTTTCTTTCATTTTTCCTCGTTCTTAATCTCATTAATAGGATAATTTAGTTGATATTACTGATTTTAAAGTAAAAAGGTGAAAATTTTAATTCTATGTTACGTTTATCTTTTATTATGTGTTAAAAAAAATTATAATAAAATTTTCACTCTTTTTTGAAGATAGTAGATTTGTTCATCTCTGAGAAATTTAAAGAAAAATTGCAATTATTCAGAATATAGGTAAGTTTTTTGTATTATTGTTAAATTTTTAAATTGTAAATGAAAATTAATTGTGACATAAGAAAATAATAATGATGCAATAGAATGTATGTGAAATAATAGAATGTGTTTGGGGAGCAGAATAGTCTTGAAGAGCAATTTGATTATGTGGTTTTTTCAGTTTTACATTGTGAGCTCGAATTATATAATTAATTATGGCCAAACTTACTAAGTCATTATGTGTATACATCTAGAGAAAGAAATAATCACTAACATATTAAATAGAATCTTTGCAAAAATTTACTAATTAGCATTAACATCTAGAGAAAGAAATAAGCAATAACAATCTTTCTAATTAAGTCACTAATGAAGAAAAAAAAATATCTGCAAAAAAATTAGCCAAAAGAGGGGTTGGGGATAGGAGATGGGTTACGGGTCTGCTTTAAATTTAAAAATATTAATGGAACGTGTTTGAATTCAAACTTATAATTAATTCGATCTCATAGAAGTGGTTTTAAACTTGGCTAAATGAATTTCGAGATGAATATAAAATTTAATTTTATAAATCTAATTGGGTTTGGGGTGGATAACGGGTCTTAGTTAACCTACCTCGAACTCGTCCCATGTTATTATTATTATCAATATCATTATTTAATTATAAAATATATATTTTATAATTATTAAATAGTTTAACCTTATTGATTTTTTAATCGAGTGATTATGCATATTGCAATATTATTAGATTAATTCAAAGATTATTCAAAAAATTATTTGCAAACTCTAGTTGCAATTCAAAAATATTTTAATCAATTTGTCAAATACAAACATGCATTATGAATAAATTATATTAAAATTGAAGAAATTGCATGTAGGTATGTTATATAAAATATTTCAAAATAGTAAGACACGTAACTAATTATATTCATCTTTTATAAATTAATGTTATTATTACATTTAGTAATTATGAAAGATAAAAAGCATAAAATATACACTCTATTATTAGTACTAAGTCAAAAATGTCAAAATTTAATAATCATATAAAATTAAAAAGACTCAAATTTTATTTTTAGTGGGTTGACGGATCCAAGTAGATTGGACTTATCGGATTTTAATTCAAAGAGAGTCCTCAATCAAGGTCAGAAGAGTGGATCAGAAATCCAATTTTTTTTCTTCATCTTGCCAATCCCAAATTTTATCAAAATCATCCCAACAAGTTATAGAGAGAGTAAGAGTGCGGTTAGGAAGATTGGACCGCTCCAAAAACTGTCATCCCTGTTTAAATTTTTGACATGAGACAAGGGTTCCCATATTAAATACTCCTAACATGCTCCTCTCATTTACTACAACTCTACCACCTGCTATTTGTTTCCAACCTACATTTATTTTTGTGGGTCATAATGTATGAATTAAAAATTACAATGCCATTTTTGAGTAAATATTTTATCAATGAAACACCTTTTACTCAAAAGAATTGCATGATTATTGATGTGAGGGAATAAATTGTGATCTTTTACTCAAAAGAAAAAATCTTTTTAATCAAAAGAGCCTATGTATACAATGGCATATCCAAAAAGATAATTTTTTGGAGCGTTTCTTTGTTGATTAGTAAAAGATAAAATACCTTTATTTAAAGTCATAACATTTAAACTATTATGAATCAATATAGTAAGTCACTTAATATAGCAAATAATGTTAAATTATCATTGTTTTTATTTGTGTATTTTAAAAGTGCGCTAACTTCGTAATTAATGTAATTTTGTCTTATTAGAATTGAATTAATATATGTCATTTTATCTTAGTAATCATTCGAAAAGAATAGGATAAGTAGTGATAATAATAGAATTTTAGTTGAACTATACTTTTTGAAAACTACTATAGTATAGTGTTTAGATAACTAAATTCTGTTGAAGAAATTTTTTTGATATGCATTACCAACTTAATAGATTCTCTCTTTCTTTTATATGTAACATTCTGATTTTCATAGGTGGAACTGTGCTATAGGTTTTACATTCTAATTCTCATATGTGAGTTACAGTTTGTAATTTTACTTTTGCACAAATTTGATTAAATTTAAATATTGTAGGCAAGTTTATATCTTTTAGTGAGTGTATAATTATAATTATAATTTGAAGATATGTCATGTCAACATAAAATTTAAGTTTTGTTGTATTGGAAGAGGTAAATCAATACAAGACTTTGAATTTGTGGAATATGATCATCGTTCATTAAAAGTTAGAATAATATTTCAAAAAGATAAATTTAGAGAGCTAGCGAAATTATTTGAACGACTGACATTGATAACAATCAATACTTAATACTTTAAGTATGTACAAAATATTTGTTTGGTGATATAATGGGGTAAAGCAGAACATTATATCTATAAATGATGACCATACTTTGGGATTTTTCTTGGACTTAGACAATGAGATTAGTTATCTAAAACTTTATATAAAGACACAACAAATTCAGTTTAACATTGTTCTGGAGATGTCAATTGCCGTTAATAGGGGCCCTTATGTCTCGCTTTTTAGCAAAAGACGATGTACCTAATTTTCTCTTAGTTACGTAAGGATTAGCAAGTGTTAAATTCATAAGTTTTTTTCTAAATGCTTCTACTTATGTCAAGACAACCTAGGAATGTGGAAACATAATAGTGGTAGAGAACCAATGTTTGCAAAGAGGATTCCTTCTGAGGATGTGGATGACGAGGATTATGTTTATATTAATGTAGTGTTCGAGGCTAAGACTTTTGCAGATCATGGTGAGGGGACATCAAACTAACATCAAGTGTCTGCTAATGAACAAATGCCCTTCCCTATAGATGAAAAAGTCCCTTACACAACCATTCTATTCTTTTTAATGACACGTCTAAAAGTCTTTGTTGGTTCGATTGATGTCTATATGGTAAATGGAGAAGGTTTTGTGATTATTCTAAAGGAGAGATCTACCTTCGTATAGTCTTCATAGACAAGTTGTATTTGCAAATAGCTGTTAAAGATTATTCTCTACAGATTGAACAACGCGAGTATCACATGACTCAGAGAACATCAAAGCTGTGGAGAGTGGTCTGCAAATATAACACACCGGATTACCCCTACAGACGGTACCTTCGAGCAATATTGAAAGAAAAAATTGGATTATTCAACATCATAAAGTATGGGGTGCCTTACACATGTGTTTTGAGTGATCTGTCTCTTTACCATGGAAACTTGAATAAAAATATCATTGCTAGCTACTTATTGGGAATTATTCGATGTTATCCAGCTTATGTGAAAGCCTAGTATAACCTGAGGCATACGATTGAAAATGTAATGGAATTTGTGAGAGCTCAATAACGAAGCTTCCTAAGTTCATAGAAGCCTTGCAAAAATGGAATCCTGGTACAATTGTTGAATGGAATCATTATGATAACCAAAAATCGAGAAAGAAAATGCTCAATTATATATTATGGGCTTTCCAACCATATATTGAAGGGTTCCAAAATTATCGTAAAGTTATCAGTGTGGATGGAATCCATCTATATACGAAATACAAGCATAAGATGTTGATAGTTGTTAGCTTAGGTGCAAATAGTCAGGCTCTCTCTCTCTTGCTTATGCAATTGTAGATGAAGAAACCTTCATGTCTTGAAAATGGTTCCTAGAGATGGTGGCCAAATACATTATTGGAGGGATCGGAGGCATGTGTTTGATTTCTGATCGACATCTTGGCCTTCTTGGAGATTTTGAAGGCTTACTTAAGTTCACTGCTCTGCGTGGAGTCTATCGATTTTGCCTCATACATGTGTTTTCAAATTTTAACAAACATTTCAAAAATGTTCACCTCAAAGACTTCTGTTTAAATAAGAAGAGTTTGATTACAAGATGGAGGAGATCAAAAGCATTGAACCGAGGGTTTTGATTATTTGAGCCAGATTAATGAATCTGTAATTTCAAAATCTTTCCTTTACTTTGGAGGGCACATGTGAGTCATATATAACAAAGGATGGGAGGGTCCTAGATCAGAAAGCCCACTGATGTGGTCCAAACCTTGGACCTTTTGAATTTTTGAGAATCAACTTCTTGTGGTTTTTTCTCATCAGGGAATGATTGCAATAGATGCTTCTGCCTGCAACATAAACAAATACTTAGAGGTCCCTAGGGTTGATCCAAGGATAACTGTTTGATGCTCAAGTCAATAATCGAGCGAGAAAAATAATCAATAAAAAATTAAAAGTTGTAAATATGCGTAGCTCGTCAAATGGTATGGAGAGATAATATTTATAGATGTTTATTTTGAGATTTGGTCCTATAGATCATTTGCTTATATTGGGCCTAGCATGCCTGTTTGCGCTCCGTTGGGCTACAATTTAATATTTATAAGCTTAGTTAGATTATGTCCATCATATATCCCCCAACTTTTAGACGAGTTGATGCGAACACAGTTCAATTGTAAGTTAGTAATTTTAGGTAGGACTACTAACTTTTTGTTTTTTTGGATAAAACAGGCTTTTATCTGATAGAGGTGGGTCTAGCCTATCTTTGGCCTCCAACGCGCCCGGGTTGGGCAACAATATTATTGACTTCAGTTGAGGGTATCTTGGGCATCAAGGTGAACAAAAGTTTGAACATTTAATCAAAGGCCATTCATTTTAAGAGAGCCAAAAATTAGAGTTACTCAAAAATGCCACAAATATGGGGAATTGGCGTATCAAAGAGCTATATGACTTAGTTTATTTGAGCAAGGTTCAGATCCCAATGATTTTTTGCTTTTCTAAGCAAGATCGAGCTTTGTCTTAATCTCAAGTTCTCAGGTTGATCATACTCCAAGAAAATTTGTGCCTTGCTCGAGTTTCTATTACGCGAGAGGGTGCCCTAGCTTCCAAATGGCGAAGATTCGGTTTGTCCCCCAGGTCCATGTTATTAAGAAAGCTAGGTGCCTCTTGAATAAAATTTAGGCTTTTTGATAAGACTTAAGCTTTGTTCATTAGAAACTTCGAGGTATTCCAATTTTTTGTTTCAGATTTTCTACATCCGAGTTTCATAATAGTCGCATCCCTTTTATTCAGTTGTTTGTTGCGTTATGGTACACCCTTTAGTAAATGCGTTTAAGTAATGAGTTAGATAAGTTGCTGAATAACATACTGCTCTAAAGATATTTCTTGATTCTGGTGCCAACTATATATCTTTTTTAACTTTTAGAGAATTATCTTAATTTTATAATATGTTTCCTAGTGACAACCTCGATAGAGAGAGTGGGTGATACTCGGGGCCAACTATAGCTTTTT
Organism: Paulownia fortunei; assembly: GCA_019321725.1. Taxonomy (NCBI): domain Eukaryota; kingdom Viridiplantae; phylum Streptophyta; class Magnoliopsida; order Lamiales; family Paulowniaceae; genus Paulownia; species Paulownia fortunei. The sequence continues at coordinate 20,045,981 of CM033106.1, forward strand.
TGACCTCAAGGATCACTCTAGCTTTTAGGGTTAGAGAATCTTACTAATAACTTTGAAGAAATATTGATACTCGAGGCCAACTATAGCTTTTTTGGCTTCATGAAAGTAACTTTAACTTTTAAATTTTTTACTTTTGTAAATAATCCGTATACATTTTGGTTTCATCAATAATCTCACATATATAGTCCCACATCTCTCGAGTAAGTATTAGAATGAAAGTTAGTTTGGAGCAAGCTGCTTTGTGGAATTTAGGAGATTTATTCTGAAAGGTATTCGACTTGTTAGTTTGATCATTCGAAGAGAAAAATTCTTTTTCTATCAATTTTTTGTTTTGTCATTTTATTTTTAATATATTTTTTATGCAAATACAAACGTCCAACTCGATGAATGAAGAGCCTGCATGGGTGTGGCCATAATAGAAATTGGGCGAGCCCAGATAGACAATGTCAAATCGAAAGCTGGGCGAGGGCAGATCGAAAGTTAGAACAGAAACTGTGCGAGGCCAAATTGAAAGCTGGGTGAGGCCAAAATAGAATTGGGTGAGGCCAGAATAGAAACTAAGTGAGGCCAACTGGACGAGGCCAGCTTGAAAGCTGGGCGAGGCCATCCAGACGAGGTCAGATCAAAAGTTGGGAAAGGCCAGCCTCAGGCTAGGCTCTCAAAATATGGGCAAGGCCATCTGGGCGAGAATCGACTCTTTGAATCTTCAAGAAATAACTTCTTGTAGTTTTTCATAGTTCTTCCTCATCAGAAAATGATTGTAATAGGAGTTCTTGCTTGCGACAAATAAACGGTTAGAGGTTCTTGGAGTTGCCTAAGGAATAATCATTCGGTACTCAAGTCAGTAATAGAACGACAAATAATCACTAAAAGACTAAGCTATAAATATCCAATATAAATGACGTATCTCATTAAATGGTATAAAGAGGATATTTAGAGGTGTTTATTATGAAATTTAGGCCTAAGGGCCCTTTGCTTATCTTGGGTATTTAGATATGATTATTATGAGATTTAAGCCCTGTGCTTATTTTAAGTCTAACAGACCTATTTATGCTATGTTGAATTAAAATTTAATATTCATGGACTTAAATATATTATATACATCCCACAATCCCATAAGAATTTTCTTTCCTTTAATATACAATCTTTTGACCAATGCAATTTTATATAGATATAGATGCTCATGTATTATGTTTACTAAATCTAATCTTGTATACTCATAAAATGTTTACTACTTATATGAAGATTTAAATCAGAATAGGAAATGTGAAAATTATGTATATTTTTTTAATATTATATTTTAAAATAATAGTTGAAATTAGTAATGTCACATTATTATTTTTAAGCAAAAAAAAAAAAAAAATTAAAAAATTAAAATCTTAAAATGTTTCCAAAAAGTAAAAAGTATAAATTAAGGATAAATGGAATATTAAGAAGATGCAATAAATGAACCTCGTCAAAAGGAAATTACATGGCGGCCAACGGCCCAAACCTTAAGAAGAAACCATTGTACCATGAAATCACAAAATACAACAAAACACAGAGCAATGTATCAATATTTACATGCAAAATCATAGAAATAATTGAAGAAGCATTTGGAAATTAATGGTCTGCACCATTTTATTTTGGCTTCTTCACTATCAAAACTGGACACTTCACGTTCTGCACACAATGATTACTCACGCTGCCAAGAAATGCCCTGTCAATACAAAAAGAAAAAAAAAAAAATTTATCAGCCAAAATTAAAAAATAGTAAGCAAAACAAATCTTAATTAACGCAGCTAGTAAAGTGCAATAAGCAAAGCATTAGAGACATGGACTACTTAGTTGACAACTATTAAATTTTAAATAAATCTTGAGTCTTGACAAGTCCTATATAAGCGGTTCATGTGATTGTATTTATTTTTCGGGAAATACAATGTACTGATTTTTCTTTTTCAATGAAATGGTCAATTTTATTTTTCTACCAACAAAACCAATCAGGAACTATTAAATTCATAATATTGATTAATCATGCACTAGAGCTTACATAATAACATTAATGTCAAATTAAACCAACACCATTGTCCATTAATACACATGGAATTTAATTCTATAATTTAATTTGTATTATTTTTTTTTGAAGTTGGATTTACATGTTTCTCCAAGTATCACATCTTATGCTTCTAATTTCAACCCTGCAATTTGTATAAAATGCAAAACATATTGGAGGTAACTTGTCTCGTAATTACCTATTCCTTATTCCATGAATTCGAATCACATTGAAAAAGTTGAAAATCAATCAATATTCTCTTTTAAAATATAATTTGATGATAAGCTTATACGACCTATCAATCTAGTTGGTCAAAAATGTTGGTCAAAATTTTGAGTACTAAGAATAAAAAAGAAAACTAATTTTAAAATAGAGAGACAAAAAATAGCTCTTAATTTGAACCTCTATTATTAAAAAAAACTACTATTATAGTAGAAAAATGGTTATACATAGGTACAAATAATCTTAAAATGCCATTAAAAAGAATTCAAAGTAAGAGTACAAGGAGTAAGAGAGGCACCTTTTAATGACACCATAGCCATGGCTTCCCATGACCAAAAAGTCAACCTTCAACCTCTCAGCCACCTCAGAGATAACATCCCTTGGATCACCATGCTCCACCATCGTCTCCACCTTAACCTGCATACCCCAGCACACATGATAACTATCTCAAATACATGTCCATAGACCATTTTAACCCCACAATTTACAAAAAAATAAAAAAAATAAAAAAAACTCATTCATCCAAATATTCATAAAAAAAAAACACATCACAGCTATCATTATATTTTTTTTTTCTAAAAAAACTTATATTTTATTTTACTTTATATTTCTCTTAAATTATTTTTCTCACTTTTCCTCACAAAATTAATTCTGTGTCTCCAATTGCATTCTAATTACCTGGTTATTCAAGTCTTTCAAAAGTCTTGTGGCCTTGTCCATAACCTTCTGAGCCACCTCGTTTGCGTACCTCTCCATGGTCGCAATTATACTAGAGGAAAATAGGTACCCTGAGAGATGAACACAAATTACAAAACCACCACTGAACAAGTGATCTTCCAGAAATGCCCATATATTTGAGCTAAAAATCTTTTGGGAGGGAGACAGAGGTATAGATCTGCTAATTTACCTGTAGAATCCATGGCTGAGTAGACAGGTAGAGGCATTTTGGCAAAGAGGAGGATAAGGGTATCTTTGGAATTATGGTCAGAGACCAAATTCTTGAGACACCATGAGAGTGCGTAGCCGCTCTCGTCGCCTTCATCAACTGCAACCAAAATCTTGCGCCCTTTTTCTGCCATTACTTCGTAGGTATAAAGGTATATATATGATCACTACTGTTATATGGAAATCTTGTTTGTATATATGAAGCCCGATGATGAAGGTTGATATATACATATATATACACACACACATATAGTTGTGTGTGTTTTGTTGGGGATGGGATTGGTTCAGTTGATGGTTTGTGGGTTTGAGGTTTGCTTTGGTGGTTTCGCAAATGGTGGGCTTTAACGGTATTTTGGGATGAGTTTATCCAGATTTTTTTTAGTTTTTTTTTTATTAGTTGTTTCAATATTTGCTAATTTGAAAAGAGATTATTGAGTTAACATATTTTTAAAATCTCAATACAACATATTCTTACCATAAAAAAGTGTGTATTATTGCAATTAAAGGCATTTATAATTCGATGATAAAAAAAATCGAGGATTTTTACTATGTACTTCTCTTCTATAAGTAATTCCTATGTTATTTGTTTTGGCTTTGGAAAAGGAAGTTAGATAAGATGACTAATGAGATTGATCTGCCGCTTGATGTCTATCCAGCATGGTAATAAATTGTTTTGAATTTTTTAAAATAACTCAAATAAAATATGATATTTTTATTTGACGTTAGAATTTTGAATATATTTTCTATAAATAATAATATGACAAAATTTTTGAATTTTATTTTAATATAGAAATTTATTTTTGAATTTATTCCTATTTATAATAAAATTATATTATATTAAGTTGTTTTACTATTTTTTTAATACACATGTATAAGTTTATTGAATAACATAATTTTTATTGATAATTTTCACATAAATGCATTATTTTTATTAAATAATTAGAAATTTTGTTTCGATATATTATTCAAATTAATTACGGATTAAAATGATAACTTTTATTATGTGAAAAAATTTTATCGTTTTTTTTTTCAATTACATCTCAAATAACACCTTAAATACGAATTTTAATAACTGACAAATAATTTTTGAATTTCGAATTTGTTACTATGCCATCCAGGGGATTCTTTATCCAACAATGATCACAAAAATTCAAATTGAATAACACAAACCACCTATAAAAATAAGATATAAAATGATATTAAAATATTGAAAAAAATATTTGGAACATATAGAGCGATGTTTTGATAATAAAATTTAGGGTGAATTATAGAAACTTCATGAGTTTTACATAATTACAAAAAATTATCTTTTCAAATATTAAAATTATAAATACCTTTTAATCGTTTATCTCCATTTTACAAATTGCTCCTTACGTTGTCATCATAAAAAATAGTGACATCAGCCAAAAAGAATATGAGACTTTTCTATTTTTCCTTCACCCTCACGCCTCGAAATATGTTGAGACCAAAATGCCCTGGAGCTCATTATAGTATTTTTTAATTTCTTGGGATGAAATAGTAACAATTTTTATATTCATTACATGTGGCCATTTAAGAATTTTTTTATTTTTTTTGTATATTTTTCATAATTTTTTTGAAATTAGTTATTTATTTGGTCACAATTAACTTATTTATTGTTCAAATCTTCAAAGTATACCACAACAATAATTGAGAAACTTTTAAATTCCTTATGAAAAATATTTTTAAATTATTTCTATTTATTTTTCAAGTTTTTAAATTAATTAATCTTTTATCTGAATGGATTTATTTTGTTTTTCAAAATTTCCAAAATACCATAACAATAACAACTTTACATAGAACTACTTAGAATGAAAATAGTTTGAGAATATTGAATTTACAATATTGATGTAGCATGGAATTGCCCATTCTTAATGGACCTAGTTGTGCCAAATTCGAGTTGGGTCTATAAGAAGTATAGGTCTTAATGGGCCTTGGTAATTATCGATTGATGAAGGATTGGTTAGCCCATTGTGAGAGAAAAGATAGTTACGGCCCAATTAGGTAAGGGCAAGATTGTTCGAAGGTGTTGAAATGTCTGAATTGATATGTTTGAGCTGACATGTTCGAACCGAGAATGAGTATGAACAAGTGGCTATTACTTTCAGAGATGAGAAATTGTTGTTATACTAGAATACTAGAAAAGAAAGAAGACTATTCTATGTTAATGAGCAAGATTTTAGGATATCAATCTTATCTCCGCCCAAAAATTGGTATTTTCCCTACAAGGTAAAAGAATCATTTCCTAATTTCATCATTACAACATACTATAATAAAAAGAGGTTGAACATATGATTTATTTTTTATGCACACTTAACATATAAATATTGATTAAGTAATTCAAGCTCTTGTTATTTTACTAACTTGAGTGTCGGAGTGCTTTTACAGGGCACTCACCAGCATTTTATAGTTTAATTTAGTACGTCATTCGTGTGGCTCGAGATCAGATTATTCGATCCAGAGTTCTTGATTATTGTTGTAATTTTTGGCATCATCAAGCAGCGCCATTTGTGGGAATTTTGAGTTGAGACGTGAGTTCTGATTGTTAATTTTGAATTCCCCATGAATTTTTGGGGAATTTGTGTGGTTTTGTTAAGAATTTATTAGATTTCTTGAGTTTCTTGAGATTTTGTTGTTTTAACTCTACTAGCGAACAATGATATACCCAAAAAATTTAAATGAAGAGATGGAAAAATGCCCTAAACATGGGAGAGATCCTGATACGGAAAGCATGGATGGGGAGGAACAATCACTTGTTACCCTAACTACTATTTCCCATCCACAATCGATTCAGAGGGAAATAGATAGAGAGGGCTTGGGCTCAAGCATGCCCATTACATTCACCTTAGAGTAATTGTAAGGTATGATTGTTGCTGCTGTTAACACTATGCTAAAATAGAAGGAATCTACACAACCTCCTCCCTAGCCATGTGAGGGAGGTGTAGTGGCCAAAATAAAGAATAAGTCCATACCAGCAGTATACACGAAGAAAGCAATACCTCAGTTGGTCCAAGAAAGAATGTTGGAAAAGCTAAAGTAGATGTTGATCCAGATGTGTCACAAAAAGTAGATAACCTCCATCATAAGCTAAAAGAAATAAAACAAAGGATGTCTGGGAAGATGATGGTGCAGAGGAAAAGAATCACTTTCTTCGAGAAAGTTATGGCGGATGAACTTCCCCTAGTTTCAAGCCACTTAACTTTGAATATGATCTGCAGACCCATGGGATCATGTTTACAGGTTTGAGAATGCAACTCTGCTCCTACGACACACGAATGGAGTGAAATATAACATTTTTCTAACTATATTAACTAAATCAACACAACAGTAGTTTAGCCAGTTATCCTCAAATTACATCAACAACTTTGACGAGTTTTGCTCGATGTTCTTACATCAGTTCGCCAGCTCTAAGAAATACTAAAAGACTGCCTTGATATTATTTAACCTCAAGCAGAAAGAGAATGAAAGGGCTTAGGAGTTACATTAGAAGGTTGACCACAGCTTCCTAGAAGGTCCCATCCACCTCGCATGATGTTTTCTCAAATGTCTTGGCTTAAGGACTCCATGATGGTGAGTTTTTCAGGTCTTTAGCCAAGAAACCTACTTGGACTTTTGATGAGCTATTAGCCCGAGTAGAGAAATATATTAATGTGGAGGAAACACAAAAGATAAATAGGGATGAATGAGGAGAGAAAAAAAGGATAAGAAAAATAAAAAGCAAAAGAAAGCTGATGTTATTCAACTAATTGACCTAAGTAGAAAGGAGAGGAGGACCTCAATTAAGGTATGAAAAGTACACACCTTTGGTCATACCTCATGAACATGTGTTGATTGCAGTAGAGAGGCACACTGCCCTACAGTGGCCTAAACATACTTTGATGTTCTTAGAAAAGCTAAGTAAAAAAAGTTATGCCGATTCCATAATGATTATGGTCACATTATGGAGGATTGCTATCATTTAAAGGATGAGATTGGAAAGATAACCATAGCAGGAGATTTTAAGGAGTTTATGTACAAGGATAGGGAACAATCGAGGGGACAAAAGATGAAGAGGTAGAACTTGCAGCCCACCACTATGGAGAAATAAAGAGCTTATGAAAGGGTCTGAACCCTGAGAGAATATGCCACATGCTCTCCCAAGAAGAAGAATAATATATATGATTGTAGGAGGGTCTATAGATGGGGACTCTCATCAAGTTAGGAGAGCTAATGCTCGAGCTACCATAGTTTGGCAAGAAGGAAAAAATAAAGTAACTTAGGTTACGAAAGGAGCAACAATCCAATTTGGACCGTAGGATGAGAAAGGCCTTCAGGTTCCTCATAATGATGCTTTGGGTATCATAACTTCTATTGCAAACTACGATGCGACTACAGTTTTTGTGGACACAGGAATTCTGTAAATATTTTGTTCTATGATTGCTACAAACAGATGGACTTAGGGGTTGAACCACTACCTATAGAGACCTCACTCTTTGGATTTGCAGATAGAGCAGTCCAACCTA
>CM033106.1:20053799-20097371 GCA_019321725.1 Paulownia fortunei
GGTTTTTCGCCATTCAATCGAAGCCTTATAATTTCCAGTTAAAATGTTTCTTAGTTAGATAATTAATCAAATGCAAGCAAATTTGTGGTGAAACCTATGACATGCACAAATTAATCTAATTAATTAGATCTATATGCAATTAGATCTAAAAATATATTAGTTTCTTTCCTACATACGATTTAAAGCAAATTAACAAAAAGTGGATTTCATAGAGTACAATTTTTATTAAGATAATTATCACTTTTTTTAAAAAAAGAAATCTCATTTGGTTTTCTTGAACCCAAACTCTACCTTGCAAAAACCCAAACTCTACCTTATAAAAATCACGTGATAATGTCAGCATGCCAGAGTAGCGTTATCAATGATTGATTGGAGCCCCAACCCATTAGTTTGGAGTTATAAATTTATTGAAAAATTTAATGGATCAACCATCAAAATAATTGGAGTGAAGAGCGGAAGTGAGCCCGTTTAAAATTCTGATACAGCTATTACTGTTGTCTATTATTAATTGGATTTTATTTTTTTTAATAAAGCAATCACATACATTTATATTATGTGATCAATTAATAAAGCACTAATAATTATCAATAAATAATTTACGACAACCAACTATTTGTAATATCAACTACTATAAGGCTACGTTTGTTTTGTTCGGAAAAGTTATCTAAATTTGGAGTCTGATTGCCAGAAACCAAGGCTTTGTTTGGTTCACTTCCATTCTAATATTTTTGTTTTCCAAAAATGAAACGGGTCTGTCATTTGTAAATTTTAGAAATGGTATTTTTATTTTTTTTAAATATTAATCATTCATTATAATTATATATTTAATATACTCTCACAACTACAATAAAACAAAATTTGTAAGATATTTATAGTTGAAAATATCTCATTAATTACAACAAACAATATTGGCAAAACATTTATAGTAAAAAATATGCCTTAAAGTATATCATATCATTTATTTCTAACAAAACATTTGTTGGAAAAAAATGGAACGAATGGAAAGTTTTCGGTTAAATAAAAAGTTTTCCATCTTAAAAAGATGTCTCCAATTTACTAAAAAACTTTTAAGTATGAAAATGTAATTTATGAATATGAACGATCACTGGAGTGCATATAAAAAGTTATGATTGTTCACTAAATTTGATGGATACGATGAATAGAAACATCTATTCATATATAAGAAGTGCATAGTAAATATTGTGAACTTTTATGAAAAGATGAAATGTGAATCACTAAATCGTAACCATATCTTAAGGGAGCGATCCAATGGTTCAAATTGATTGTAATCAAAAGACATGATTAATAACGATAAAATACCTAAAAATCTATAAATAAACCCCCTTCAATTTTCTTCATCCCAAATACAATTCAAGTCAATTATTTATTTTTTTCTCGCTCTCTAATAGCTTTCCAAAATAAATTTTGATTATTTTCAAGTTTCTTGTTATTCTTTGAAAAAGAATATAGTCAAATTTTTGGTTCGTCCAATAATAGTGTTTTACTAATCTTTTGACATACTACATACAACCAATAATATTCAAACATATTTTTATTCACCACACATTTTCTAATTTCCACAACTAAATTATATTTTTAAAATAATTTTTTCAAAACAATCGAAAATAAAATCAAAGAAGGGCAAAAGTTATGTTTGATATACTAAAGTAAATTTAAGTAATAAAAAAAAAAACAGTGATTATGGTAGTCACAATACCAATTTTAATAAAGTATTGTAATTACTTTCTCTAATAATATGACACTAATATTATATAAGACGTTCATATATAGTCTATATTACATATATAAAAATATGAATGTGTGTGTGCAAATATATTTTTTATTTAATAGGCATGATTGAATGTGAAATCCTAGTATTAAGTTCGAATGTATTATTTATTGACAAATATTATACACATGCGTAAGTATAAATACGTTTGTTATATTAATACCTATATATTTATATTTTTCTATATTCTGTATCTAATAACATGTTAATAGGTGTGATGTTATTAACATTTAATTATTTAATTAAAACAATAGTTGCATATGATATATCAATTTTTGTTTATTTAATAATATAAATAATTATATTGACAAGTTAATATTTTTAATTATTTAGTATAATATTAGTAAGTGAATATTATTAATTTAGATGACATATTAATACTTATTAGTTTTAATAAATTTAATAACTATTGTATTTAAACTTATTGATATAGTATTAATTTATTATGTAACTATAAATCAACTAAAATGCATTAATTGTTATGCTAATTATTGGTGATTGATTTTAACTTAAAATCTATAATTATTATCTGTAAGTAATAGTATAACAAATAATTGATTAGATTACTGATGATTTTTTTTATCTAAATAGTCAGTAATGTGTAAAAATGGTCAACCTAAGTAATAATATTAATGAAAAAATAATAAATGTATGGATAAATTTATTATAACTTAATACATACGTAGTATTTAACTTTATCTATGTACAGACACATATATAGAGAATAAAGACATTTTTGTCAACTATACTTAACTATAGATTCCTTTTACTATTTTTTATACAAGAACCAAACATAAAAATTGAAATTTATTGCATTAGCCTATTCAGATGACTTGTCTAATTGAAATACTGTAATATAACCAAATTATTAGTTATCACATTACCAATTCAGATAATATTCCCCACCAAACAATTGGGGTTTAAAAATAAATAAATATCTATATTTTTAATACATTTTGAACCCAAAATCTCAAAGTCTTAGCTATTCAAGTCCACGATGTTCTAAAATTTATATCTACTACTAATTTGCAACCATATTACAACTTTTTTGAAAGTATATTATTTTTGAATCCATTATGAATTGGATCATTACTTTTCACTCAAATTTGGATCTTCATTCAAAAAATTTATTTTCTGTTTTGTCCAGATGCAATATATTGAAAAGTTATTAAATCTCAGCCAAACTTTAATTATTAAAAAAAATTAGATTCAATAATTGGATTTGAATTCAATTTGTTAGCATTGGACAGGTCCCAAATCAAATCATGAGCATGAAGTCAAAAAAAGTTTTGGGTTCGGTTCACCTGCTATTTACAAAGTTGCAAAAGCCAACTATTAAATTCCGAGTTTCCCCCACCCAAAAAAAATGAAAAAAAAAATGAAAAAAAAATGAAAAAAAAAAAAAAAAAACAACCCTTTCAGAGTAGTGTAACCCATTAAATTAAACGATTCTTCCATTTATAAATTTCAGTTCAATAACTCGGTATAAACCACTGGAGAATGATATACCTGTACAACATTTACATAAAAATATTCTTTAATTCTATAATACATGTATAATTGAACAAGACTTATGTTGTACGAATATAGACACAATGACACGGGCACTAAAACACACCAACATTGAGAAATAAAAAAACAAGAAACAACGAGGGCACAATCTTAATTAGGTAATTATAATTAATTTTAATAAATAAATAAATAATGAAAAATTGCAATAGTTCAACAATGATATATATATATATAATATATATATATATATATATATATATGAAAGTATTGTACTTTAAGATATTAAGAAATTTATACTAAATTATATTATTTAAACACAACTTAGTATAAGACATAAAAATAAGTTAGCTAAATCATCATTAGTTAATAACATAAGTTATTTTGATTATCAAATTTATAATATTTATAACTATTTTATGTATATTATTTAAGATATTCTATATTTAGTTATTGTCGGACATAGTTATTGCATAAGTCAAAAAATGTTGGATTCAAAAAAGCATAGGCTTCCCTTATAAAAAAAAAAAGAAAAAGAAAAAAGCATAGGCTCGGGACAATTTGCCAAAAAAATATTACTCAAATGAAGAATATAATTAATACAAATACAGATTGAATTAATGATATTAAATATAAATAATATTTTGTTTTTAGAGATAGTTACGATTTGATTGAATTTTTTATTTGTCAAGTGTTAAATAGAGTACGGCTCAATTTTTTTGAAGTGTGAGCATTATATAACAAAACTAATAAATTCTTTGCTTCCAAAATTTAACTTTTACCTCCATTTATTTAACGTCTCTATTTACGCCTATATATATAGAGAGAGAAAGCAGTAACTCTGTAGAAATTTGTTTTGCTTGTTTCAGCATTCTCTCCCACGCTGGTACCCTCTTTCTCTCTCTAGAACTTGAAATTTGCCCCGTGTGTTCTCTTTTTTGTTTTCTGTGTTTAATTTGCTATCTTCTTTTTCTTGTCAGAGATGTGTTTGCTTGATTTTTTTCGAAATCAATGGTAATTATTATTCTGTGTGTTCATTGAGATGAAATTGATATCAGAAGATGGGATTACGTTGTCAACTTATGCTTTTATTTGTTTTCTTAAATTTTTCTGCTGTTTGATATTGGCTATATTTTGATTGGAATTTGAATAAATTACTGAAGGGTGAGAATGATTGTACTCTGAGTTGATTTCGATCTAGGGTTTCTTTTGGATTATCGTTCCAGGGACAAATCAGATCGATTTGGTTAGTTTTGGATTTTTATTTTTATTTTTATTTTTATTTTTATTTTTATTTATTTATTTATTTTTTTCGGGGGTTGGGAGGAGGTGGGGGTGGAAAGGAGCTTGCAGGTGAACATTTTGGGGGCTTAGTTTGGGTTTTTTGTAATTTGATTTAGCTTATTTGATTGAGCTATTATAGAAATGAAAAGGGATTGAGAATCTTGATTATTCGATTTGCTAGTTTGACATTATTTCATAGACTAGTTATTGAGGAAATATTGATCTTGCAATTTCTGGGAGATTAACTGATTTCCAGCTCGTGGTATGTAAATTACTGGACGAGTACTTTCTATAGAAATCAATTATTGATCTGTTTCTTTGGTCTTGCTTGTTTTGCAACGAGGAAGGTTGAAATAAGAATAAGTATAATTTTAGCAATCTGGATATGTATGTGAAAGCTTATAAGAGAAAGAAATGAAATGTGGATTCTGCATGTTTATTAGCTAGATTCAGTTCATTTTGGTAACATCCTGTATATTACAACTATGGACGGCTATATGGTTTAATTTCAAATAATTTCTTCGAATTTTGTGGGATGCATGAGCAGATGGCAAGGGGAAGCAAAATTGGATACAAGCGCAAGGCCAGGAACAAAGTCCGGTTGGAGAAAAAAGGTTCAGATGAGTCTGATGAAGATTATAAGGTGGATGAAGATGAGGAGTTTGATGAGTCAGAGGATGACTACTGTTCTTCTCTCGCTGAGGATGAATCAGAAGAGAGTTTAGGGGAATTTGAGGAGGACGAAGAAGAGGAGGAGTGGGTTGAAAAGAAGGTTAAGAAGGTTGGAAGGCCTAGAGGGCGAAAGGTTTTTCAAACAAGAAAGAAAAATGCGGTTGTGAAGCCAAGAAAGAAAAAGGTAGTTTACAGCGAAGAAGAAGGAGAGGATTATGACGATTGTTTTTTTCCTGGTGCTAGGCAACGAAAGAAAAATAAGGTATCATATAAAGAAGAGAAAGATGATGATATTGAGGTCTTGTATAGACAAGAAGAGGATGAATTTGTTGATGAAAAGCCGAGAAAGAAATCCCAGGTTTCAAAAACAGAGATATTTGGGGATCCTTATAATGAGAATCCTAGAGAGAAAGATAAAGTTTCATATCGAGAAGAAAAGGAAGATGGTGATTATGATTATTCTGATGACGAAGATGATGAGGAATTTACTCCAGGGGAGGTTTTGAAGACAACCAGAAAGAAGCCAGTTAAGAAACGAGTTTTGAGGAGAAAAAATAGATCTAATCTCTTTAAGGAGTTTGGAGATGAGAACCCTACTTCGCGAAAAAAGAAAATGATCACGGGATGGGGTTGGGGCAGGAGGAGGAAATCAAATGTGAATTCTGATTCAGATTTTGTGAGCTCAGGATCATCTGATTATGACTACACCGTGTCTGAAGAAGAGAGAGAACAGGTTAGAGAGGCTAGTGAATTTTGCAGAAGGTTGACCACGAGTCTGAGGAGTTCAAGCTCTTTGAAGATGATTAAAGAGGACGAATTATTGCCTTCAAAAAGAAAGCGCCCAGGAAGGAAGGGCAAGCAAAAGGTGGTAGACATGAAGATTGAGGTAGGGAAGCAGGTTTGTGGGATTTGTCTATCCGAAGAGGGGAAGAGAACAGTCAGAGGAGTTTTAAATTGTTGCAGTCATTACTTTGTTTTGCTTGCATCATGGAGTGGTCAAAGGTGGAATCTCGCTGCCCCCTTTGCAAGCAAAGGTTTGCAACCATCAGTAGAACTGCACGAGCGGATGGTGGGCATGATTTAAGGGATGCAGTTTTTCCAGTTCCCGAGCGTGATCAGGTATTGGGACAAAATCATCTTTTAAATTTATAAGAGCAAAAAAAACTCTTACTTTGTAGTTGTTTCTTTTAAGCCTCTACTTATCTCACTATTATTGGCAGGTTTATCAGCCATCTGAAGAGGAGCTTAGGGGCTATCTTGATCCATATGAGAATGTTCTTTGTACCGAGTGTCAGCAAGGTGGGGATGATGCACTTATGCTTCTTTGTGATCTCTGTGACTCGCCTGCGCACACTTATTGTGTTGGTCTAGGACGTGAGGTACCAGATGGAAATTGGTACTGTGATGGCTGTAGGCCAACAGCTCTTGCTTCCTCAAATGCTCAAGCTCTGAATCCTATTCCTGATCACGGAGCAAGTTACAATTTGTCGGTTGGTTCATCGCCTGCTGCTGTTGTTCGCGAAACCTTTGATCTTAATGAGGTGTATGTACCCGACACTCCATTGACTGGGCACTCTCAATCACCTAGGCATTCTATTGGGCATTTTCAAGCTACTTCGCCTTCATCTGGATCTGGGGCATTTACTCTGTATGAAAGACGACGAATACAGCGACAGATACATCAACTTCTTAATAATAGGAGTCGACAATCCGACAGGAGTGATGGTGTGGCCCCAGCATCGGGGATCAATCTTTTCGGTTCATCGATTGGTAGGGATGGGCTGATAGCAACTCAAAACACCGTTATAACTGCAAGGACTGCACCGCAAAATATCTATCTCCAGGGAAGATTACCGGACTATAACACGCCTTCATTGTATAGTAGGGAAGTCTTTTCTCCAAGATTAAGCAGTTTGAGGGGGGAAGCACATCGCAATCAAGCTTCTACATCCACTGATCACTCTTTTGGTGGACTATCACAAACTGAATTTGCTGGGATCAGTGCAAGGATTGGTGGGGGTTTGGGTCATCAGCAACTCCATCCTTGCAGTGGCACATCAAACACTGGGGCTGATGCTAACACGTCGCCGTATCAATTTAGAGAGGTGAGCCACTCTTCCTAGAAAAGGAACAAGTGTAATTAATGGTTAGTAGTCGTTTAAAGAGCTTATTCAGAAATCTAGAGTTGGGTAGCCAAGTTAAATTTTTACTTAATGATTGCATGTCTGCACATTTTCAAGAAAATAACATCCTACTTTAAAAGCCTAATAGTTATAGCTTAGATAACAACTGCTTACCTTGTCCTAAAATCAAATTCTTGTATTATGGGGACTGGGTTCATGCTGTCTATTTCATTACTTTGTTTTGCAATGCCCAAAAAGAAGTTTAGAAGCTCAGAAGTTACTTCTGGTGAGCTTTCACTTGTTTTATGTTCAACCATGGTACAGGCAACTGTATCCTCAGCTTACATAGTTGACTCTTCACTTTCTTGAGGTCTTCACATGAATTTTTTGTATCGATCACACACTAATGTTCTCGTGGATTCCTTGAATTCATCCATGCAACTACTTATCCTTTCTTTTTGTTCAATTGGAATTGCTAACTATGTCGATACAGGCTACAGTATCTTCAAGGACATTTCAAGGACCTCTACGCACACCATTTTAGCTGCAGGTGGACTTGAGCCCCATCGGAATGGAGTATGTCCCATACGGACACGATGCTTAATCAGTGACCACTCCAAGAGATTAGCCTGTCGGACAGACATGTCTAATTGAAGGTTAATGCTTATCTTGTTTCCATTGGTTCGTCAGGAATGTGGTGAGGCAAAAAACGTACACCCGTCTTGTCCATGGGTTAGGCTTTCTTTGCAAGGAGTGAAGTTGGCTCTGGCTCAACATTCTTTCAGTCGGCTGGCTCGATTGGGGACCCACCGTTTTGCTAGACTAGGATTTACTTGATTTTGTTCAACACGGATATTAACTAACAGAAATAGACTAGCTGGCTGCTGACATTTGTTCTTGGTAGGTGTTTCCACGAGCAAAAGCGTGTACACTTTTCCTTGCTATTTATTGGGTTGGGGATTTTTTCTGCAATTGTCATTTAAGGATCTGGCAACCTTGTAAACTGTTATACTGTATTTCTTCAACAATGCTCGTCATTTTTCAGTTTCTTCTTCGACATTGATAATAATTGATGCTAGCACATTGCTCTATCAATTTAGAGAAGAAGACTAAATAAAATAGATCCATTGATTTGCCATGGTATTGTTATTAATCTTATATTACTTCCCAATGATGCTCGTCAAGTGTATGTAATTCATTTTTTATACTTCATGGTCCACGAGACTCAATAGATTAAGTTTATGACGTCAACAAGTAAATAAATGTTAAAGTTCATGAAAATCATAAGGCACAACTCATGAAATTCAAATGATTTATGCATCTTGCCACAAAGGATTGCACCTCCAATTTTTTCATATAAATAGTTCATCCTTCAAATGTACTGACATTTATATTTGGGCATCCACTTTTCCTTGTTTTAATACTGACTCAAGTGTCAGAAGAGTATTTCTTGCTAATCCCGTGCACCTCTAACCGTTTTTGTGTGTCGCAAACAGAACTCCATCTACCACTCACTTTCTGATCAGAATAAAGATTTACGAGAAAAATTAAAGTACAATCGTCTTACCTTGACTACATCAATACTAAGTGTATTTTTAAAGAAATATTTTAAATATAACTATATAGATTTCTCTTGAAGTTTGGTGTAAATATAAGCATACCCTAACAGGTTTGAATAATTAGATTCGGTATCCCTAATATTTTTGTTGTCTAACAAATAAACCCAATTATTAAAGATATTGATGAAAAATGATGACATCAGCAAAAAAGAAAATATAATTTTGTTTTTTTAATTGATTGATTGGTTTGGCAATTTTTCAGAATAATTGCATAAACCTCCCTTAAGTTTTGGTTTAAATACAAGTAGGCCTTCTAGTTTCTAAAATTACATCTGCCTTCCCGAACGTTTGTTATTATCTTACATATAATCCTAATTTGGTGATATACCATTGAGGGCATTATTTTGTGAAATAAAAAAGTTATAAACCCCCAAATGTTTGTCCAAATTTACAAAATCATTACTAAAAAGTTTTTCGTAATTACATAAATCTCTTTGAGATTTATCCAATTTGTACTATTTTTTCTTGAAAACTACTATTTCTAATTTATGATAAAATTTTGAGATTGGAAAACATAATATTACTAAGAGCATTTTAATTACTTTAATTATAATTATTAGTATTTAAAAAATTAATTACACATGTCTCTTACATTTTAACTTTTCAATTTCCTTATCTTCTAGCTTTAAAGATTAATGACCAGCACAATACTTTAGCCCTCGTCATATTAATAATCAATCAATTACTTATGACCAAAACCCCCACTCTTAGAAGTAAATCAATTTTTATGGTTTGACAACAAGCATGATGGTTATGAGTGAGTAGAGGAAGAAATAATGGCTCAAATCTATATCTAGATGTAAGTATAGTGTCAGAATTTGAATTTGGGCATTTAACTTGACTTATGGTTAAAAGTATTTATAAATATTTAAAATATGTTATTATTTTATTAGGCTAAACCATAGGGTCTAAAAGTAAAATGAAAAAATCTCAAGAGATATAAATTGTAATATAACAAACCTGAGGAGATGTACCTATAATATAAATAAACCTCAAGTGAGGTTTATATAATATTAACAAAGAGCACAAGAGTCTTTTTATAAAAATTGTTAAAGAGTTTTCCAACGGTCATTAGTTTCATGGGAGGCAAACATAATTTTGAAAATCTGAGGGAATTAGATCAAATTTTAAGAGAAGTTTATGTAATTATGAACTTCGCTTGTATATAATATGAGAATATAAGATAAATTATCAAATTTAAAATAAAAATTTATATTGATTTTTGTCAAGAGGTGGAGTACAAGAGCATTGAAAAGGTTCTAAATATATTTCAACGGGGGAGGCAATAACACGGAATGTGTTGTAATCCTTCTGATTCAGGAGTACGGTAACCCTTCTTGTTGTCTACTATCATAAAAACTGTAATCGCTGGATAATTTCATAATGCTTGCTATTATAGAAACTATCCTTGAAGTATGACTAAATTTAAAATAAACCCCTCTTGTTTGCAATTTTTTTTTATAGACCTTGAGGTTTTTTCACGTTAAAAAACCCATAAAAATTGGCATTAAAGAATTGCAAATATTTTAGCAAACATCCAATAATAAATGTGTCCTCTCCTTCTTGTTTGTGTGTCCCATTTGAAAACCCAATCACAAGTATGTTCCCTTCTTTTGATTTCTCAAAATATGAGAGGCAAGACATCCTTTGAATTTTAGTGAAGAAAAAGAAAAAAAAAATTGAAAAATAAAGTACAAAGTTGTATGTTAATATATATAAAAATATGAATCCTATAAATAATTTTTGTTCTCATTGTGAAAAAAATAACAATGACCTTACTTAAGTAGGGTTAGTTAAGGAAGAACAAAGCTTTATTAGAGAAGGAAACCATTTAGCATATTGAAATCATTTAATAGAAGAAAATATTTAGATTCTTCTAAGTTACTTTAAACGTAATTTTAGATCAAATAAATCCAGATAAATTAAAATAGCAAAGGTAAAATTAATATTTCAATTCTCTGTGTTACTAAAAGGGATTTTAAATATTTTAAGGAGATTATTAATTCATTAGGCGCATACAGGTTGACAATAAACTAAATTACAACTGTATAATTATATTTTCAAATTTAGTAAATCAACAGATTGGGAGGTCAACTTATTAACCATTAAGCGTTACCATTAGAAATTGAACTTATATGTTGAGAATTTAGAAACAAACATATAACGGTAAATAAAATGACAAAAGAAAAATATAATCCAGTAGAAAAATGTTACAAGAATAAGTAAAAGCTTAAAAAAAAAAAGAAAAGCAGATAAACATCAAAGAATAAATATCAGAAACTTGTAAATAAAAAATCACCAATATTATCAAATTGGAATTGCCTATGTAAAATCCAAAATGAGGGAATTTCTAGCTAATAGATTTTATGTTAATATTCGACAATTCTTTGTTTATCACAATCGTGTCAATTTTTTTATTTTTTATTTTTGTTATTACAGTATAATGGAGGTAGAATAAATAAAATATGTGATATGAAACTTTTAATTGTAAGGACAAGATATACTATGTAAGAAACATATATAATATCATTTAGATACATGTGAATACAACATTATGAAAGTGAATTAAAAAATACAAAATACAACAAATTAAAGACAAATGATGCCATTTAACAACAAAAATAATAAAAATAATAATGGTATTTGTATAGAAGAATGTGCTTAATGAGAAGTTGAAGAAGAGTGTAAATAATATTGCGATAAATTACAAAGTTTAAATCTATATAAAGCCGTTGAGACTTGAGATTGAAATAGAATTAATATAATTATAGGACCTTACAATACAAAGTAAAATAATTTTGATACTAAAGACATGTACAGTTTAGATTTCTTTAGAAATAAGTAATAAGCTTACAAGCAATCAGTTTTAATTAATTTAAAAATAAAAAGATACTGATAAATAAAATAACAAAAGAGAAAATATAATACAGTAGGAATCATGTAACAAAAACAACCTAAATCTTCAAAAAAATACCAAATAAAAGTTAAAGAATAAGTTCATCAATCTTTTTAAATTGGAATTACTGAGGAAAAATTCAAAACGAGCGAATCTCTAACTACTTGAATTTATCTTGGCATTGGATAATTCTTTATACATCTAATTGATATAACAGAAATTTGAATTGTGTGGACAAGATACAACATTTAAAAGAAAAAAATAATATGAATTAGATTCATGATAATAAAATATTATGGAAGCAAATTAAAAAAATACAAAATACATCTACAAATAAAAATGGCATTTAATGAAAAAAATCCGACAATGACATTTGCGTACAAGAATGTGATGAGAAGTTGCATAGTAAAAATAATTAGTTTAAAATACAATCAATTTCAACAAAACTCTAAAACGTTAATTAAAATTAAATCAAATTAGCCTTGAAAGTAATATAGTCTAACTAAGTCCTAATTTGCAAATTAATCATTTATCTATATTTTTATTTGTTTTCATGTAATTTATTGTATCTGCTTTTTTAGAAATAATAATACATTAACATTATATGCAATATTATAATACATGCAAACAAAAATATAACAACCCAACATTTAAAGAATTATAATGCCACCAAAAAACAATGAACATATAATTATTCTTTCCTCAAAAAACATGTAATAGAATTATGACCATGATATTATCTGTAGTTAATAATTACTACATTTACCTCTATATACATGTTCCTACATATGCAACCCACATAATACTTTATAGAAATTTAAAGTAAGCAAAAAAACTTTTCCCAGTGGTCTACGCACTAAAACCCAAGATCTAAAGACAACATAACCTTAAAAAAAATCTTACCCAAGATCTAAAGACAACATAACCTTAAAAAAAATCTTACCCAAGATCTAAAGACAACATAACCTTAAAAAAAATCTTACCCAAGATCTAAAGACAACATAACCTTAAAAAAAATCTTACCCAAGATCTAAAGACAACATAACCTTAAAAAAAATCTTACCAAGATCTAAAGACAACATAACCAAAAAATATCTTATTCTTTAGAATGAATTTTGAAACAAAATCATAACGTAGAAAGTTTATTGTCCTTATTATAGAGATTGAAAGTAATGGCTACATTTCCATTGAATAAAGATGAGGTGTATATATATTGATTTCCTAATCATAATCAAATATTTTAAATCTAGCTAATTACCTAATCTATGGTATTTGCTGTCAATTCAAATTATTTACAAAACATGATCAAATTTTGGTTTTCTAATCTTAATTAATAGTTAGTTAAATATTCTAAATCTAGCTAATTACCTAATCTATGAGATTTGCTGTCAATTCAAATTAATTATAAAACCTAAACAGGAAACTATCCAATCTTTTTCTTCAAAAGTTGAAAACGAGTGCGTGGAAGAAGCTTGGTCAAGACATCGGCTAATTCATCTTCTGAGGACACATGGGTGACATGTAGAGGTCCACTTTGTAATTGATCCCTAATAAAATGATAATCCATCGCAATATGCTTTATATGTGAATAATGTTAGGTAATTCCCACAAAATAATAAAAAAAAATAGAGTCAAAAATAGGGGATGTGAAATGAAAACTTCCAACCCCATTTTTGAATGTTTGGTAAGGTGCCAAACAATTGTTCTCTCATTTTGCCTATAAAAGGGCTTGAAGAGGAGTTGCAAAAAATACCAAGCAAATACAACAATCTAAGATAAATAGGTTGGATACAAGATAGAAAAAAAAAATAGAGAGCAAGTGTTGACATTTAGGGAGAACAATTTGTGAGAGTCAAATTATGATAGGTGTGGGAAAACACTTGGAGTTTTTTTCTCTTGGAGCAATACAAAGGGATTGAGAAAGTATTTTTTGGTAACTATTAAAGTGGTTGTACAAGAGTCTTCTTTTCTTGAGTTTGGACATAAAATTTAAGGGTGTATTTTTCTTGTATCGAAAAATTCTCTATTAGTGAAAAACGAAAATTCTCGTGGACATAGGCGGATTTGCCGAACCACATAAAATCTATGTGCAATTTTATATTCTGACGGTATCATTTTTTTATCGTCATCCTGTTGGAGTGATTTCTCGGATATTCCTAATAAATCAAATCTCAGATTCCCAATTGCTTCCGCCGTGCCCAACACTTTGTACTTGATCCCTAATAAAATGATAATCAATCGCAATATGCTTCATGTGTGAATAAAAGACAAGATTGGAATAAAGGTGAGTTGCATCAACATTGCCACAATAGATAACCGGAGCAGCAGGAATAAAATTGCCAAGTTCAGTTATAAGATAACAAATCCAACATAACTCAGTAGTTATAGCAGCGACATGACGATATTCAGCTTTAGTGAATGAGCGTGCAACCGTGCGTTATTTCTTAGAGGACCAGGATATCGGATTGTGACCGAGATAAACTATATAAGATTGGTGGAAGTGTACCTTATCACCGGCCCAATCAATATCTGAAAGGGCATGAAGAGATAGAGATATGTGACGGTGCAAGGCAAGACCATGATTAGCTGTACTAGAAAGATAGTGAAGCAAATCATTTGACAGCATTCCAATGATCAGTAGTAGGTCGATGCATAAATTGAGACAACTTATTAATAGTATATGCAATATTAAGGCGAGTGAGGCACAAGTATTTGAGACTACCAACTATTGTTCTGTATTCAGAAGGATCTAGCGATGCAGTTCTGAAAAGAACAGTAAGTGTTGGCTCGGTAGTAAGTGTAGTGGTGACAGGTTTGGCCCTAATTATATTTGTACGAGCGAGAAGATTTGTGATATACTTTCTCTTAGAGATAAGTAAGCCATTAGAAGTAGTAGCAACTTCAACACCAAGAAAATAAGTCAAATCACCAAGATCTTTGATGGAAAATCTTTTGCCAAGAAGATCAATAAATCGTTGAACTGCAGTGACATTGCATCTAGTAATAATTATATCATCAACATACACAAGGAGATAGATTAGATTACCGCTATTGTTGAAGACAAAGAGTGATGTGTCTGCATGAGAGTTTGTAAACTTAGAGGCTATAAGAAATTATCTTAGCTTATGGTACCAAGCCCGTGGTGCTTATTTGAGGCCGTATATAGCCTTGCTTAACTTGTAGACATGTGTGGAATTATCACGATCAAGAAAAGCTGGTGGTTATGCCAGGAAAACATTTTCAGAGGGATGACCTTGTAGAAAGGTGTAAGAAATTTATAATCGCATATAATTAATAACTAAATCAATATTACATCAGCAGCAGAAATTCATTTTTGATTCACTGATGAACTCGCCTACAAACCTCCCAATAATGACACCACAATCCTTCACGCTCCAGTGAATACTACTAGAGCATTCACCAATTTCTAACTACACACCTTAAACCTTTGGAGATTTCTAAATTTTGGTGATACTCCAAGAACAAACATAGAGAGAAAATATGAAGGAGAGAGAGAGAGTGTTTTTCTCTTAGTGAAATTACGTATCATTGTGATATCTTATAGTGGTAGGGAGAGATAACAAAAAAAGATTCTCTCTATCTCTATCACACTTTGAGTCTAATTAGTAGAGGTTTCTTGATAACCATCATTTTTATCCAAATAGGACTCTAACTAATCACAAATATGAATGCAAATCAAAATTGCATCAATATCTCCCACTCATACATATTTGACTCAACTCATTCGAATCACATCCCCATAATTTTCGTCTCACATCCCTTCTTTCATACAGGGAATAAGGCATGCGACCAAGCGAGAAAGGAACAAGTGAAGGAGAGTTATATTAAGTCATCACCTAACTAACATAACTCTACAACTCAAAACTCGCTATGTACCCCAAACTATGTGGTCGCACTAGATCAAGCATATCTGATCCCTCTATAATGAGTAGAGCATGCTTGACTCTCTCAGCTATGTATCTATGCTCATGACTATGTCAAACATATTTTTAACTTAGTCGGCTGGCCTATGATCCATAGAACAAAAGTGCATTACCAGCTTAGCTCTTTCTCGGCCCTTCATGTCAATCAGCTTGGTCCTGACAGCTTTCTTAGTCACGCTCTGACAGACCGGATCAAACATGGTCATTGAAAATATGCTAAAGTAGCGTCATTAAGCTTACACCTCATGACATGGCCCAGAGTCCCAAAGGGTACGAAAAACATATTAAGGGCTCACACAGTGACACAGCATGGATCCATTCAGTCACTCCATTTATAAGATCATCTCAAAGCACATGTAGTATGAATACATGCTATGATGGAGCTCCCACTCAGTTTGGGCATGTCACGCTCATAACATCATACGAATCTTAGTTCAGTCGCTATCCAAGCGCCTGACCTATGTACCACCATAAGTCACTCTCCAAAGTGTCATGTAGTAGTTCGCACATACGGCTATAGATAGGCTTTTATCAAGTTTTGACATACTTCATAATTGATCAAGTATGATCTCATCTTGGTCTCATGCCAAGGCGACTATAAATTAAACTTTAACATTCCTCGTTATTCTAAGCATCAAGGCGATCATTCGCGTCCCTCCCAATGGTGCGAACATGATCTTTGAGTCTTATCTTGCTCGCTATCAAAGCGCAAGGGCGATTGCCCGTGTGAGTGGGTCAATCTAAGCCTGGTGACATTCATAATAGACTCAGTACACTAACAAATTTAACAAGAAGAAAAATCTCATTAATCAACAAAATGTTCTTAAACTCAAATCCTATGAAGTCCCATACTACTAACATGCCTTTGGAACACATCTCTTCGTAAAGGCTTAGTAAAAGGATCAGCGACCATATCATTATTAGGAATATGCCTAAGAACTACTTAACCTTGCGCAATACTCTCTTGAATGAAGTGATATCTGGTGTTAATATGCTTAGTCCGACCATGATACTTGGGGTCCTTAGCATATGCCAGTTGTAATACTCGAACCTCTCACTACTCGAACCTCTCACTACTCACCTGACCAAATATAATTCATGCATTATGTGCTAATTTTATATATTACTTGCATTTATATTGGCATTGCATGTTTCATTTCTTTTATACGATATTCTTGAATATTAAACTTAATTCTAAAGCTCTCGCACGGTATTAGTTATTGAATTTCCTAACCTAAGTGATTGATTTTGTATTGAGATAAGAAGAAATTTAGGTATCAATATAGTAAATAGTGGTAGGTTACACGTGGTAACCTTAGGAGTTTGAAAGGTGTCACCGAAAAGTTTATAAAAAGTGAGTCAGTTTGATCATGAATTTAATATTATATGTATATTTAAATCATACACTTGGGATAACTAGACATACAATACTATAATTTAAATGTTATATAACTAGGTTCATAGGTTTGTAACACTATCGGTGCACAAACTTATCAATCGGACAAGAATCGATGATTTTTTGGGTGAAGAACCTAATGAACGGACATAGAAATTAGCTACGGGAATGAATGGTGACTAAGATAGGTTGAAACCAAATTAGAATATGTGAGACACACAAGATTAGGGCTGCAAGATAAGGGAGAAAATCAGATTATACCATTACATGCCACCTCAAGCTTATGTCACCTCATGCTTAGACTTAACAAGGTAGCACCTCAACCTATTCTTCACTCTTAAGCTAACATCCATGACTTGAACCTTCTTCTGCACCATTTCAGCTTCTAAATACATAGAAAAAGCTCTCTAAATAGGTCCTAAGTGATTCCAACCTAAAAAGGAGGCAAAACAAGCAAAGGGAAGGAGAAATAACCAAGTTCAAGTAGAAAACTGTGTAAAGTGAGCTTAACCTACGGGTTTGGCATGACTTTCAGATTTATTTTGAGGTTTATTGGCTTATTAAGCTTTGAATATTATTTATAAATGTGTTATTATGTTATTAAATAGGCGTTGGTGCACAAAGAAAGGGTTTTTGGTTGCAAATACTTGATAGAAAACGCTTGTGCTAGAAACTGTCACCTTGTTGTATTCTTGTGTTTTAGGCTTCAAAAGTATATGGTATGTTGAATAAAACCTGTAATTATCATCATATACACATTTATATATGGGTTAAGAGTATTGGAATAAATTTTCATTGGTTTGAAATTGAAATAGGGCATGATATTGAAGAGATGCTTAAAACTGTCACCATCGAATTTCAGATTCTGTCCTATGCAAAGGGGACTGGTTTTACAGCATTAAATCCATTATTTTTGGCAAGGATATAACCTGGTTGTCTCTTTTTATATGTTATATAAGTGTGGTGAAAATTTGGGAGTGATTGAATATACTTAAGGGTGCCAAAACCATTGATATCATGAAGTGTGTAAAACTATCACGGTAGGAAAAAATTTGTTTTAGTATGTTGTGAAGGGAGCTGAACTTGGGAAGCTATATCCATGAGTTTTAGCCATTCTATGATATGGTTACATTTTTTTATGTTAGCTAAGTGTGATAAAAATTGTGGAGTGAATGAATATGTCTAATGGTGTCAAAATTATCAAGCAAATTAATGTGGCAGCAAGAAAATGTGAAGTTGTGAATCTGTCCCATTTGGTTCATTAACACGTTCCAGCATAGATGTGATGCATTTGATCTCTAACATTTAGGGAAATGTTGTAAGAGTTATAATATATCAATTAAGTGAGGTTAGTATACATTTAAAATGTGGAACAAATGTACGTAGAAGGTTGTATTCAATTATAGTTTCTAAGCGATAAGGTTGTTTAGTTAAATTGAGATTCAAGATCTTTATGCTACATTAGGTATAATGAACTTGTTAATTGAGGATGGTGATTGATATCTTGTATTTTTACAAATTGTTTCACATTTAGGGCTGGGGAGTAATACTTAAGAAATCTAAAAGTAACACACAACCGATCAAAGGTAAGTAAAGATTCATTTGCAACTACAATGCATAGACATGGTAAATGAGTGATTTATATGTAATACCATAGATCATATGTGCATAGCAGAGGGCACGCATTAATGTCATTCATGTCCATTGAGCATACATAATGGGCATTGACACGTGCATGCATCATATACGAGCATTGTGATAAATCTTGCATTGCACGGCATGATTCTGAGAAAGAAAAATATTTTGCTGTCCACTACTAGTGCACTGAAGCATGCATGGATTTGCTTGGTTGTATGTATGGATTTTTCAGTTTGCGTGCATGGATTTGCATGCGTACGAGTATGCATGGATTTGCATGCTTATATGATTATTGACTATTAGATTATGGCGATGTGCAGAGCTCTTTTCCGGTGCATGGTATAGTAGCATTGGTTAGGGGCCCAAGAAAGAAATAATTTTGAGATAAATGTTTTTATGTATAGAATTGCATTGTGGGCATAGCATTTTGAGATGCATGACTTGATATTGTGGATTATTCTTTGACATGTATAATCTTTACTTGCTGAGCATTAACTCATATAGTTTATACATTGTAGGTGAGTCTGGTGATACTTGATACCATGGACTTACTAGCAAGCTGTTGGGGTTTCTACAGGTTCTAAAGATCAGTGTACATGGATGACGACCTATTGGGTTGTGTTGTGGGAATATTCTAATTTTTACATTCATTAATATTATGTAAATTGCTGACTATATATAAATAATAATTTTTCTATATCACAATAGACAACAACTGCATCATCAACATGCATAGACTCTAAAAAAATCTCCTTAACTAGATAGCCTCTTGGACTGCTGATGTACAAGCAACGTACTTAGCCTCCATGGTGGATAAAGAAATACATGGCTGCTTCTTGCTACACCAAGTGATAGCAGCGCCTCTCAGTAAGAATGCATATCCTGATGTGGATTTGCGCTCATCTCTATCCGTTGATCTATCAACATCACTATATTTAATTAGCTTTAAACTACCTCCATGGTAGCATAAAGCGAGATCACTTGTTCTCTTCAAATATCTAAGTATCATTTTGACCGCGGCACAATGGTCGTGTCCAGGATTACTTTGATATCTACTCACCATTCCAACTGCAAAGCACAGGTCTGGTCAAGTACACATAATTATGTACATCAGACTCCCTACGCGTTCGTATTTGGGAATCTTAGCCATGCGTTCCATTTCTTTTTTTTTTTATCTTAGGGCATAATTCTTTGCTAAGAACACAGTTTTTATCCATGGGTGTGTCAACAAGATTATCATTATGCATACAGAAGCATTCTATAATCCTCTTGAGATAAACTCAAGAGTTTTCTAGAACGATCCCGGTGTATCTTAACACCAAATATGTATTCAACTTCTCCCATATCCTTCATCTCAAAAGTAGAGGATAACCAATTTTGAGCGGCAACAATCATCTCCATATCATTCCTAGCCAACAAAATGTCGTCCACATACAGTGAGAGTATTAAGAAATTTCTCCCACTTCTCTTGACATACACACAGTGGTCTTCCTCGACCATTATAAAGCCTATCATAGTGATAGCTCGATGAAATCGATTGTACCACTGTCTGGATGATTGCTTCGGTCTATAAATGGAATGTTTCTAGCAGCATACTTTGCGCTCTTGTCCCATTTTCTGAAATCCAATAGGTTGATCCATATAGATCTCCTCGTCCAACTCTCCATTGAGAAATGTTGTCTTAACATCCATCTGAAACAATTCCAAATCTAGGTGGGCGACAATGGCTAATATGAGGCGAATAGAGACAAATCTTACCACTGGGGAGAATGTCTCTTCATAACCTATACCCTCTCTTTAGGTATAACCCTTCGTCACAAGTCGAGCTTTATACTTGTTGATTGATCCATCTGACTTTCGTTTGACCTTTAGAACCCATTTGTTCCCAATGGTCTTGCGTCTAGATGGAAGATCGACTAGCTCCCAAACATGATTCTTAGCCATCGAGCTCAACTCTTCTTTCATAGCAGCTATCCACTCATTTGCATTTGGAGAAGTCACAGCCTCTTCATAAGTGGCTGGCTCATCAACATCCACAGAAGCACACATGAAAGATTCCCCTTCGATCTCATAACGCCGAAGGGGTATATTTCCATGTTTGCTCCTACGCGCTTGTGGATTTTGAGAGTCTACTTCCAGTGGGTCTCTCACACTTTAGCTTATACAGCTGAATTAAAAAATAACTTGAAAAGAAAATAAAATAACTCTAGGACAACTAATCCGTACAATCACGAATGTAAAATATCAAATAATATGTAAAGAAAATATGGAAGGTCAATCCCTTACAATCAAGAAAGTAAATGGTAGTTAAGTGTCTTGAAATGTTTTCAAAGAAAACAAAAAAAGTCAATCCCTTACAATCAAAGAAAAAATTAAATGGCAAATTATTGTCTTGAAAATGGGCAAGTAATTTTTCCCTAATTGGAGAGACTTTATTTGGTAACACAACATACTGAAAATATAAAATTTATAGATTTTCCGCAAACCCAAATCAATCTACATGCTGAAATGGACAAATTGTAAAGCTTTCCTTGTTTTGTATCCATATTAAATTGCATCATATTAGAATCAACCCGAATTTAATGAATTAGCCATTAGGTGCATCTTTGAATTTTTTAGCCGTTGCCCTTAAAATGTCAAATAATATGTAAAGAAAACAAGGAAAGTCAATCCCTTAAAATCAAATAAGAAATTAAATGGCAAATTATAGTCTTGAAAATGGGCAAGTAATTTGCCCTTAATTGGAGAGACTTTATTTGGTAACACAACATACTGAAAATATAAAATTTGTAGGCTTTCCGCATACCCAAATCAATCTACATGCTGAAATGGACAAATTGTAAAGCTTTTCTTATTTTGTACCCATATTAAATTGCATCATATTAGAATCAACCCGAATCTAATGAATCAGCCCATTAGGTGCATTTTTGAATTTTTTAGCCGTTGCCCTTAAAATGTCAAATAATATGTAAAGAAAACAAGGAAAGTCAATCCCTTACAATCAAATAAGAAATTAAATGGCAAATTATTGTCTTGAAAATGGGCAAGTAATTTGCCCTTAATTGGAGAGACTTTATTTAGTAACACAACATACTGAAAATATAAAATTTGTAGGCTTTCCGCAAACTCAAATCAATCTACATGCTGAAATGGAGAAATTGTAAAGCTTTCCTTGTGTTATACCCATATTAAATTGCATCATATTAGAATCAACCCGAATCTAATGAATCAGCCCATTAGGTGCATCTTTGAATCTTTTAGCCGTTGCCCTTATTATTAGTCCAATAGGAACATGCAATGGATCATTTGATGATGATTCGTTATTCTCATCGTTAATTGATACGAACCTCACAATGAAAAAACAGACCCGAACATCCATAATAGTATCTTTCTTATGATCGTCTTAATTTAGCTTCACAATCTTGCATGAATGATGATCTTCACCCATTATCAATTCAAAGATAAGAAACGAAGGTATAATAAATTTGGAAAGACATCACACTCAAGATAGATGAGCAAGATTGTGATTGATAGGTCAAAAATGAACGCCAGAAGAAGAATCTTGATAAGTTAAGTTTAGAAAATAGTTCTTTGAAAAACCAATGAGGAAAAGTCTCACAAGTGTTACTTTAATCATGAATCATTTTCTCTTAGGATTATATTGGCTTATACAGTCGAATTAAAAAATAACTTAAAAAGAAAATAAAATAACTCCAGGACAACTAATCCGTACAATCACGAATGTAAAATATCAAATAATATGTAAAGAAAATATGGAAGGTCAATCCCTTGCAATCAAGAAAGTAAATGGCAATTAAGTGCCTTGAAATATTTTCAAAGAAAACAAGGAAAGTCAATCCCTTACAATCAAAGAAGAAATTAAATGGCAAATTATTGTCTTGAAAATGGGCAAGTAATTTTTCCCTAATTGGAGAGACTTTATTTGGTAACACAACATATTGAAAATATAAAATTTGTAGATTTTCCGCAAACCCAAATCAATCTACATGCTGAAATGGACAAATTGTAAAGCTTTCCTTGTTTTGTATCCATATTAAATTGCATCATATTAGAATCAACCCGAATCTAATGAATCAGCCATTAGGTGCATCTTTGAATTTTTTAGCCGTTGCCCTTAAAATGTCAAATAATATGTAAAGAAAACAAGGAAAGTCAATCCCTTAAAATCAAATAAGAAATTAAATGGCAAATTATTGTCTTGAAAATGGGCAAGTAATTTGCCCTTAATTGGAGAGACTTTATTTGGTAACACAACATACTGAAAATATAAAATTTGTAGGCTTTCCGCATACCCAAATCAATCTACATGCTGAAATGGACAAATTGTAAAGCTTTCCTTGTTTTGTACCCATATTAAATTGTATCAGAAATAAAAAATGCAAGACATAAGATAAAGAAAATGCATTTTTATTAATATAATTCCCAATAAGATTGTCTTTGCAAAATGGATTATCCCTGTCAATTACTGGATAAGGCTGTGAATCCTCACCCTCGCTAAGGATTGGAGCCCCACCTTGAGGATCTTGCAACTCATACAATTCAAGGGCCCCTTTGACTTCACTAATGGTTGGAAAAATCTCCTCGAGGAAATTCACATTGCGAGAGTCAATCTCAGTCATTCTTCCATTTGGGTGTTCATCGTACATCACATAGCCCTTTGAGTTATCACAATACCTTATAAAGATATGTTTGACCGCTCTAGGGCCAAGCTTCTCATGCTTATGAGAAGTGTTGTGAACAAACCCAGCTGACCCCCAAGGGCGCAAGCCTTCTAAACTAGTCTTTCTGCCATACCACATCTCATAGGGTATCGAAGGAACTGACTTAGAAGGTATACGGTTCAATATGTAAGTAGCAGTCAAAATTACATCACCCCCAAAATGATATTGGAATATTTATTTGCGGCATCATTGATCTGACCATATCCAGAAATGTGCGATTCCTTCTCTCTGCAACCCCATTTTGTTGCGGAGTGTGTGGAATCGTCAGTTGTCTTATGATCCCTTTTTCTTCACACATTTGTCTAAACTGATTAGACATATATTCTCGCCTCTCTGTTAGTACGTAAAATTTTGAAGTTCCTATCTCTTGGGTTCTCAACCTCAGCCAAGAATCGCTTAAAATAATCAAGTGCTTCTGACCGATGAGATAAGATATATACTAACCCATAGCGTGAATAATCATCAATAAAAGTGAGAAAATTGGATGCACCATGTCGTGCCCTCACATTCATAGGTCCACATATATCCGAGTGGACTAACTTTAGAGGATGAGTAGTCCTCTTTGCCTTTCCAAAAGGCTTCCGGCAAGCTTTTCCTGTCAGACATGGTTCACACACAAGAAGGTTGACTTTAGCGAGGTGGCTTAAAAAACCTTCTCGAGCTAACCTAGTCATCCTTTCTTGTCCTATGTGCCCTAATCTTGCATGCCACTTCATAGAATCAGAAATAGCATCAACAGTCGAAGAAATATAAGAAACACAATTATTGGATAATTCTAACATGAAAAATCCATTATTCATAAATCCAAACCATAAACATAAAGGTCTTTGCCATAAAAAAATAGACAAGCTAGTTCGCTCAAACAACAAAGAAAAACCATGTCCAGAAAGTGCACTAACTGAAAGTAAATTACATCAAATGCTAGGTGCATATTGCACATCACTAAGGAGTAGCTCTCGCCCAGTACCGAGCTTGAGTTGGTATGACCCAACTCCAAGAACCTCCTCTTGTGCGCCATTCCCCATAGCAATGTAGTGGCTGCATGCTGGCACTCGATGATAATCTATAAATCCTACTTGGTCCCTTATCACATGTTTTGTTGCCCCTGTGTCTACAATCCAACCAAGGAGAGAATTAGCAACAAAAACATGTGAGCATACGAATGAACTAAGAGAGCTAGGAGTGGGTTTTACCTTCTTTGGCTTAGTGCAATCACGAGCGAAGTGACCCAACTTTCCACAGTTAAAACACTTATCTTTCTTTTTTCCACCCCTCTTGCTTCGGCGACGCTTCATAGACTTGTCACCTTGTGGGGCCAAGTTCTGGCTTTGATCACTGCTTTTGTCCAGCATCCTTTTACTTATTCCAGCATTTGCCTTTATTGGGCTTATGCTGTCCAGCTTGTGCGACAAGAGCTGCTGCTTGTGCTTGCTCCGACTCTCGACGGTCAGCCTCAAGTTTGAGATGACTGGCGATACTGTTGAATGTCTGGATTTTCTCATTATGCGTAAGCACAAGCTTAACATGTCCCTAAGTCTGCTCAGGTAGCGATCTTAGGACAACCAAAACTTGTTGTTCATTAGTGAGCTCACTTCCAGCATTTTGAAGCTCTCAAATCATATCCTTCATCACATCAAGATGTTGGGTCATCGAGTGCTTTAGGTCAACTACGTATTGGTTGAACCTAAGGGTTAGTGCCCTCAGTCTTATAGCTGAAGTGCTACCATACGTGACCTTCAACACATCCCACAGCTCTCTAGCTGTAGGATACTGTTCAAACTCACGGATCAGATTATCGTGCATGCAGCTCAACATAGTAAAACGCGCACTCTTATCTTGATCCACCTACTTATTGTATGCGTCCATATAGCGACGATATTGGGCAGTTGGTCCATTTTCTAGCTCAGTTGGCATAGGCAACAAAAATTGAATTTTTCTATACCACATTACATAGTTCTGGCCATCAAGTTTGCCAGTACCATAGAGATCAGAAAAAGCTACTTGGGCATCCAATACTATATAATATGCGCAATAAGTTAGGTACTGGTCTAAAATTTTATCCGGATCCAAGTAAATATTTATCATTTTCTTTAATTCAGTTAGATCGAAAATTTTGCCACCAAGGATAGTAATCATCTCCTACCGAATTAAATATTACAATAAAAAATTACTGATTTATGAATAAAATTAATAATGTCCATTAAAATAAGCATACATTAAATATGAATAATAAACTTGAGTTGACATTTGGTGCGTCATGTCGAGACAATTATTGGCCTATGGTGGTAAGTAACGAAACATATCCCAAAAAATATATACATGGCCTAAAAAAAAAATTATATTTTTCAAGACCTACTATAAAAAATTATATACATGCCAAAAAAATTATATTTTTCAAGACCTACTATATAAATCTAAAATTGAAATACCGTATTACCACCATTTCCATTAATTATCTCTCAAATAAATTAAATAACTATAAAAACATAACATACATGAGCACCTAAAATGTCAACTCCCATTTCATGCATATTGACAAATAATCGCACTGGATAAAATTATATAATCACAAAAAATGCAATAAAAAATTAAGCCTAAAAAATATAATTCTATATGTTCAAATAGGTCAGAAAAATAAAAAATTAAATTTTGCCCGTTTGGCAAAATTATTTTTTTATTTTTATTTTTATATATGCGGGCCCCTGGCCCCCACACGCTACTGGGCCGCCAGCTAGCAGGTGCCCAGTGGTAGCTGGCCTTATTGTCTCTTGTTGCGCTATGTGGTGCAGCATCAATCTTTTTCTTTTTCTTTTTTTTTAAATAAAGAAAAAATTCAACGCTCTCGTGGGCAGCCGTTCTCCGGCGCTTTTCTGGCTAATACTATTTTTCAGCAAAAAAAATATATCTTTCTCAATATTAATTCATTTTTGACACATAATATATCGATTTAATAGTTTTTTTCCATGCTCTACTACATGATATCAATATTATGCATCAATCAATTTTAAACATGCATCTGACGTACAAATACAATATATATAATCTTCAAAATCTATTTTCATGATTGAATTTAAATCACGAAGGCGAGGTCGAGCTCTAATAACTCTGATACCACTGTAAGTAAATTTATAATCGCATATAATTAATAAGTGAATCAATATTACCTCAGCAGCAGAAATTCATTTTTGATTCACGGATGAACAACTCGCCTACAAGCCTCCCAATAATAACACCACAATCCCTCATGCTCCAGTGAATACTACTAGAGCATTCACCAATTTCTAACTACACACCTTAAACCCTTGGAGATTTTTAAATTTTGATGATACTCCAAGAACAAACATAGAGAGAAAATATGGAGGAGAGAGATAGTATTTTTTTATTAATAAAATTACGTATCATTATGATATTTTATAGTGGTAGGGAGAGATAACAAAATAAATTCTCTCTATCTGTATCACACTTTGAGTCCAATTATGAGAGGTTTCTTGATAATCATCATCCTTATCTAAATAGGGCTCTAACTAATCATAAATATGGATGCAAATTAAAATTACATCAATAAAAGGCATTGATGACATCAAGTTGATGAATAGACTACCCACAACTAACAACAAGATTGAGAACCAAGCAAATAATAGTAGGTTTGACAATCAGACTGAATGTGTCAACACCAGGGTGCTAATGGAACACTTTAGCAACTAGTTGTGTTTTAAACTTGTCAATAGAGCCATCAAGTAAATGTTTAATTCTAAAAATCCTTTTACAACTAATAAAATTTTGCATTGAATCAAGTGGGACAAGTTCCCATGTTCCATTCCACATAAAAGCATCATACTCCTCACATATAGCTTGATGCCATTTAGGATCTTTGAGGGCTTGGGTCATTGTATGCGGCTCAAGGTGATGGTTTGAGGTAATGGTAGCAGTAAAATTAAGTTTTTAGATGAGTTTATGGATATTATTTTTAGCACAAGTGGTTATGGTGTGGGTATTCGTGGGTGGGTTTGGAGGATGGGAGTCTATAGAAAGTGGTAATGGAGGAAAATGTGGGTATTGTGGGCTATTGGTGGTGTCATTGGACTGTTCTGGTTGATCAGATTGAGGGGCTTGGTCAATTGAAGTTTGGCAGAGAAGAATTGGAGGTTCGGTTATAGGATGTGGAGTTTTAGATGGTGTGCAATTGATTGAAGATATGGGACTGTTGATCAAAAATTAGCAATAAGATAGGTCCAAGCCCAGTGGTGAGACTGTTGAGAGCGTGTTGAGTGGCGCTATTGTATAGGAAGAAATAACGCAAATAGAAACTAATTTGGGAGTGTTTCTGGACTTGAACGACTAAGATGAGTTTGATGTGAATGGAAGGACATATTCCACAAATTTGACATGACAGGATGTGTAGATTTTGAAAATGGAAACATCGAGATAGAGATATACACTTTGGGTCCAAGAGTACCCAACAAACACACAAGGGATGGATCAAGACTCAAGTTTGTGATTATAATAGGGACAAAGCCATGGATAGCATAAAAAACCTAAGATACGGAGCTTTGTGTAGTTTGGTGAAGAGTGGAAAAGAAACTCATAAGGAGAGGAAAGAGAAAGTGTAGGTGTAGGTATGCGATTAATGAGATACACAATAGTTGCAAAGGCATAGTTCCAGTATATGAGCGGAGGCGTGAGTGAGTAAAGAAAGACCGATTTCAACAATATGTTAATGTCGGTGTTTTGAGAGACCATTATGTCAAGTGTATGAGGAGAAGAGGTAAGATAAGAAATTCCATGAAGAAAGAGAAAGTGTTCTAATGCTTGATATTCCCCACCACTATAAGAGTAAAGAATAACAATGGAGTGTTTGAAGTAATTTTCTACTAGTGCTTTGAAGCAGAGAAAAACATTATAGAGATAAGGGTAATACTATACATAACGTGTAAAATGATGAACAAAAATAACATAATACTTGAAATCATCAATAGAGTAAACGGGAGAGGTCCAAACATCAGAAAATATGATTTGAAAATGGTGAGATGAAACAATTGTAGCTGTAGAAAAAGGAAGTTTGTGACTTTTATTGCTTAAACACTCATTACAATGAGAGATTTATGACATAGAATAAGGTAAAGAAAATGTTGACATAATATGCTGAATAATAGGTGATGATGGATGACTTAGACTTGGACGAAGTGGTCTTGACATTGGAAA
The DNA here is from genome assembly GCA_019321725.1 of Paulownia fortunei. Taxonomy (NCBI): domain Eukaryota; kingdom Viridiplantae; phylum Streptophyta; class Magnoliopsida; order Lamiales; family Paulowniaceae; genus Paulownia; species Paulownia fortunei. The sequence goes on from CM033106.1 coordinate 20,082,614, forward strand.
AGACAATGAGCGGAGAAGACAATTTTGGAGATGAGGTTGGCCACTCATAGATGCCATCTTTAGTTTTGCCCATCAAAAGGATTGCCCCTATGCTTAGGTCCTTCACATGAAAAACAATGGGTAAGAATTCGATAGAAATGTGATTAGTATTGCGAAATTGATAAATAGAGACAAGGTTCTTTTTCACGTTAGGCACGAAATGGATATTGTGTAAATTAAAAGTACGAGTTGGGGTGGGAAGAGTGGTGGAACCGGTATGGGTAATGTGGAGACCCGAGTTGTCGCAGATCATAACGTCTTCAGACCCTGAATAAGGAGTGTGAAGTGAAAGATTATTCAAGTCCGCGGTGACATGATGCGACGCCCTACAATCAAGTAGCCATGTGGGGGTGTCGGTGGTCTCAACGTGTTGCTGGTGGAGCCAATGAGGATTGGGCGGTGACAAGTCGAAAAATGGAACATCGCAGAACGCCCTTGAGCACCACATCCTTGGCAATACCCAAGATATGGACGTGGTGAAGGTCAATCATTATGAGGAGCATTGGATTGTTGTCCTTGACTATGAAAACCAGTTATGGAAGGACGCGAGGAAGGAGGAGATGGTCGCTAGGATTGATTGTTAAGGTGATTGACATGATTGGCAAGCCGGAAAGGATGATGGTGGTGCTTGTGATTGTTGGAGAGACGCCTCCTTGTTAATGAGTTTTTCATGAATTTCATCAAAGGAGATAGGTGTTTCTAAATCTAACTAATTACTTAATCTATGGGATTTGTTGTCAATTCAAATTATTTACAAAATCTAAATAAGAAACTAACTAGATAATTACATAAATACACAATTAAATAAATAATAAACTAATTCCTTTAATACTTATAAGCCAATATGCATTTCATACTTGGGGATAAATGCTCATTTTCGTGAAATTTGTTATTACATTTACATGCTCTTTTAATATTCTAATTGTCCATTCCTCCTCTTCTCAAATTTTATGCTCTATGAATAAGAAGCTTTTTTCCTAGTTGCTATTGAACCACTTAAAGAGAATTTCCAAAACTCCTATCTTGTCTAGCTAGGAGGAGTCAAGGACTCACGCAAAATTGTATGTTTCTACACAGAATTTTCAACATCAATGCATCAAAATAACATGTTATTGTACAATTGAAAATGAGCCCAATTACTGGAGATTGAACTTGAGATCGATAGATCAAATCTTAACTAAATCCCACTATCAAATAACACAACTAATCAAATCTTGCTTGAGTTCCGTTTGCACATTAAACCAAACTTGGCGTGATCGCTTCACGCCAAGTTTAGCTATTCTAGAGTACGTTAAAATAGGCAAAACAAGCATTCTTCTTCTTGAAGTGACATTTTCCCCCCTTCTTTTCTATATGTTTGCCCTTGTCAATTTGTTAATATCCTAACTTCATGCTGCAACAAAGCTCTAATGATTTCTTATAGTTTTTGGGGCTACTCAGGCAGTCATCTCCTATTATTATTACAAGTCATGTTTCTTTGCAACAAAATCTACCATCATCATCGAAATCGAAATCAATAAAGATGCAAATCATGAGATAATGCAAGAAGTTTATCATCATCTTCATCAAAGCATGAACCAAAACCAGAACCAGAACCAAAACAAAATACAACAATCTTCTTCAACCTACCACTAACTCTACATAACATAAATTACATTTATTGCTACAGACTTATTTCACTTTCCATCTCAATACACGGGCACAGTTGCCACAAATAGGCTGCCCATCTTGCAGTTTCCCACCAACTTCCACAAGCCTAGCAGCACTGCAGAACTTATAAATTATCATCAAGCATCATCGACAACAGCAATCCTTGAACAAAGTCACTTCTCTTTGCCTTCTCCTCCTGATCTTTGATAGACATGGGAGGCTGCTGCACTTTTCTGCATAACAGAATCCAATAACAGAGATTAAGAACCAGACAAACCTCAAAAGAGCTTTAATACCGAATAAGATGAAGTGTGGAAGCTTATAACCAATTTCACAAAAGCCCAAAATATTAGAAATTAGAAGTGCAATAAGAGCATGCCAGATATCTAAACATAATTACATTATATAACCAGATACAATTTCAATTACACTGAATAACAATTCAGCTTTCATTCTACAAGCTGGAGGATTTATTTGTCTATTGATAGAACATTGCAAAATAGGGTATACCCTAAGTCAAGAAGGGGGAGTGCAAGAGCACCAAAACAAAAAAATTCTTATTCTAAAGCCGCAGAGACTTAAAGCGTCTAAAAACAAGTAAATTAATCAATAATTTTAAACTAAATGTATCAGGTCTTGTGATGGACCTTAATGATCATTGTCGCTAACTTCTATGGTAGGAATCAGGGTTCGAAAGCCAATTCATCTTGTTGCTACCACTCTAATTTTTCGAAAGACAAGGATTAAATAAAATTAAGGAAAAAAATCAAGTAAAAACCATAATGTCCTGCAGAATCACTGTTCCTCATTTCCACACTTCCGCTCTCCCCATATTACATGCCTTCTCTTTCTCTTGCCATATCTACATGCCTTCTCTTTCTTTTTTCTTTTTTTCCTTTCTCCATCATTGTCAACCTTCATCCCCACCTTGACATGTTCAGCTCCCTCCTTCACTCTGAATCTTTCTCCCTGATTGTTCGGCTCAATTGTCTTTACTACTATATGTGTCATTAACAAGTTACAACATTGCCAACAGTACTTTCTTACCAGTAACATGACAGGCCATAGGCCTCCCACATTACACCACTAACCCCAAATTTTCACTGTAGCACCTTGATAAAGTTGAGTCCAAATTTCTGTATGCTAAAGCCGCTCATCTGAAGCATTTCAAATTCTTGGATTCATCACAACAGAAGGTGCTTGCTTTATGTTGATCTGGTCCCTAGTTTGAATTTGGAAAGGCGCAGATTCTTTCAATGGTTAGGTTCCCAGCTTGGGCCCCCATAGCTAGTAGGAATGGATTATGTGATCTAGGGTGACCATATAGCACGGAGAAGGCAAAAAGAGAACAGATAAATTGTTCTGCACCCACCCCAGGAAAGTGTACATACTCTTCCCTTCCTCCCCCACCCTCGCTAAATCTCTGACACCATACGCCATCAACAACCATCCACAGTGCCACCAGTTTAACCAACAATATACCAGCAACGCACTACCCCGCGATAACCCCACCAACCTCTATTTCCAGTTTAATTTCTTGATAAATCCGATTCCAGACTTGACTGATGTTAGAGCACGTATTAAGAAATTGCTGGCGCATCATGGTGCAGGACTCCACAAGCAGATGCACCCCAGAGCCTCACCCCCTTAAATTGTAATCTAGAGTGACCATATAGGGAGGAGCTGGCAAAAGAGAACTGATTGGGATGTGTCTGTCTCGCCCCATTAAGGAGCAAATGCAAGTTGGAGGCGGAATCAAGAAATAACAAGAAGACTTATCATACTCGTTGAGGAGGAAAAAGGAGAAGGATGACAAGAAACAATTCATCTTTCAAGAGGCAAACTTGGTCCCTACCATCTTTACAGAGAACTACTGAATTACCTATCCATTAATTTGAAATTTAATATGTTTGTTGAGGTTAAATGAGCTGATTCAGTCACTGGGGGCATCAACTGTGTTGAGCTGGATACAAACAACCCACAAGGAAGGACCAATGAGGCAAAGTCCCACAATTCATTTGTTCGATGACGTAGATAATACATTGTTTCCTATTTCTCACTGATCAGGGCACTTTTACCATAAATGTAGCTACACACATGGAAGTGTGATGAGAAAAATGGGTGCAATAGAAGAATGTCGAATAACACATGAACAGGGGCAGATATCTCAATTCTCAAATCAAAGAGCCCAAGCTTATTTTAGGTGAACCACACTGCAAATACTTAGTATTCTTTTAGCCTGTACTCAAAGTTGAATCAGAGTTTAAACCAGTCTACGATCAAATAAGAAACTTAAAAAAAAAGACCTTTTAAATCTTTACCAATTCTAGATGGAGTGGAGTTGGATTGGACACAAAGCCAAGAAGAAACAAAAGGAAAATAGTTGAGGATAGCCTACTATGTCTATCACAAACATCTTCTTTTTGCAGCTCTAATTCATGCTACTTGTTCGTTTTATAAGTACCTAACCTAATATTAACATTTATTCACCAGATCGAATTTTAACAAAACCAGTAAACACTATAATGCATTAACAGAGGATAAACTGCCCATTTTTCCAAGAATATGCAGTAACGTACGCATATCTACTTTCTCTAGCAAAGTGAGAAAAAATCAGATGCTTAACAGGCAGCACCTTCAAGGCTTTTACACTATTAAGTGTGTTCAAATACATCAGGTTTTGCAGTAATAAAGAAACTTAAAGCAAGGCAACAAAGATTAGCAGCTACCAAACAAAACCACAATAGTGCCATGTTGTTTTTAATTTGAAGAACCATCAAATTAAGCTAATATCCACAACAAAGAAAGACTTCAGAAGAAGCATCTGAATCCTAATTGACAATTAATGTTAACCATTTTATAATGATTAATACAAGTTCCAAACTTTCATTTGTGGCAAAATTTAGAGTGGGATCGTTGCACAGGTAACTGGATGTCAGTGCAGACCTCTGTCACACTTTCAGTGTTATACTTGGTCACATATATGCATGCATTAACCCATTAATGTGACAAACAGTGTCCAATTTAAGTATTTGTCGGTCCACATATACACTTGTCAATAAACACGCTAATGTGACACAAACATCATATAAAAAGGGTGATAGAGGATCTTTTGCCAGTGGATGCTGACACGTGATAGAGCAATACAACCAGAGCAAACACTTAGACAGGGAAGCGATTGATTACCTCTCTGAAAAGGTATTTGTTGTGCTTTTCTTGACTAATGTCGGCTCAGATGAAGAGTGCGATGGAACACTTTCATAATCTTCAACCACTGGCAAAATAAATGATGACAACAGCGGGTCTGGGGCTGCATTGTTTGAAGAAACTATGCAGGAAGACCCTCCAAAAAGGGACTGCAAATGTCCTTCTCTCAGCTCCCTCCTCAACAAAGAAAGAGTTGAATGTGAACCAGCTTTTCGTGATTTTCTCTTGCGCTGCATGTGATCTCTAGTCAAGGAACTCATGGTACATGGTTAAGTTCTTATAGCATGGAGCATGGAGCATGGAGCATGTAATGGTATCTATGGTATGAATGAAAAGAAATTGCAATTTGAGCTTAACATAATCCTGCACTTCCTAAATTTTCAAGAAGTTCTGCTTAAAGCTACTTTAAATAACCAAAAAAATAATTGCATGTAATGCAACATTGTTTCCAACATTCACAAATTCCAATATAAATCTTGGGGCCAGATACATAATAAGACCACATAAAACAATAATTTGAAGAATCAAGAACGCAGGAGAAAAATAGAAATGATTCAGTAACTGCGAATGATGAGTTCAAGAAAAGTACAAAACAGCTAAAATGCAAACTAAGATAAAAGGATATCTTAAAGATATTCCCATGTTGCAAGGTTATATGAGCTACCATGTCGACACCCACCCTCATCACACAAACTGGACACACCTGCAAGGATAATATCTGTCAATATCACTTGAAACAGAAAACATCCAAATAATTATCAGATAACATATGCCTTGAAACAAGAGAAAGTGAAAATCAAACCAAGTGTGCAAGAGAGAAATTCTTTAACAAAAGTACAGTTTAAGAATGATCAAGGAAAATAAATCTATCGAGTAGCAACATATTGGCTACATCACAAGAAAGATAAATAGAGTGGGCATGAAAAGAGCGGCAAAGTCGTGTGACTTTTGGTAAGATCTCCTTAACCATCTGGAGCACCCTATATCTGCCATAGTTACTAAACTGAGAATCGACTCATCTCTCTCCCTTTTCCCACACAAAGCTAAAAGGAAGAAAAGTATACCTCAAAACACACGTAAAGTATCATCTCCATATATCACGTAACAAGCAAAATCAATTTGTTCTCAAACTTTGATGAGCCTATATAAGGGAGTCATCAATGAATATCTAGTGAGATAAATCTCAGCTTTGCACATTAAATAATGCAGCAGTTAAACATCTTTAACGGTCCAGTAAAAACTTTAAAGATTCATTCATAACTATAAAATAATTAGATAGGAAAAAATAGAACTTTACCCCATTATTGGCTTCTACAGGATGCTCATCATCGATGTGGCAACAGAGTCCCACAATATCAAAATAATCCGAACAAAAAGGGCACGGATATTCCTCCCTTATATCATCATCCATGTCAATTTCCTCAAACCCCATCAGCATTTCTGCATCAAAACTATCCCATTTCATTCCTACAACAAAGCACACGCACAAAAAACCCATCAAACCCAAATGTTAAGAGTGACATAAACACATACGCAGTCGTAAGTTTCACAGGTCCCAGATAACAATCAAATCTTCAAGGTCAATATAACAAAGCCACACACAGGAAAACCATTTAACATTCACTTATAAATAGAAACATTATCTGTAAAGTGTAGCAAACCCTAAACACAAATTAAATCATTAATTCACATATACAACGCCCATATACACAAATTCATAGCAAGCCAAACATAATAGAAATAGGAATTTAATTTCAAAATCCATAACTCCAACATTAAATCAAAAGTTTCAAAAAATATTCATATAGATTAGTGAATTCAACAAACCCTAGATTAAAAAAATAATCAATCTTTGACATGAAACTTACAGCACCTACACTCGTAAAGCCCATCAAAATGCAATCTTTAACGAAAACTAAATTAATTCAACAACTAACAAGAAGCCCAGATGAAAATTACACATTAAAAAGTGAACAAGAGGATGACGCGTTTACCAGATCGAGTTTGAAGAGCAGATTGATAGCGCTTGGAGGCAGAAGACAAACGAGCAGCCCAAGAATTAGCATCCATGGCTTACTTTTTTTCAACCTCAAAATTCAAAAAATGAAAAATTGTTAGCAAATCCGAGCTCTCTTCTTCTCAAGAACTGATCAGTGAAATTTTTGGCCGGAGTTTCTCTTGATTTGTGAATTTTTGCGAGGAGTGAATGAGATTACGATGGTGTTGAGGTGGGAGGATAGAGACAGAGAGAGAGAGAGAGACAAGAGGGCTTGCCTTTGCAAGGTGAAATGAAAATCCACCGAAAGGAAGTAGAGAGTTGTCTTCCACACACCTTTTATATTCTTTTTCTCTTTTTTTTTGGCCTTTTTTTTCTTCTTTTCCTTTCCGGATTTTGGTTTTCTGACAGCCTGACGTGTCGATGTTGTCTGATTTTAATTAATTTACTCCCAAATCAACGATGAGATTTTGAGCATAATTTTGGACAGTGTTTGGGTAAAAATAACTATATATCATTTTTTTCACTTAAAATAACAAATACTAATTGTATGCTATATTTCTGAATTTAAACTAATTAAGGAAAATAAGTATGTACAAAAAGATATTTGGCAGTATTTTATAATCGTTCGCTATTTGGACTTTAGTTCATTGATGACAAAATATAGTATTTTATAGTTTTGTATGCATGCATGAATGTCTTGACGATTTTAAGTTTGTAAATATATTGTAAAAACAAAATAAAATTCATTATCCCATCATATCCGTCTAAGAAAAATCTTATTTTCAAAAAAATCGTGAGTTTTTAAAATGATAATCTACATTTATTATTTGTAATTATAATTAAAAATAATAATTAAATTCATCTTAAATTAAATATATGCGATATTTTATCCCATTAATTTATAAGTTTTTCATATTGAATTAATTTGAATAATTTTAAAAACTACAATGACAAAAATTGATAAAGATTTTGAGGTGGGTGCAAAATTCAATAAGTTAAATAAATAATGTCCAAATAAAGACATAATTCTTTAAAAGTGTATAATTACAAGGTTTCATACGTTCAAAAGGCTTCATTTGGTTGGATCTTAGAAGACAAACCAATCCCAAAGACAATAAACACACAAAAATGATTGTATAAATTGATATACATAAAATTAGGAGTTGGGGGGAAAACTGGTTTAATTTCCCCCAAAGAGAAACAAAAATATAAAAACTAAAAAACAGAAACATGACAAAATTGTCAAAAACATGAGACAAAAAATTGACCCTCTCTCCAATTTTAATTCTCGATACTCAATAAAAATATATTATAATTTTATAGTAGTCTTCCATTCAACTATAAATATTCTTTTAAAATAAATGTAAATGGTAAATTTTTGGTCATTTACAAAATTATAATTCTTTTAACTTGATTGTTAGATAGTTTTTAAATGAAAAATCTTCCCTCAACGATTCAAGTTAAGTCCACTCATCCCATCTCAAATGCTCCAATTCAGAGGTCATTTTGGGGAGTTGAGTATTCACACCCCATCTTCAATTATTCCCTCATCACAAATATAATCATCAAAAAACATTAATAATTTATACATCTATTTTACTTCTTTTTTCTTGGTGTAAAACATAAAGATAATTATTTTGGATCCACTGTAGACCCGCTTAGCCTGGATGCAGATTTTAATCGTATATATAGATTTAGTTCGAGTCTTGAACTTTTATTTTTTAATGAGATTTGACACTGACTCATTTAATTTTTTATATTATATATATATATATTTATGTAATGTTATTTTTAAAAAATATATTTTTTAATATTATTATAATTATAAAATAATTCATAAATTTAGTGGGTCCATTTACAGAGTCGGAATCTTCTAGGACTCAAACAAATTTATTAAGACGCGTTTTGAATTTTGATAAATCGTACCCAAACCTAACTATTGTCAAAACTCCCACTATTTTTTGTATTTGATTTGTTTAAAATTTGATTGAAAGAAATGTATTATATGTAATAGAATTAATGAGGCTTCTTTGTAATAGATTTATTAGTAAATTTTGGACATCTACACAAACTATTTCCCAATTCCCCAACAATTTCACCAAATTCACCTCTGTTTCTCAAGGGCCCCACACTCTACACACCTAAAGTAGGTCCCACCTAAAACCCGGCTTCCATTTTCTTTCTTCCTCCTTTAGCTGTAACTTCCCGTATCAGAAAATCACTACCGAAACCCAGCCCGAAGTTCAGCCCGAACATTTTTCCCGGTTTCCGTCGATCACATATCCGACCCGTTTGTAATCGGGCCGACCTAATTAACCATTTCCCCCTTCGTCATTCGTAGATCTATTTTGAAATTAAAGCAGTTTCGTGATTTGACTCTTATAGGGTTGTTCATGTGTTGGGGAATTTTGTGAAAATATTTTTAATTTTTTTTTAATTAATGGCGACGAGGAATAGGACGATTTTGTATAGAAGGTATAGGGATGCACTGAAGAGCGTCAGGGTTCCGGCGGGCTCGTCGCCGTCGAGCTCCGGCGGCGGCGGAGGTCCTGTGATCGAGCTGTCGACTACGTCTTTGCTTAACCCTAACCGATCTTACGCTCCTTTAAGTACTGAAGATCCCGGAACCTCCAGGTACTTTAATTTAATCGGTACTTTTATTGCTAGTATGCTTTCTGTAGTGAAACTTTGAAATTGTTATCTGATTTTTTTTTCCTTTCTATTTTCTGAATTTAGTTCCCACTGTTTGTTGAGATGATTAAAAAATGTTGCCAATTGTCGAGGCAATGAACTGGGTGATATTGATTTGTCTGATTGGAGAAATTCTATAATATGGGATATCAAAAATAGTTCTTGCCTCTATCACATCCAGAACTTGAGTGGAAAGTTCACAAAAGAATATGATGAAGTTTTGTTACGATGGCTGTCCCATTTTAATGAAAAATTGAAAAAAAAAAAAAAAAGATATTAGGTAAAAGAGTAACATTATGTGAAGACCTGAATCCTTGCAAAACCTTGGAAGCCTTTTTATTTGCAGTTTAAGTAATTCATATAGAAGGGAAAAAGCTGAACGTTTCCTTTTCTTCTGCATGTGAAATCTTAAGAATGTTTCAGATGTCTGCTGCCATGACTTGCTTAAATTGTTGGACTTAGTACCTAGTCAAGAGGAAAGTGAGAGTTACTTGGAGAACTTATAACCACTATGGCCTTATCAAAATGGCATGGCAAAGCATATTGGCAGAGAATGGTTTCAGTTTCTGATTGTGGATATTGTGGCCTGGGGCATTGTTGTTTATATCCCAATTTACTGTGATATTCCCTCAGTTCTGCTTCCCAAACTTAGGTGCAGATTTTGATAGGCCATTCTAATTGGTTCACAAACTTGAATACTATGACAGATGCTTAGTTCTATTTTATGATCTGACATGGATATTAATTATTTGGAATGAAGGACTCCAAGCCCAAATGGTTGTGAGTTTCATTATTTCCTCAAGAATTTCATATTTCCTAATGAACTGAAGGTATCTTATGAAAAGTGTACTTTCCCTTCTCTTTCACTTTATAAACATATATTAGAAAAAGACAAAAACATTGTAAGGCTGTAATGGAAAGTCTGTCATATTTCTTTGGAACAGTTTGTTTCCCATAGAAAGTCACTGATAAAATATTTCAGGCGACATATGGGGTCATTTTATGTCACTTGAAGTTGGAAAATATACTCATTCAGTGAGAACTTTTTACTGTTTTCGATAACATGATCTCACACAAAATGGGAAATGGAGAGTCCAAATCTCTATTTTCTAGCTTTATGTTTGAGTGTAAAGGTTTTCAGTTGAAGCAATAAGTCCTGGCAGAGAATCTTATGTGGTGCTAGGAAAAGCTGAATTTGGGTTTGATTACTGTCACATTACAAGCAATAATAGTAGATTGAAATTTTAACATATGATGTGAGCATGTCTGCATGAGTGCATGCATGTTTAATGCTTATGTATTGATACCTCTGTATGGTTATGTGTGTCTGTTTGCTTATATACTATGCCTGATGTTTCTAAATCACATGAACAACTGCTCTGGGAAGCAGAGGAATATATATCTTTTATAATCACAACTATCAAAGTTAGTATAAATATGATGACATGAATATGCATTTATAAAAGTTTGGATATTTATGTAAATTTGAATGAAAAGTTCTTAACTACTGTATCTAAGAGAATCTTGAACTCGTTTGGATAAGGTAATAAATCATTAAAATTAGGAAAAATTACTGAAATCCCCCTAAAATAAAATATTAAATTAAAAAAACCATGAAAATATTTTTCAGTTCAAAAACCCCATATTAATGACTTCCATTTGAAAAAAGCCAAAAAAAAATATCAATGTTGGTGGTGGTATCTGCCATACATTAATGCAAAAAGGTGCCAGAAAAACAACCATTAATTTTTACACCAACATCATTAAGATTTTGTGATTTTTAGACTAAATATCCCTAGGGCTTCTTTACATTAAGAAATTAATGAATTGAGTTCTATTGCTAGAACTTTTTGGGATTTCTAAATTGATAAATTGTATAATGACGATATTAGTTTTCTGTATATGAAATATTAAATCATTTTATGTGAATAATAGAACATCTGAATTTGTTTTGATTTAATAATACAACATTTTAATTAGCTTAAAAAATAAATCTCTTTTAGTTTTGTTTGATATTATTTATAATTTGAAAAACTCAAAAAGGAAAATTTTCTATAAAAAAAACCATTTTTATTAATTCTTAATACAAGAAGACAATGGTAGTTGAGTCGAAAAATCATTTAACCTTAACAGTGTCAGGGTTTTTGAATATAAAAAGTTTATTTTGAGGGGTATTTTTTATTCTCCCTTAGATATATTCAAATTTTAAATTGATAAATTCATATAGTTTCTTTAATGGAAAAATTGAGCTCAATTAGGTTGTCCGCATGCACGTAGTTGGAGCGAGCTTAGATAGCTTCATTGTTTCTGCTTTATTATATACTAAGATGAGAAAAAGTTTGTGAATAAAAAAGAAACATTTGTGCTAGTAGCTCAACTCTATTTAGCGTGTCTTGTCAAAAGAAAAAAAGCAGCACAATTTATAGGGTAATATTTTGGTGTTCAACTGCTTGAGAAGCCCAAAATGGAAGTGAAATGATATGTATGATTCATCTTTTGGATTCGGAGATTCACCAAATATGGAAGAAAGTGAAGCATAAACATGTTTTTCTGCTCTAGAAAATCTGTGAGGCATCTTTGCCCAGATATGCTGAATGTATAATTATCTTTCAAGGTAAGCATGGGAAGTTGATAACAGGTACTCTCTTTTGTTTCAAAATTTTAATGAATTATCATGAATGATGCACCGATATCCCTGAAAATGGTCCTGCAGTATTGGGTAATCACCTGATATGGATACAACTCGGATACGGTATGATACGTATCGAATAAAGCTATGGGGTATCCGATGCACTGTGGTTAAGATGGGGTACTTTATGATATTTTATAGAAAATAGGGGTCGAATTCAAAATGCAAATAAAATTCTAAACTTTATTTTAGATCTTTCTGAATAATTTCTTTTATATCTCATCTTCAATAATATTTTTATTCTTCATTTTCAATTACAATATGATCAAACCCATACAAACTAAAATGACACTATGAGGTTAAAAACCAATTAAATTAGTTTGAACATGTAATTGTATTTTATATTCCTACTATTGACATTCTAATGTTTGAAAATTTGATATATATATATATATATAGATGGATGGATAACATCATCGGTATTCAATAATATAAGTTTATATTATTTTATTATACTTAAAAATATGTTTTTATTACATAAACAGAAAGATAGATAGAACAAGTTAAAGCATGAACAACCAAGAAATTCTAGTTCTGGACATGAGTGATTGTTTATTGTTATTTCAATATTAATTTTCTGCTTTTATATATATATATATATATATATTATCAATTACTATTATTTAATAATACATTATCAATTATTATTTTAAATAATATATATTTATTTTATTTTATACTTGAAAAAGATCATTTTTTTTAAATATAAACAATAAAAATAAATTAATAGGTCAGAAAATCCAGTTCTAAACATTGATAATTGTTTATTATTATTGTCAATACATATATATATATATGTATAGTATATATGCACGTATTCCACTCATATTGTATTCTTAACTTTTTGAAAATTGCCTAAGCCCATGTTCATATAGTTTTGCATCCGTGTCACCAAATTCATATCCGTGCATCATAGGTTATCAATGTAAGCCACAAAAAAGAGATGGGCCCCCTTAAAATTGTTAGCCAGATGGTTCCACCAGCTAGACAGTAAACTGGACGACTATTCAATCTCAGTGGGATAAAAACTGTCATGGAAATAAGGTGGTCAACAAAACCTGATGACTCATGCAAATAGGAATTGGAATCTTTGTTTCTTTAACAGTGCAGGGGATGAAATTAATATGAAAGTACAAACACAAAGGCATAGAAAGTTAAATGGTTTTGAAAAGGAATAGGCTTATAACATTTTAGAGAGACTTGATAGAGCTCAATGTTGTCTGAGCTTACGGAGGATTAAAAGTAGCTACTGGTATTTCTTAAAGATGATTAATTAATCAGAAAAAAAATTGAAGAGCTAAGAGAGTAAAGAGGCCTTCAACTTTTCCTGCTTCAACTCACCAGTGAAGAAAGCTCTCTTTAGTTTTCTGCCTGCGAATTGAAAAGTAGCTATTGCATTTTTTAGGGGGAAATTTGTTATTGCGCGTACGTCTGAACCTCTGATAACATCAAATGTACACATAGTCTACTTTGATCATTGGACTGATTCTTCACAGAAATTTCCTAATGAGCATAATTGGGTGTACTTAGGACCAAGTGCTTGGCGATGTGCTAAAAACTATAGCTAATATAACAATGGTGAAACTAAAATCTTTAAACCGTACAACAGCCCAAAAGTCACATTTTGACTGTGGTCCCGGCTTGAGGGCAACTGGTGCCCCACAGGCCTGCAATTCCCTCTCCAACAGTTACCACTAGGGCCAGTGCTACCATGCAGCAGAACCAGAACAATCCCTTACCCAGCAAATGGAAGTCGAACCAACGTACCAATTGTAGGAATGAGCGCCTGCGAAGCTATAGTTGATAGAAGCAGTATAACTTAAATTTTTAAAACTGGGGTCCGCCAGTAGCGCAATTGCTTCTGCACAGCAGAACACGTAGCACTTGTATCATGTTTCTCACTGAAAACAAACAAATTCAAGCACTCTGTTGATGATCCTCCTATAAGAAGTTGGTTAGATGAAAACATAAGGAAATACTAGACTAAAAAAAACGAAGAAGAATAAGAAAAAGATATAGAGAATTGTCACTACTAATTATGTCACTACTAATTAAGCTCCTCTTATCTATTTACTTAATAACAGTTTCCTATTCAGAGTCTGATCCAAAGATTCCTGATGTATCTGTTATATGCTAAGATGAACAACCCCCCCAACCCCCGGGCCCTGGTTCTAAGGTTTTTCCCTGTTTCAGTAGGGGTACTGTTGCAGTTGGTTTACCACCAGCTTGGGTGGATGTATCTGAAGAAATAGCAGCTAACATACAACATGCGAGGGGAAAGATGGCTGAGTTAGCAAAGGCTCATGCCAAGGCTTTAATGCCTTCATTTGGAGATGGTAAAGAAGATCAGCGCCGGATTGAGGCACTTACACAAGAGATAACTGATCTTTTAAAAAAATCCGAAAAAAGATTGCGAAGACTCTCTGCTGCTGGGCCTTCAGAGGATTCAAATATTAGGAAAAATGTCCAGGTATGATCTGATA
>CM033106.1:20097471-20141798 GCA_019321725.1 Paulownia fortunei
AATATGATTAATTAAATTAAATTTATTTACTTCAAGACTTGAATTAATTTAATTAATTAATTGGATTATTGATTGATCTAATTGGATTAGGTAACCTACCATGGAATAAATAATTAATTATTTGAAATAATTAATTATTGTGGGCCTTAACAATTCATTGGATAAAATAATTTAATTGATTAGATCAATTAAATTAAATTCAATTAATTTGGACCAAGCCTTATATATATGGGCTTGATGGAAGCCCATGTGAAAGTTAATTAAGAACTAAATTCTAAGATTGACTAGGAAATTAAGTCTTGAATTTTAATTAAAGACTTAACATAAGTCTTTAACTTGGAATCAAAAACTTATCCTTTGGAATACAAGTGAAACTTGGAAAGCTACCATATGATGAAATATAGGGGAGCTATAAAAGCCCCCCACCCCCACCAATATGGCTGAAAATTGCTAAAAAATTTCTAGTCCTCTCTCACCCCTCGAACACAATAAAATTATTTTCTTCTCCTAGTTATTCTTTCACCTTGTTGAATTAAAAGTTGATTAAATACCCAAAGTAAATAAAGATTTACCTTTGTTCTATACAATCTCACAAAACCTACTAGCATAGGTTGAATTATAATTGGCATTTGAGGTATGGATGCATGTTTAGAGGATCAATGCTTGGGGGTCTTGGTGAATTCATCCTTTGCACGGGGTATTGAAATTGAGGAGTTCATTAAAATCATTTCAACATTCTCATCATCAAATAAAAATTCACGTTTAATTTGATTAAAGCCTAGAATTTATCTACATGTATCAATTATTTTATATGCATAATCAATCAAATCACATAGAACTCAGGACACCCATATTATATATGTGATGCATGTAGTAAAAATTTTAATTACTACTACGTTTGGATTCATGTGGTTATGCGAAGAGCCTAGGTTATTGCGTAGTTGATACCCCTTGCATTAATTCTTTGAAAATTATACATTTCTATTGAAGTTTATGTGCAATAAATTGTTTGTGTGATTCATGCATTTGGATTAATTGTTTTAATATATAAAACTTAAAACTACATGAAAAACTGATGCCATTCACGCATTTCATATTTGCTAAATCACGACTAGCACTGTGGTGTGAGCCTTACCAATGGTTCAACATTGTGGCTTGGTTGAACTGGCGCCGCGGTGTGACAATTTTTTTTTGAAGCGCTGCGGCCCTGACCAACTGGCTCCATTGCACCAACGATTTTGTCAAGTCCGAAGGTTTGGTGCCTTGAACTCTAGGCGCCACGGCATCTCTAGGCAGTATACCCAAAAATTATTTTTCTATTTTCAAATTTTTTGAAATTCAAATTGAATTAAATTGTTAATTCTAAAATTGGTAAAAATGGTTTATGTAAGACCAAGAAATCACTATGCCCAAATATAGAATCGACACATAAATAAAATGGTAAATTTACATGCTTTTATTATCATATAATGATTTGATATGCGAGTCTCTTTCTCTATTTTCTCTTGAAGTAATTTCTATCTCCCTCCTATGTACATTCCCTTAGATTTAATCCAAGGTCTCTTATAGGATAGTATTTAATGAGTGTAGCATACTTGGTGAAATTTCTTTTTGTATCTTGGTGGACAATACAAGAAGATGGAGTAAGATGGACAAACAAGGATTGCAGGCCCATGTATGCTTTAGATGCATGTATGTAATTGATAATGCTATTATCATTTTTAATTATCACCTTAGATTGACTATTGATCTACTTTGACTCGAGTGGATCACATAGGAATAAAGTCTCATCCTTAGATAGTGTGTATGAGATGTATGCTATATATTCTTAATATTTTTTCTTATGACGCCCTATTTTGCTTGATCATTATGATAGATAACATTAAACAAGTTAATCATAAGACGACACCTTACATGTTGACAAACCAACACATTTCCCTCACTTAAATTTAATTTCAAGCTTAAAACCTTAGATTGAAAAACCTTGAAGGGTTATATCAATTGTTAATGGGCAATATTGGGCGAGGCCCAATCGTCCATTCTTTCCATCGTAAAGTATTGACATGTGATAAGCTACTGAGCTTAGTGAATTGATCATGAGTCATGGCATATGCTAAGTAAGGAAAGTTGTGATCACTACTTAACATAGTGATCCCATGGAGTGGGCATCCAAATGTTGGCCACGAGTCGTAGGACATTTAGGGGTTTCACTTACAAAAATGTTTTGATAGGTCACGTTTGACATTTATTAGCATATGGACTCATAGCATTGGGGCATATAGAAAAGATGAAGCAAAATATCTTAAAGGTTGCATAGCAATTAGCAATATGTTGCCTACCTTTTGCTTTTATTATATAGGCTCATAACATTGGGGTGTGTGACAAAATCAATTGGACTTTAAGCCCACTAGGAAATTAGATTTTTTGAAGTTCCATCATATGGGTGATGTAATTCGAATAAAATAGTAAGGAGACATTTATAATAAAAGACCTTATTATAAATGAATAATTAATTAAATGAATGTCATTTTCTACATCATATTATTTTGTAGAAATAATGGCTAAAAATCTACTTGCATTTATCTTGAACTCTAACAAACTCACTGGTACCAATTTTGTCGATTGGCTAAGGAACCTTTGGATTTTCTTGCAATTCAAAAATAGGGCGTATGTCCTCAAAGTCACACCACCATCGGAACCTTCAGCGAATGCTACTAACGATGATCTTGCTAAACATCATAAACAAGTTAATGATGATGTGCAAGCTAGATGCTATATGTTAGCATCTATATCGAATGAGCTTCAGAGACAGCATAAGGGTATGTCACACGCTGCTAATATCCTACTTCACTTACAAGAGTTGTATGGTGAACAAACGAGGCAAGTAAGGTACTCTATCTCAAAAGAGATTTTCAGATGCCATATGGTTGAGGGCTCTTTGGTTCATGAATATGGACTGAAAATGATAGGCCTCATTGAAAGACTTGAATCATTGGGAGTCATTATGGATAATGAACTCTACTTGGATTTGGTTTTGCAGTCTCTGCTTGACTCATTCAACTCTTGTGGCAAACTTTAACATGCATAAGATGGAGACTAGTCTCATTGAGCTTATAACATGTTGAAGGCGGCTGAGTTCACTATGAAAAAGGACAAGCTTATTGTGCGCCATGTTTATTGGATCGTCATCCCAATCAAAGACTACCAAGTCTAAGAAAGGGAAGGCGAAGAGTTCTTCTAAGAAGAACAAAAACCTGAAGACAAATGATGGAGTTAAGAAGGGTCCTAAGGCCAATGACAAATGCTACTAATGCGGCAAGCCAGGGTAATAGATGAAGAACTGCAAGGAGTATCTTGTTTCTCGCTAGAATGATTTTGGTATTTTCTTTATTGAAGTTAGCTTTTCCATTAATGATACTTCTTGAATATTAGACACTGGTTGTGGATCTCATCTATTCAATGTAATAACATGCAGGTGATAATAAGAAGGAATAAGCTAAGTGAAGAATAGACAACCTTTCTTAGCTATAGGGACTATCCACTTAGCATTGGGCAATGGAAATAGAATAGTTTTATATAACTGTCTTTACATTCTCCAGTTAATAAAGAACATTATCTACATTCTAGTTTTGGATAGAGAATGTATAAGTTTTCTAGTAAAAGAAAGTTTTAGTTTTCTAATAAAAGATGAAAGTTGTTCCATTTACCTTGATTCTTCTGTATTATATATTTGGGAGCAAATGATTTATACACTATTCAACCCCAAATTTTTTGTCTTGCATATTCAATAAAGTAATAAATGAAAAATAAATAATCAAAGCATGACATACATATGACATGCTAGACTAGGTCATATCTTTGAGAAGAGAGTACACAAAATTACACAATTGCTTGATCTTTGGGACTTGCAAGAAATGCCGACATGTGAATCTTGCCTTAAGGGAAAGATGACCAAATCACCATTTGCTAGACAAGTGGAGCAATCCACTGACAGATTAGATTTGATCCACTCAGATTTATGTGGACTACTAAGTATTAGTGCTCGAGAGTAGTATTCTTACTTTATTATCTTTACCGATGATTATTCCAGGTTTTGGTGCTTGTATTTTATGAGATACAAGTTTGAAGCCTTTAAAAAGTTCAAAGAATTCAGGCATGAGGCAGAGAATCAAACTGGGTGAAGTATCAAGATTCTTTGATCTAATCGAGGAGGAGAATACTTGAGCAGTGAGTTCATTGATTATCTACGAGAAAATGTGATTCTCTTCTAGTGGACACCACCTGGAACGCCCCAACTTAATGGTGTAGCGAAGTGAAGGAATCAAACCTTACTTAACATGGTTCAATCCATGATGAATTTCACCGAGCTCCCTTCTTCATTCTGGGGTTATGCCTAGAAACGATGACGTTCTTACTCAACAGAGTACCATTAAAGTTTGTGCCTAAAGTGCCATATAAGATGTGGCATGGTAAAACCCCGTCTTACAAATACCTTAGGGTGTGGGGGCGCCCTGCTTACGTGAAGCAACAATTAGGAGATAAGTTGGATGTAAGATCCATCTTATATAAGTTTATGGGGTACTCAAAGTAATCCATTGGGTACAATATCTATGACCTCTCAGAACAAAAGGTATTTAATTTGAGGAATGCCACATTCCTTGAGAAGGAGTTTCTGATAAAAAAAGGTGAGGTCATGGAGCTTGAAGAAATTCAAGAGCCACTAACATTCCACAAGAGGCAATAGTGATTGAACCCATAACTTCTAACACTTCAAGTACACAACCTTCTAGGAGATCTGGAAGGATCTCAAGACAACCTAATAGGTATGGCCTTTCGTTAGAGAACAACAAGAAGGATATTTCTTTAGGTTATGATTTAAGGAATTATGATGATGTGATGTCTGACATCGCTTCAGGAAAATGGTAAGAGGCTATGCAGACCGAAATGGACTCCATATACTTCAACAAGGTACGAACCTTAGTGGACCCACTAGTGGGAATTATTCCCATTAGATGCAAATGGGTCTATAAATGAAAGATTGAAATAGATGGGGAGGTTGTGACCTATAAGGCTAGACTGTTTGCAAAAGGTTATAATTAGAAGCAAGGGATTGACTATGTTCTTGCCAGTTGCAATGCTTAAGTCCATTTACATACTGCTGGCCATATCAATGTATTATGATTACGAGATATGAAAAATGGATGTGAAGACCACTTTTCTCAATGGAATCATTGAGAAAGAGATCTATATGAAACAACCAAAGGGTTTCATGTCCAAAGAGAGTGAGCAAAAGGTTTGCAAACTCTAGAGATCCATTTATGTACTCAAACAAACTTCACGAAGTTGGAATATTTGATTTGATAGGCAATATTATCATTTGATTTTCTTAAGAATTAGTATGAGCCATATGTGTACAAAAAGGTTAGTGGGAGCACTTATGATATAATACCTACTACTCAACAACTAGATATATAATATAATTAACATGATAGACCTTAGGTATACGTGCGATATTTTTTTTTTAACACTTTAAGAAAAGATAAATCACTTCTTACATGCACAACCATGTTTAAAATACTTTTTCACATATATCATGTATATAGCAGGATCAGTATTTATATAAAAGCACAATATCCACAACGACCACAATATTTACATACTTATTTACAATAAAGTTTTAAAAGGGAAAGATAGTATCAGTCTAGAAATATAATACAACAAACTCAAAATATAACAAGCCAACAAAATAGCCCAATAGGTCATCATCCATGTACATAGTTCCTCAGACACATGTAGGAGCTCCAACAGCCGCCCAACTAGTAAAAGATGCTTCAAGCGTCGTCGTACTCACCTACAATGCAAAAACTATATGAGCTAACGCTCAACAAGTAAAGATTATACATGTAAAAGAATAATCCACAATATCAAGTCATGCATCTCAAAATGTTATGCCCACAATGCAATTTTATGCATTAAAATATTTCTCTCAAAATCATTTCTTTCTTGGGCCCCTGACTAATGCTACTATCCAATGGTCAATAATCATATAAGCATGAAAATCCATGCATACTCATACGCATGCAAATCCATGCACGTAAACCTGCAAATCCATGCATACAACTATACAAATCCATGCATGCTTCGGTGCACTAGTTGTGGTTAGCAAATATTTTCCTTTCTCAAAATCATATCGTTCAATGCAAGATTTATCACAATGTTCATATATGATGCATGCACATGCCAATGACAATGCCCATGTATGTATGCTCAATGGAGAGCCCTCTCCTATACAGATATGATTTATGATATTACATATAATTCACACATCTGCTATGTCTACACATTGTAGTTGCAAATAAATCTTTACTTACCTTTTACTTGGTTGGTGGCTTAGTCTAGATTTGTTTAGTATTCCTCTCCAACCTTAGATGTAAAATAGCCTGTAATATTACCCAACATCAAGCACCATTCCCAATTTGGCAAGTTGAAAGCACAAAATTGCTTACGAAGACCTTAAACACCAAGCTATCTAGGTAACAATCGATCTTTCACAAACTAGAACCCAATATAGTCCCTCAAATACCTTAATTTTTCATCTTAAATACATGTAAACATCATTTAATTGAAGTATTATCACTCTAATATCATGTACCTAATTGTTAGAACTCAATAGCAACATGTTTAGGTTGAAACATACTAAATTATAAAATGGGACAGATTCACATTTTCATATTTTCCTGATGTCCAATCTAGTGGCATGTTAACTTTGACATCCTTAAGCACATCCAATCACTCCCAAATTTTTATCACACTTATATAACATGTGCAGAAATGAAATAATATTTTATAATTGCTTAAAATCACTGATTTACCTTAGTAAAACCAGCCCATTTATCACAGCACAAAAATTGTAAGTTATATCATGACAGTTTTGAGTGTCTCTTCAAATATCAAACCATATTTTCATTTATAACCTCTCCAAACTTATATACGTCACCTAAACTCATATATAAACACATATATGGTGAAATATATACGTTTTAATCAAGTTATTATACATATATAAAGCTTTATAAACAAAAAACAGCAAGTATACAGTTTCTGTCCCTATTGATTTCTATTGCGATTTTACAACTAAAAATCCCTCTTTTGTGAATTATAAGACCATAGATAACATCCTAACATGATTATAAATAATAATAGAATCTTTAAAAATCATAAACCCTCAAAAATTTAAGAATTGAAATCAAAACATAGGTTAAGCTCACCTATGCACAATTTTAAGTCTCTACTTGCTCCTCCTTACTTCCATTTGCTTCCTTCACTTTTTTCTTCACTTGGAACTCACTTGGGAGCAAAATCTAAAATTTCATATGGAGGTTTTGGAGGTGAAATAACTCTGAAAATAGTTTTTGGTCATGGTTCAAGGATAGAAATGAAGAAAGGTTGAGGTGGTAGCTTGATATGGCAAAGTTTGAGGTGTCAAGTGGTGGTTCAAATCTGATGTTACACACATCTTATGCAGCCGTAATCTAGTGTTTCTCATTATTGATTTATCTATTTATGACCTATTTTAATTTTCATATGATCGGATAATAAATTCTACCATAATTTCTTAACCGTTCATTCGATCTCTAAACTGATTGGCATCTGATTCTTAAATGCTTGTCATGTTTGCATTTCTAAAATCATATGCACATATGGACCTTATAATATGACACTTAAATCACATTATATCATGTCCAATATCCCAAGTATGTTAATTTACAAATATATACTATTGAAATAACTTGATCAAATCAAATTAAACTGTATAAACTTACTAGTGACACTTTTAACACTTCTAAAAATTATAACGTGTAACTTAGTAATATTCATCATATTGATACCTAATTTTCTTCTTATCCCAATGTAGAATTGACCATTTAGGTTAGGGGATTCAATAATCAATACCGTGTGAGAGCTTCAAAATTAAGTTTAATGATTAAGAACGCCGTATAAAATAAAATAGATTATATGATGTCAATATAAATAAAAATAACACGCAATTAACATGTAATGCATGAATCATATTTAGCCATGTGAGTAGTAAGAGACTTGGGTATGACATCCTCCCCTCCTTATAAAAATTTCATAGCCGAAATTTCACTTACCAAAAAAGTTCAGGATACGTAGTTCTGATTTCATCCTCCCTTTCCCAAGTGGCCTCTTCTACCAATTGGTTTCTCAATAACACCTTAACCAATGGAATCTGTTTATTTCTCACCTGCTTCACTTTTCATAACAAAATCTGTACAGGCTTTTCTTCGTAGCTCAGAATGTGAGCAGGATTAGCAATATATTTCCTCAGTATGGACACATGAAATATATTGTGTATTTGGGACATAGATGCCGGTAGATCCAGTCTGTAAGCAACATCACCAATTCTTTCAATCATAGAGAATGGGCCAATGTATCTGGGACTCAATTTCCCTTTCTTCCCAAACGCATGATGCCCTTCATTGGTGCTACTTTAAAAAACATATGATCTCCTACCACAAATTTTAGCGCCCTTCTTCGTCGATCTATATAACTTTTGTTTCGATTTTGGGCAGTTTGCATTATTTGTCGAATTCATGACACAGCTTCTATCATCTCTCGAATCATATCTGGGCCCAAAAGTTTCTTCTCACCAACTTTATCCCATTGTATCGGAGACCTACACTTTTTGCCATACAATACTTTATAGGGAGCCATTCCAATGCTAGTCTGATAGCTGTTGTTGTACGAAAACTCCACCAAAGGTAGGAATTTACTCCACTGACCTTGGAAGTCTAATACACAGGCTCTGAGCATATCCTCCAACGTCTGTATTATTCTTTCAGATTGCCCATCCGTCTGAGGATGATATGTTGTACTGAATGATAACTGTGTTCCTAAAGCTTTGTGTAAACTTCTCCAAAAAGCAGATAAAAATCTTGAATCTCTATCAGAAGCTATAGACAATGGCACACCATGAAGTTTAACAATCTCCTGAACGTATAATTGGGCATGGCGATCCATGGAATAGGTAGAACATATGGGAAGAAAATGAGCATACTTGGTCAATCTGTCAGCGATAACCCAAATAGCATCACGACCCTTAATAGTCTTTGGCAAACTAGTTACAAAATCCATAGTAATCCTTTACCATTTCCATTCTGGAATGAGTAGAGGTTGCAAAGTCCCTGCGGGTCTTTGATGTTTGGTCTTTTATCTGCTGACATGTTAGACATTGCTCCACATGCTGGGCGATATCCTTTTTCATACCCGGCCACCAATAATGTATTTTCAAGTCTCTATACATCTTGGTAGCCCCTGGATGTACCGAATAAAGGGTTGAATATGCCTCTTTTAAAATGTCTTCCTGGATGTTATCAATCTTTGGCCACAAAACCGCCCTCTAAATTGTAAAATATCATTCTGAGTCATCTTAAATTCAGGAGACTTCCCTGCAGCAACATATTTTCTCATATTGATGAGATATTCATCATCTCGCTATCCCTGTTGATCCTATCAATTAGCGTAGGCTGAAGCATTAAGGCTACCAACTTTGCCTCTATTACTCCTGTCTGTAAAATATCTATATTCATTTTCTGCAACTCATTCAGTTTTGGTTTCCGAATTAAAGCCATAGCTATTGTACTTTGTGTGGATTTTTGGCTTAACGCATTATCTACAACGTTGGCTTTATCAGGGTGGTAAATGATCACACACAATCATATTCTTTTGCCAGTTCCAGCCATCTCTTCTGCCGCATATTCAACTCTTTCTGTGTGAAGAAGTATTTGAGGCTCTTGTGATCAGTATAGATCTCACACTGTTCACTATATAAATAGTGCCTCCATATTTTAAGTGCAAATACTATAGCAACAAGTTCCAAGTCGTGCGTGGGGTAATTCTTTTCATATTCTTTAAGTTGCCTGGATGCATACTTATATTTCTTTAAATCCTGGCTTCCATATTTTGATCAGCTTCTGCATTTGGACCGACCTTTTTTTCCCCACAGTCCATCTCTGTCCCAACTGTCTGAACTACTGTCAAGCCTCCTATGCACGAGCAATTCTTGATTCAGCCTATTCTGCCACTAGCACCCTCTCAGCCACCTATGAAAATGTCACCCCTTGAGTATCTACCATATTCACATCCCAGTATAACTATGGCCTCAAACCCTCCAGAAATCTCTCTACTTTTAATGCTTCAGTGCTTCAGTGCTGACCATGTGCGTAGCAAACCTAGACAGTTGTTCAAATTTATGAATATATTCCCCAACAGTCATCGTTCCTATCGTAGTTGTATAAACTCATTCATCTTCATCATACAACCTGGGGCCGTGAAATATTTATTTCAGAATAACTCATTGAATTTATCCCAGCTCATGGTAGTAATGTCCTTTATGCTGCTGATCATGTCCCACCAATGGCCTACACTACCGCGAAGCATGAAAGTGGCACACATTACCCTCTCCTCTACTGGCGCCCTGCTGTACTGGAACATATTTTTCAGGGTCCTCAACCAGTCCTCTACAGCAGTAGGATTAATAACATTCTCAAATATTGGGGGATCCAGCCTCCTAAATCGTTCTCCCACCATATATATATAGTCCGCATGCTGTTGGTTTACCTCTACCCACGGTTGCTCACCATTATCCCTCTGCCGAATCAATTATTGAATATGTTCGAACTATAGTTCAATCAACTCTGTAAATCGGTTAATCATGGTATGTTGATCATTAACCAGAGTGGGTATCTCAATCCTCTGCACTCTGGCACCACCACTGCTCTCACCACGAGTTCTCACCATTTTGCAGTGTTGTTTTATACAAGTTTGACAACATATGACCAATATAATTCATGAAATATGTAATGTAATATATGATAATGTAAAACTTACTGGCATGGCTGCGCTCCGCAAGTTCTAAGTTCGTGTATATAGATAGTCTACAAGATCTCAAACTAGGCTTTGATACTACTCTGTAACACCCACTACTCAACAACTAGATATATAGTATAATTTCACATGATAGAGCTTGCGTATACGTGCAATATTTTTTTTTCTAATACTTTAAGAAAAGATAAATCACTTCTTACATGCACAACCCTATTTAAAACACTTTCTCACACATGTTATGTATATAGCAGGATCAGTATTTATATACAACAACCATAACGACCACAATATTTACAAACTTATTTCCAGTAAAGTTTTAAAAGCGAAATATAGTACCAGTCTAGAAATATAATAGAACAGACTCAAAATATAATAAGCCAACAAAATAGCCCAACAGGTTGTTATCCATGTACACATTCTCTTAGACACCTGCAGGAGCTCCAACAACCGCCCAGCCAGTAAAAGATGCTTCAAGCATCGTCGTACTCACCTACAATGCAAAAACTATATGAGCTAATGCTCAACAAGTAAAGATTATACATGTAAAAGAATAATCCACAATATCAAGTCATGCATCTCAAATATGCCCACAATGCAATTTTATGCATCAAAATATTTATCTCAAAATTATTTTTTTATTGGGCCCCTGACCAATGCTACTATCCCATGCACCAGAAAAGAGCTCTGTACACCGCCATAATCCAATGGCCAATAATCATATAAGTATGTAAATCCATGCATACTCATACACATGCAAATCCATGCATGCGAATCTACAAATCCATGCATACAACCATGCAAATCCATGCATGCTTCGATGCACTAGTAGTGGTCATCAAAATATTTTTCTTTCTCAAAATCATGCCGTGCATTACAAGATTTATCATAATGCTCGTATATGATGCATGCATGTGTCAATGACAATGCCCATGTATGTATGCTCAATGGAGAGACCTCTGCTATACACATATGGTTTATGATATTACATATAATTCACACATCTACTGTGTCTATGCATTCTAGTTTCAAATGAATCTTTACTTACCTTTCACTTGGTTGGTGGCTTAATCTAGATTTGTTTAGTGTTTCTCTCCAAACGTAGATGTAAAATAGCTTGTAATATTACCCAACATCAAGCACCATTCCCAATTTGGCAAGTTGAAAGCACAAAATCGCTTACTAAGACCTTAAACAGCAAGCTATCTAGGTAACAATCAAGCTTTCACAAACTAGAACCCAATATAGTCCCTCAAATACCTTAATTTCTCATCTTAAATACATGTAAACATCATGTAATTAAAGTATTATCACTCTAGTAGCATGTACCTAATTGTAAGAACTCAATAGAAACATGTTTAGGTTGAAACATACTAAGTTATAAAATGGGACAGATTCACATCTTCATATTTTCCTGTTGTCCAATCTAGTTGCATGCTAACTTTGACATCCTTAAGCACATCCAATCACTCCCAAATTTTCACCACACTTAGATAACATGTAGATAAATGTAATCGTATTTTATAATTGCTTAAAATCACTGATTTACCTCAGTAAAACTAGCCCACTTATCAGTGCACAAAAACTGTAAGTTCTATCATGACAGTTTTCAGTGTCTCTTCAAATATCAAATCATATTTTCATTTATAACCTCTCCAAACTTATATACATCACCTAAAATCATATATAAACACATATATGATGAAATATACAGGTTTTAATCAAGTTATTATACATATATAAAGCTTTATAAACAAAAATCAGCAAGTAATACAATTTCTGTCCCTATTGATTTCTATTGCGATTTTCCAACTAAAAATCCCTCTTTTGTGAATTATAAGACCATAGATAACATCCTAACATGATTATAAACAATAATATAATCTTTAAAAATCATAAACCCTCAAACAATTTAAGAATTGAAATCAAAACATAGGTTAAGCTCACTTATGCACAATTTTAAGTCTTTACTTGCTCCTCCTTACTTCCCTTTACTTCCTTCACTGTTTCTTCACTTGGAACTCACTTGGGAGAAACTTATAAAATTTCATATGGATATTTTGGAGGTGAAATAGCTCAGAAAAAAGTTTTTGGTGGTGGTTCAAGGATAGAAATGAAGAAAGGTTGAGGTGGTAGCTTGATATGGCAAAGTTTTAGGTGTCAAGTGGTGGTTCAAATCTAATGTTACACACATCTTATACAGCTGTAATCTAGTGTTTATAATTATTTATTTATCTATTTACAACCTATTTTAATTTCTGTATGATCGGATAATAAATTCTACCCTAATTTCTTAATCGTTCATTCGATCTCTAAATCGATTGGCATCTGATTCTTAAATGTTTGTCATGTTTGCATTTCTAAAATATGCACATATGGACCTTGTAATATGACACTTAAATCACATTATATCATGTCCAATATCCCAAGTATGTTAATTTACAAATATATACTATTGAAATAACTTGATCAAATCAAATTAAACCGTATAAACTTACTAGTGACACTTTTAATACTTCTAAAAATTATAATGTGTAACCTAGTAATATTCATCATATTCATACCTAATTTTATTCTTATCCCAATGTAGAATTGACCATTTAGGTTAGGGGATTCGATAATCAATATCGTGCGAAAGCTTTAAAATTAAGTTTAATGATTAAGAACGCCATATAAAATAAAATAGATTATATGATGTCAATATAAATTCAAATAACACGCAATTAACATGTAATGCATGAATCATATTTGGCCATGTGAGTAGTAAGAGGCTCGGGTATCACATATGACCCCAAAATAGGTGGTACAAGCCATAAGTGCATAATGTCAATAAGTAATAAAGAGTTAGTAGAGTATCGTATCCCTAAAAAATGTGTGTGTAAATATCAAATATAGATTACCTATGCTTCAACTTAAAGATTATAGTGGTGATTGAATTAATATGCAACAACTACTAAATTTAACAAAAGAAACTAAAACCCAATGAGATTGATGAGTTGAATTCAATACTAAAGAGAGTCAAGGTATTGATTAGCCATCTTACGTGCTTATGAACATAGCTCAATTATAATTATGAATTATGTAGGTTGTGTGAGGATGGATCTTCCTAATGTAATTAATGCTCTCTCTCGAATCAGATGAAATCTACCCACAGTAGGCTACCAGTTCCATCTCTGGGTATGGGTTATCCCACTAAGAGTGCCTTGAGCTGTGTGAATGCTACTAGCTTTTGGTTTTCACACCTTTGACTACCATATGTATCTATACCTATGTCTCTGTAGGAGTCAGTCCGTGGCACATAATACCCGATCCATTGCTACAACCTCACCTTTTAGTCTCAATTGTAATAATTAACATCAAATTAAATTGACCAAGTCTCAAGAAGCATTAAAGACATAGTATATTCTCATCACAATTAAAATAACATTCCAATCACAAAATAAGCATCAATTTATAATTCCGTAACGATAGCTTTCCAATCCTTGACATAAAGGAAATTAGTTCATATTGGATTGAAATGGAAAGCACTTAAAAATAAACACATGTAACAATAATTATTTCATCACCCTAAATTCGAAGCGGCTTAGAAGATCGCGTATTTTTAATAGTTTTACAAAAGAGTAAATAAAGTTTTGGATTTTTACCTTTGATGCACTCCAGTTGCTGTAAGGTGTATATTAAACAATTGCTATCAATCACTTCTGAAAAAGGTTCACAAAGGATCCAAATATTTCCCTTCTAAAGATAGTCCACATGTTCGGACTAGAGCACGAAATTAAAAATCCCACTAGTGATTTTAATTCTTTTACTAATCTTGTTTGGAGTGATTTTATGTGTATTAAATATTAATCCAACTTGTGAAAAATAAGAATTCAATACATAGAATAATCAAAGAGGATTTTTGATTATTTTGAAAGAAGTTTTTAGAAGAGAAAAATGTTAAAGATGAAAAATAATTTTTTCCCTTAATAATATAAAGTGGCAAAAAATTGAGATAGATACATCCCACAAATTTTCGGCCATATCAAGGACAAATAGATGGCTAAAAAATTATCCCATAATTTTCATCATTTCCCTATATTTCTATATGTTGAAATTAGTTGTTTTTGGAACAGTCAAGCTCTCCAAAAATAACATATTCAATGAACCTATTTCCATAGAATGAATGTGGCCGATTTTGTGGACTTCTACAAGCCACAAAATTAGCCCCTTCTCCCATCATCTTGATTGTGTTGGACTTTTCCAATGCAATCAAGATAGATATCTAATATCTCTAATTTTCTTCATAAGATAATTAATAAGAAAATCATAACATCTTATTTTTAATTTCTTTCAACAATGAAAGCTGGCCTTTAAATAAAAAACACCTTCATTTTAGGCTTGGACTTTTACGAAATTCATTTATTAATCCAATTAGTCAAATTTATCAAATTCTAATTAACTGATCCAATCAATTAATTACTATACTCCAATTGTGCTTCCTAATCTTATTAGGCTCAATTAAATAATTTTTTTTATTTAATTGAATAATGAATTCAACCTATTGAATTAATTTAAGCCCAAATTTATCTCTATTAATTAAATCAATCCAACTACTTGATTAATTCCTAGATTAGAAATGTTCCATAGTAATTTATGTGTGACCCTTTAGGTTCAGAACTAAGCTAGCAGTGAACTTACAACATTACAAATTATGAATAACAATTATTATGATTAATTGATCCACTTGGAATTAATTCCTTAATTCCAAAAACCTCACTATCCATGAAAACATCTAGCAAGTAATCATGGCAAACTAGTCGTAGATAAAATAACGAGTAAACTTATTTTAGTTGTCAGTTTCATGCACGTATAGTCTTTCTGACAACTAATCTCTTGATTGAATTTAGGATATGAATTATAAGTCGAAACCCTAAATGATTCAATAATTGTGATCCCATGTCAAGTTTCAATTATTCTTGATAAATTCAAATTCATTCTGCCTTGGCCAAGGTCTTCGTCACGAACTATGAAAGCAAAGGAGATTTCCTTATTAAAAAGACAAGTGTCAAATTCTATGTTGGCCATAACAAACCTCCAGTACAGCAGTGCAACACCCAACACACCACCTTTGTGCTTGTCAAGC
Source organism: Paulownia fortunei (assembly GCA_019321725.1). NCBI lineage: Eukaryota > Viridiplantae > Streptophyta > Magnoliopsida > Lamiales > Paulowniaceae > Paulownia > Paulownia fortunei. The sequence goes on from CM033106.1 coordinate 20,113,502, forward strand.
ATTCAAATGATATATCAAAGTGCTACAAATGCACATAAGGCCACCACCACACTTTAAGTTTGAGGACTTACCGTGTACTATTGCAACACAGAAATTCTTATTTCAACAGGCAAAGTCTAGCAAAAATTTCCTATGGGCCATGTTTGGTGTACTTGTTCTCTAACAAGACCCACATACATGCACTCTTATCTCTACGCTAATACCAATGGAATACGACAACCTTATCTTACGAGCATGCATCGTATGCGTGAGTCTTTACTAGGCTATTTGATGTCCCGTCTTAAAAAGCTCTTGAATCAGAACTTATTTAAGACCAAACCCTTAGAGGCATGTTCCATGATCTCCATCATATACACGACCATACCCCATAGCTAAATTTAATCTAAAGACTTTATCTAATGCGCATAAAGAAAAATTCAAGACATAAGATAAAGAAAATATTTTTTTATTAATATGATTTCCAATAAGATTGTCTTACCAAAGAAAAGAGTACAGTACACCCAATCTACTTGGGGCACTGGTCATCCTACTCTAATAATCTTCCACTTGCCTTAGCTCCAATTTCCCATGTATCTAAGGCCGATCTTCTCAAGATATTCGTTGAATACCTTCTGTGCTAAAGGCTTAGTTAAGTGGGTCTGCTATATTTTCTGCTGAGGCAACTTGATCCACAACGATGTCACCTTTAACAATGATCTCTTCGATCAAGTGATATCATCTCATTATGTGCTTGGATCTTTGATGAGATCTTGGCTCTTGCGCTTGCATAATGGCCCTATTGTTATTACAGTAAATCATAACTACATCAACAATAGATGGAATACACCCAAACCTTCAATGAAGTTTCTTATCTAAACAGCTTCTTTTGCTGCATTTGGTGCAACAATATATTCAGTTTTGATGGTAGAGTCTCCGGTCGTATCTTGCTTGGAAGATTTTCAACTAACCGCACAACCATACAGGGTGAATATGTATCCAGATATGGATTTTGAGTCGTCTATATCAGACTAAAAACTAGAGTCTGTATATCCCTCCAGTTTTAGTTCTCCATTGCCATATATTAAAAAGATATCCTTAGTCCTCTTTAAGTACTTGAGGATCATCTTAATGACTTTCTAGTGTTCTTTCCTTAGATTGGACTGATATTTGCTCATGGCATTTAGAACATGTGCGATATCAGGTCTTGTAAACAACATTACATACATTATGCTCCTTATTGTGGACGCATAAGGTATGTGAGTCATCCTTTCTCTCTTTAGGTGTCTTGAGAGACATAGCCTTAGAGAGTGAAACCCCATGACTCACAAGCAGGAATCCTCATTTGGATTTCTCCATTCTCAATCTTTTTAGCACTTTGTCTATATATATGGACTGGGATAGTCCGATCATCCTTCTAGATCTATCTCTATAGATCTTTATCCCTAGGATAAAAGATGCACCTTCTAAGTCCTTCATGGAAAACTATTTAAACAACCAAGTCCTTGTTGACTACAGCATCCCTACGTCATTCCTAATAAGTAGGATATCATAAATGTAGAGCACAGCAAATGTAACTGCCCCCCAATAACCTTTTTGTAGATACATGGTTCATCCGAGTTCTTATAAAAATCAAACGTTTTGATTTTTTTGATCAAACTAGATGTTCCAACTCTTAGCTTTATCCCTAAATAAAAATGGGAACAATCTCAATTGAATGGCATCATCGATCACTCCATTGTGTTTAAAAGTGTCACAAATCTTCAAGAAGTTTGTGATGTGGACATTAGGTTCATCACTTGGCAAACCACCCGATTACATCAAAATTTATATCATTTGAATGAGCATCGCTTTAATTTAAAAATTGCTTATTTGTATTACTAGCCTCATAATACTCGAATTATTCCTATTGACTGAAGTCTTAGCATAGTCCAAGAATGATCTATTCTCTATATCTTGCTCATTGTTGGCCATACCTTCCTCTTTTGCTTTCTTTATCAACAAATGAAGAGTTGTCTCTATTATCGGGTTGTATGTCTTAAGATCCCATGTAGATGATCGGCTTATGTACCAATAACACCTACAATAAAAAATAAAAACTCTCAAAGCTCGAACAAAAAATTTAAAATAAATAAAATATAAACAAAAGTAATGAAAAAAAATAAAACAAATAAAATAGTCAAACTACTAGACAATCAACTTTGATGTCACACAAAAAACAAACTCCATGGCAACGATGCCAAAAACTTTGTGACCCCAAAAACAGGTGGTAACAAACTTCAAATGCACGGTGTCAAGAAGTAATAAAAAGTGAGTAGAGTGTCGTATCACTAGGGAGTGCATGTTTAAATACCAAATATAGATTATCTATACTAAACGATTATAATGATGATTGAATTAAGATGCAATAACTACCAAATGTAACAAAAGTAACTAAAACCAAAGGAGATTAACAGATTGAATTCGATACTAAGGAGAGTCAATGTATTGGTTAGCCATCCTATGTAGTTATGAACCTAGCTCAATTGTGATTAGGAATGATATGGGTTGTGTAATAGTAGGCCACCAACGCCATCTTTAGCTTTAGGTTATCCCACTAAGAGTACCTTGATCTTTGTGAATTCTGCTAGCTTTCAATTTTCACACCTATGACTACCGCACGTACTTAAGCCTATATCTCTATAGAGGTCGGTCCATGATACATACTAGCTAATCCATTGCTACAACCTCACCTCTCGATCTTAATTGCAATAATTAACATCAACTTGAAATTGACCAAGTCTCAAGAAGTATTAAAGATATAGTATATGCTCATCACAATAAAAACAACATTCTAATCACAAAATAAGCATCAATTCATAATTCCAAGCCATGACAAAAAGGAAATTAGCTCATATTAGATTGAAATGTAAAACACTTGTTTCTTAACATCATGTTCTACACACAATCCTCAAACTACAATAAAATACAAGAAGAAAATGAAAAAAAAATTACAACCCCTGAAAGGATCTTCAATTCTTCTTCAATGATCTTCAAGCCCAATTAAAGCTCCTCTTTTTTTGTGACTTCCTCAAGCCTGCTTGGACAATGGGTAATGGGTTGATGGATTAAGTGTATGAGTTGTATAAGAGAATAAGTATTTTAATAGAGAGAAAAGTGTGTGTAGATTATGGTGTGTAGTATGTGTAAATTTCTAAGAATGATGTAAAGTGTAGTGTGTAATCTCTCATGTTTGTTGCCCAAGAAAATATGTGTAAGTATATGTGTATCTCTCATTTGTGTGATGTAATTTTGTATATATAGTGTATCTAATTGATTGTCACAAGATGTGTTTGGGTGTAGTGGTGTATAATAAAAAAGATTCTATGCTATGCCTCAGATTACCACTTGTCCCTCAAAATCTCTAACATTTTTTTTTCTGTTAAGGACCATTAGTGCCACGACACAAAGATTAGGCATTGTGCTGCTGGCCACTATATGATTTTTTCATCCCATGTCGCGACGTGACCTTTGTGGTATCGTGGTGCGTGATCCCCTATTTTTTAAGTGTCCCAGAGCCACTCTTCCCATGCCACGGTACAGAATAACCTTTAGCTACTATCCAATTTTCCTTGTTGGTGCCTCATTTATGGTCGCGACGCTTCTTCTTTGGTGTCCTAATGTGAGAGCAATTTTTCTCCAAACTTATCCATTTTCACTCTGTTTTCTCTCTATTCTTCATTCTTAGTCCCTACATACAATTATCCAAGATATGGCATGATTGTATTAATTATTAGGCAAAAACATGTAAAATTGTGCTCATGGAGGTGACGGAATATCACAAATTCTAAGCTTATCAAGCATAGTGACATTTTTGGTCTTATATACTGATGACATTTTACTCATTAGGAATGATGTAGGGATGTTATAGTCAACAAAGGTTTGGTTGTCTACATAGTTCTCCATGAAGGATTTAGGAAAAACATCCTTTGTGTTGGGGATCAAGATCTATAAAGATAGATCTAGAAGGTTGTTATGACTATCCCAATCCTTGTACATAGACAAAATTCTAAAGAAGTTTAGCATGGAGGAATCCAAGAGAGGATACCATCCGATGTGTCATGGCATTTCTCTTTTGAAGTTTATGTCCTTAAAGACTCCAGAGAAAAGAGAAAGGATGACGTGCATAGCTTTTGCATCCACTATAGGAAACATTATGTATGTAATGCTATACATAAGGCTTGATATTATGTATGCTCATAGTGTCACAAGCAGATATCGGTCCAATCCAGGCAAGCAACATTAAATCGTTGTAAAGAACATCCTGAAATACTTATGAAAAACTAAGAATGTGTTCTTGATTTACAATAATAGAGGGCTAAAGCTAGAGTATTTCACTGATTCTAGTTTCAAGTCCAATGTAGATGACTTTATGTTGATGTCTAGATTTGTGTTCACCTTGAACGGTGGTACAATCACTAGAAGAGTTCCAAGCAGGATATGACTATGGATTCTACCACTAAGGCTGAATACATTGCAATATTTGATGTTGCATAGGAGGCTATTTGGATGCAGAACTTCATTTAGGAGTTGGGTGTTGTTCCGATACTTATTGATCTAATACCCCTGTATTGTGACAACAATGGGGCGATTCCACAAGAAAATGAACTAAGGTTTCATTAAAAATCCAAGCACATCTTGAGACGATACCATCTAATTCAAGAGATTATTGGTAGAAGCAACATCAAAGTAGAGCAAGTTGCCACAATAGAAAATATCGCAGGCCCACTGACAAAACCCCTAGCTCAACAAGTGTTTAAAGGATATCTAATAAGATAGGCCTCAAATAAATAGGAAATTGGCTCTAGGAAAATTTGGAGATTATTATAGTAGTACCTAATGAGCCAATAGTTGTTGCTTATATAGTATTGTAACAAAATATATTTTTCTATTAAACATTAATAAAAAGGCAATCTTCATCTTAAATTTGTGTTATTTGAATTACATGAAGTCCCTAGATCATATAAGATTATGGGGCATGGTCATGCATAAGATAGTGATTATGGAATATGCCTCTATGTTCGTGATTTAAAACTAGTTGCAAGTTAAGGGCTTCTTGAGACGAGATATCAACTAGCCCATTAAGACTTGCACATACAATGTAGACTTGCAAGAAGGCTGCCTCACTCTATAGATACTAGTGTTGTGACACTAGTGCATGTATGCGGGTGCTATATAGCAAAGGATATGTCACCTATATAGAAGAATAGGTGAATCTCCTATGATTTCACTATACTTAATTCAGAAATTCATGGTCATAGTTGGTATGAGTAATTAGGAAATAGGTTTTCTAATTAGCATTAACGAATCAACATGCTTGGAATGGTTTCATAGAATTGAGCTATTGGAGTTTCGACTAATAATCCATGCCTTAAGCTTAACTAGGAGATTAACCGACGTAAGGATCGAACTTGCATGGTATTCGTAAGTGTTAGAGTTCACCACCTTCATATATGTATAGGTCTTCACGGCGTGTTTATAGATGCTAATCATGATTTGTGAGGTTCTTGGAATTGATGGGTTAGTTCCAAGATGATTAAATAATTTGATTAATTAATCAAGAATAATTCAAGTGTTAATCATTCGACTAAGTCACAAGAGTTGTGATCCCCTACTAGCATATGCGTGAACATAAGGGGTCACACACTAACTTAAAGAAGCTCATTTCTTATCTAAGTAAATAATACAAGAGTTGAATTATATTTATTTAATATGAATATTTAAATTGGGTTTAATTAATTCAATTGTTGAATTATTTCAATTAATTAATTAGATTAATTGATTGGCCTAATTGGATTAGGTGACCTACCATGGAACAAATAGTTAATTATTTGGACAAATTAATTATTGTGGGTCATTACAATTCATTGGATGAGATAATTTATGAGATAATTTATGATTGGATCAATTAAATTGAATCCAATTAATTTGGACCAAGGCTCTTTGGTATGGGCTTGATGGAAGCCCACGTGGAATTATATTAAGAATTAAATTCCAAAATTGATTACATAATTAAGTCTTGGATTTTAATTAAAGACTTACCATAAGTATTTAACTTGGAATCAAAGAATAACCTTTTAGAATCTAAGTTGAGCTTGGAAAGCTGCCATATGATAGAAGATAGGGGAGCTATAAAAGTCCCTATATGGCTGAAAATTTGTAGATTTGTTTTGCCAAATTTTCAGCCCTCTCTCTCCCTCAAACATAAGAAAATTATTTTTTCCTCCTAGTCCTTTGATCAATTCTTCTTTCACCTTGTTGAATTAATAGTTGATTAAATACCTAATTGGCATTATGTGCAACATAATTATACCAAAAGTGTAAGGTGCCAAGTTTTAGTATAGTGAAATGGGAAGGGTTGTCAAGTCCTAAAGAAGTGTTTGTGCAACTATCAAATCTTGACTATCCAGCTATATTTGACCAAATCGAAGAATTAGGTGGTTGATTAAAAACTTAAACAAATAAATAAGCAAAAAAGCGAACATTTAATACCAAGGAAAATAGGGAATTAAAATCAAGGGAGAAGAGGTCAAGGACATGGATCACCATTCTATGTCATTATGAGTCTCACATGCATGTGGTTAGGATCAATGTTTAGTTGTGTGAGTTGGAATTCCAAATGTATATGATACTCTTTCTATCATTAGAGAGTAACTGGTTATATCCAAATAACAGATTTAACTAGCTAATGATGCATTGAGCTTTGTGACTTTCTCTAACTTTCAACAATCACGTCTATGATCCTATCTCTCTATAGCAACCTAGTCCACGACATGCACTACACAAACACTTATTGCAACACTACCTTCCAATCTCAATTACAACAACAAAGGTCATCTCAAAATTGGTCAAATGTCAAGAAGCATTAAAAATATAGTGTATGCTCATCACAAATTAAACCATCATCTATACCACAAAATGTTATATCAATTCAAAACTTCATATAAATGGCTTTCCAAGCCTTGAATAAAAAACAATTAGCTCATATTGAAATTAAGCAAGTACCAAGTGTTTCTCTGTTAGAGTAGTGCCCGACGCGCCAATTAGATTGAGTGTCTATTATACTCTTGTATTTGTAAAATAAACTTCTGTTAATTAGATAAAGTCCATAGACCAAATTTAGCTAGGGCATGGTCGCCCATTTGATGGCGACCATGGAACTTACCTCTAAGGCTTTAGGTTTTAAATTAGTTTCGAGTCAAGGATTTATTGAGATGGGATATTGAATAGCCCAATAGACTTGCGCTTATGGTATATGCTCGCATGAGGAGGATGTCTCGGTCTATGGACTTTGGTGTAGCGACGCTAGTGCATGTATGCAGGTGCTTGTTAGGGAACAAGTACACTGAACTGGCCAGCTGGAAATTCTAATTTGTTGACTTTGTTTATTGAAATAAGAAATTTTATATTACGATAGTACACTATTAGTCCTCAGACTTGAGGCACTATAATAGCATTATGTGTGTCATGTTTCCTCTTGATGCATCTTCTAATTGCTTGAGATTACAAAGTGGATACGTTGGATGTTGCAATGGCATGCATGGAGGTTAATGATTGACCAACAAAGGATCCGTTACTTGTCTGATAGAACAAATGAATCTCCTATATTTTCATAGTTGATGACTAAGAAGTCCTTGGTCAAGGTAGGATGAATGTTAGATGGGGTTTTGTAATGATTCATTATAAGTTATTGCAACTTGAAATAAAATCATAGTTATTAAGTCATTTAGGGTTTCGAATTTTAATCCATGCCCTAGACTCAATCGGGAGATTAGTTGACGAAAGAACCTTATGTGTATGGTACTTGTAATTATAATAGTTATTGAGTTATTTAGGGTTTTGACTTTTAATCTATGCCTTAGACTTAATCGGGAGATTAGTTGACAGAAGGACCTTACGTGTATGGTACTTGTAATTGAAATAGGATTACTCACTATTTTACCAAAGACTAGGTAGTCATGATACACTTGCTAGGTATTTTCCATGACTTATGAGGTTATTGGAATTAAGAGTTAATTTCAAGTGAATTAATTAATTGGATTAATTAATCATAATAACTGTTATTCCTAAGTTACAAATGTTGCAAGTCCACTATTAGCTTAGTTGTGTACCTAAAGGGTCACACACAATTTAGGATGAAACTTTTATAACTTTAGAATTGATCGAAGGGGTTGGATCTAATTAATTAATGGAGATTATTTAATTAGTGCTTAAATTAATTCAAGGAGTTGAAATAATTATTTAATTAATTAATTAAATTATTTAATTGGACCTAATAAGATTAGGGAGCTAATTTGGAGCAAACCAATTAAATGATTAGATCAATTAATTATGGTAGTCATAAATTAATTCAATGGTTAAATTAATTTACTCAAATTAAATAATTGAATTATTTAATTGGGTTCTAATATGATTAGGTGGGCGAAATGGAATCAATTAATTAAATCTGGGATTAAGTATTTAATTAAATTAATTATGGAATTCAATTAAAAGTTCAAGTCCAGTTCAAAAAGGCTCATTTGTAGACGCCCACAAGGATTGTTTGAAAAAGGATGGAGATCCAAGAATGGAAGCTTTTTGGAAATTATCTAATTGGATTAGATAATGACTCCTATCTCTTTACAACTTATGAAGATATGAAGAGATAGAGTTGGAAAGTCTTGGGAGATTTTAAGATTAAGTAAAATCCTCCAACCAATAAAACAAAGAGGCCAAAAATTGTCCTTGGGAATGACTCAATTTTCGGCCCCCTAGATAAATACCAGAGGGGCCAAAAATTCCCATAATTTTTTCAGAAAAAAATCTACCTCTAGTCTTAGAGAGGAAAAGGTTTTCCTCTTCTCATCTTTCTCACACAATCAATTCTTTTATCATCAGTTTATACTAAAAATTATTATTCTCTAAAAACACTCTAAAACTAGGTTTTAAAGGAATTAGAATTGGTAGCAAAATTCTGATTTCGTATTCTTGCTCAAAGTATGGACTACTTTAGAGGGAAGATACTTGGATCTCTCATGAACCATAATTCAAAAAGGGCTAGCAATTAATTTATCCAAAACCTACATCAGCCGAGTGGCATAGAAGGTATAAATCAAAACTATTTTATTTATAAAACTATTGAAAATTGTGAAATCGAGAAAATCGCTTCAGATCCAGGTGATGCTATAATTGTTATAGCATGAATATTTTAAAATATTAATTTTTTCTGTTGTGCACACCCCAAAATCAAGTGAACCTAACATTCTCAACATTGTGATTCTTACAAAATCCTTAAAATTAAACAAAATGAAAGATCAAATTAAAGAAGAGAGTTACAACCCCACATAAATCTTCACTTCTTCTTCAAAGTCTTCAATACCTAATGAATTTTCTCCTCATCTTGTTTTTAATTTCAAGCTCCTTGGTAAATGAGTATGTGAATTGATGGAGTGTATGTGTAAAAAGTCTATTTTGTGCTAAGTGAAAAGGTCAATCTCTTTGGAAGATAGGATGTGTTAAAGGTCTAACATAATCAAATTATGTACCTTTCAATATCCTTTTAATAAATCACATAATCTATTCTAATTAAAATTATATACACTTTTCATTCTTTTATAAACATTTCTATATCAATTACATAACCTCAAAAATAATGCATACTCCATATTTTACTACTAATTCAAGATATTAAACATTAGGGCAGCCATTAAATAACTAATAATTCAAACATAATTATTAGGGCAACCCACAAAACATGAACACAATTCGAATTAAAATGACGTAAACTCAATTCTAATTTAAATTGATTCTAACCTTCAATTAAGCAAACTAATTGCTATTGTTCACAATCATTTGTAGGGTTAGGAATTTGAGTTTGATTAGAAGTATATATATAAATCGACAACAGATTTTTGTAGCACATCTTTGGGTTAAGGACTGAAGGTGGGCGACGCGGAGTGAGGTAAAGAAATTCTTCTTTGCTATCTTTTAGTTTAGGTAATATGTAATCAAAATCTTTCTTCAGACGTTGTAATGTTAGATTTACAATGTTAGAGAAAATCACAGAAGCAAAGAATTAGAAGCATACGTATAGGTGTATGATGTGGAATTGATTTGGTGGGACTTTAATTATAATGGAACATAGTTCTGGTATTAGATTAAACAAAAGTAAGGGAAATTTATCAAATCTCTATGTAGATAGAGCATCATAATGTTCCGCGACTCATGGCCAACATAGAGACGAGTCCATCCCATGGGCATCACCATGCTTAGTAGAGATTACAACTTTCATTATATAGTCATTCCATGACTCATGGCCAATGACAAAGTAAGGTAGCATCGTCATGTCAACTACTTTTGATGGTAGACATGGATTATTAAGTCCAACCTAATTTTGTCCATATTTGTTTGAAATCGGAATTTAAAAATTCCCTTACTTGATTTTTTAGTTCAAGTGGGGTATTTATTTTAACCAAAATCTTATCAATTTTAATTTTGATTTATTTAATAAATTGACAAGCAAATCAATTAAAAAAACCCTATGCATGCATCTAATACATACATAATTCGAATGATCATGGGTCATTCCTATTGTGATCCATTTGAGCCAAAAATGGATCTAGGTTAATCTAAGGGTAATAGAATAGAAATAGAAATTATTTTCTATTACATGAATATATCCCATACATTCATGGGTCTTCTCTTGATTCTTCGTCTTCGTCTTTCTTTTTGTCCACCAAAAAGCAAAAGGAAAACCTCACCCTATTCTACTCTCATTCAAAATATAAAGTACATACAAGAAAAAAATAAGAGACTTGCAGGCCCCATTTTAAAAACTCCAAACATAAATCTAGCATATATACTAATAAATATATCACATGAATTTATTAAAGCATGTAAATTTACCATCCTTTTAAATTGTAATATCGTGACTTGGGATAAAATTTTGATTTTTCAAGAAAAACCCTTTTTTTTAATTTTTAAAATTAAACACTTTAATTATAAAATTGAAAAATCAAATTTTTGCAATTCAACACACGCACATCAGGCACCTGCGCGTAGCTTACCCGTGCAGCCCAATATCGTGCCATGTATAATTTCTCATTCTGATTAAATCAAATTCAATCATACAAGTTCTATTTAACAATTAAATTAATTGAAAAATAATTTTATCCCAATCAGAATTACAATAAATCAATCAGAATTTAATAATTAAATTCATGGGCATAAAGCGAATCCAATTGGAATTGCGCAAAATGTGGCTCTAATACCACTGTTGGATTCGCATGATCCCGAGGTACATGTAGTGGAAAATTAAAATATTTAAAAACATCATACCATAACAATTATAGCAATACCCCGGACTCGATGCGATTTATAACGATCTCACAATTTTTAATGGTTGTAGTATAATAATTAAAGTTTCGATTTATACCTTTCAATGCACTCTAATTGTCATAGGGTATGAAATAATTAATTGCTAGACCTTTTCTTTGAATTTAGTTCACAGGGATCCAGACATCTCCGTCTAAAGTAGTCCACACTTTGAGCAAGAACACAAAATTCCACTAGCAATTTTGATTTCTTTTCTAATCTAGTTGATGAAGTGTATATAGAAAATATTAATTCTTGTTATCAACTTGTGATAAAAGAATTAACACTTAAAGATGTAATTTTTTGGAGAAAAAGGACGAATGAAGAAAATAATTTTCATCTACTTATATCTATATGGCCGAAAATTAGAGGATGATTATTCATTCTTAAATTTTCGGCCATGGTGTATTTATAGGGGGCATAAAATTTCAAGAGTCCTACTCTTGGTATTTTGTGTTTCCTTTTGATTGGTTGGAAAATATTTTGATTCATCCAAACTTCTTCCAATTTTATCTCTTTTATATCTTTCAAAGATATTCAAGATTACCCAATAATTCTAAACTATTGACGTTCCATCCTTTTTCAACCACCTTATGGCCTCTCCTAATAGGCTTTTATGAATTGGGCTTGGACTTAAAATAAATCGTATAATTAATCTAATTAATTCTCTTATCTTAATTAATTAATTTCATCTAGCCCATCTAATCAAATTAATCAAATTATTTAATTAAGTAAATTAATTTAATAATTAAATTAATTTATGAACTACACAATTAATTTGATCCAATCAAATAATTGTTTCACTCCAATTGAGCTCCTTAATCTTACTAGGTCCAATTAAATAATTCAATTATTTAATTGAATAATTAATTCAACTCTTTGAATTAATTTAAGCCTCAATTAATTAATTGGATCCAACCTTTTGGATCAATTCCTAAATTATAAATATTCCATCTCAAATTGTGTGTGACCTTTTAGGTTCACAACTAAACTAGCAGTAGGCTTGCAATATTTACAACTTATGAATAATAATAATTATTCTGATTAATTAATCCTATTAATTAGTTTACTTGAAATTAACTCCTTAATTTCAAGAACCTAACAAGTCATGGGAAACACCTATCAAGTGTATCATGACTACCTATACTTAGGTGAAATAGCGAGTGAATCTATTTCAATTACGAGTATCATACACGTAAGGTCTTTCCATCAACTAATCTCCCGATTGAGTCTAGGGCATGGATTAATAGTCAAAATCCTAATTGCTCAATAACTATGATTCCATTTCAAATTTTAATGACTCATAACAAATCGTTATAAAACTCCCGTCTAACATTCATCCTACCTTGGCCAAGGACTTCTGAGTCATGAACTATGAAAACTTAGGAGATTTACTTGTTCTACCAGATAAGTGACAGATCCTTTGTTGACCACTCTTTAACCTCCATACATATCAATTCAACATCTAATATATCCCCTTTGGTCTAGGGACTTTATCTAATTGCTTAAGTGCAATTAAAGATAAAGTAAGTGCTAGTTTTGTTAACATATTTTGTTGTATAAAAGTGGCTAATAATTGGCACACTATGCACTACTCTAACTCATACTTGTCTATGAAAACTTTAAATTTATCCTTATGGAGGAATGTCCACGAAAATCTACTGCCAATGTTTCTTATAATATACAAGAGAACAATGAAAAAGTGTTGTAGCAAATAACATGGTATATGCCTACTTATTAGTGAGCATAAATGATTTGATTAGGTTGAATAAGAAAATATTTAGACTGATTAGAGATATGGAGTTTCTATAGGCTTTGTTTGGGCAATCTTCTTATCAATCATGTCATCAAACTGTGAAAATGATACATGAAGATGCAAAAAGGGACCTCAAAAGAGGACCTCAATTAAAGAACATATTTTGAACATGATTAACTATCTGAACGAGGCTAAAATTCATGGTGTGACCTTTGATGAGTGTGTCTAATTAAATATGATTTTGGAATCACTCTAATTGAGTTTTTTGTTCAAAATAATCATGTTATGAACAAGTTAAGTTATAATAAGACTCAATTGCTTAATGAATAGTAGACCTTTGAAACCAACCATTGGAAAGGGTAAAGAAGGCAAAGCAAATGTTGCTAAGGATAAGCCGTCTTCCTCTAACAATGATAAGAAGAGAAAGAAAAAAAGGCAAAGAAGGGTTCCAAAGGCAAGAAAAAAAATGACTTAAGAAAAAGTCTAAAGAAAAGTGTTTCTATTGCGGAGTTGAGGGGCTTTGGAAGAGAAATTATCCAAAGTATCTCTCCGAGCTCAAGAAAAAGAAGAAAGGTAAATATGATTTACTTTTTCTTGAAGCTTGTTTAGTGTAAGATGATTTATCATTTGGGATAGTTAATTCAAAAGCCACTAATCATGTTTGTTCTTCTCATTAAAAACTTAGTTCTTCTAAGATGCTCGCTGAAGGGACATTCACGATAAGAGTTGGCAATAGGGACTTGGTTTCGACAAAGCAGTGGGTGTCATCCATCTACGTTTTAGGAATAAAGTCTTGGTTTTGAACAATGTTTATTTCATTCCCTATGTTCATAGAAATTTGATTGCTATTTCTAAGTTGAGTGAGAAATTATTTAATATTTCTTTTGTTAATAATGATATTATTATTTGTAGAAATTGTTTGGATATTTGTCATGCAAAGATGAAAAATAAACTTTATGTGTTAAAGGTCTAAGAACAAGCCTTGCTTAATGCGGAAATGTTTAAAGTAGCACATCATAAGCCTAAGAGGCAAAGGGTTCTCAAGAGGATGAGACATATCTTTGGCCCCTGAAGTTAGGACATAATAATCTAGATAGGATAAACAGATTAGCAAAGAATGGTCCTTTAAGAGAGCCTATTTGTGAATCTTGTCTATAGGGTAAGATTACTAAAAGACCTTCCACTACAAAGGGCAAGGGGCCAAAAAACCACTTGAGCTTAAATTTACTGATATTTGTGGTCCAATGACCATATAAGCTAGAGGTGGTTATGAGTATTTCGTCATATTTAATGAATATTCAAGATGTGGATAAGTTTACATAATGAAAAGAAAATCTGAAACAATTGAAAAGTTTAAAGAATTCCAAGCAGAGGTCGAAAGGCAGCTAGGTAAATCTTTAAAATCTCTTTAATTAGATTGAGAAAGCGAATATGTTATATTGAGTTCAAGGATTTTATGCTAGTGTCTAGTATTTTGTACCAACTCTCAGCACCTTGAGCTCATCACCAATATGGTGTTGCTAAGAGGAGAAAATTAAACTTTACTTGATATGGTGAGATATTCTTCATTGCCAGACTCATTTTGTTTATATACTACAAACTGCAGTATACATTTTAAATATAATACCATCCAAGTCTATCCAAAAGACACCCTTAGAGTTGTGAAATGATAGTAAACCTACTTTTTGCCATTTTTGTATATAGGTATGTCTAATACATGTGCTAAAAGAAAAAACTGAAAAGTTGCAACAACAATCAGAAGTATGTTTGTTTTGTAAAGGCACAAGAGGATGTTTGTTTATACTTTTCAATATAAAAAGGTAATTGTGTCGACAAATACAATTTTTCTTGACAACAATTATATAACAAACTCCAAACCTTATAGTAAAATTGTACCGAAAGAGATTCTTTCTCATGAGATCAGACAATAGCCAACAAGAGTTGTTAAGAAACAAACATAGAAGACCACCAACTGTAATCAGAATGTCATCCCACCTCAGCATAGTAGGAGGTCTATCAGACCACCTGCCTGCTATAAAGATGATGGAGAGGCACAAGTTTCCATTTTTGATTACTGTGAAGATGATCCATTAACATACTAGCCTGCAACGTAAGATTCTGATAAAAAGAAATGAGAAGAGGTTATAAACCAAAATATAGAGTCTATGTACTCCAGTTCTATTTGGGAACTTGTGGATCCGCCTAAAGATGTCATGGCCATTAGTTGTAAATAGACTTTAAGATAAAGAGAGGTGTAAGTGGAAAAGTAGAGACTTTCAAAGCAACCTTTATGGCAAAGGGTTATACCAGAAAGAGGGACTTGATTATGTGAAAACTTTTTTGTCTGTGGCCATGCTTAAATCCATCCGCATACTACTCTCCATTGCAGCAATCCGAGATTATGAGATATGGCAGATGGATGTCAAGATAGCATTTCTGAATTGCCATTTTAAGAAAGATATCTATATGTAGCAACCAAAAGGTTCCACAGCACAAGGCTAAGAGCAGAAAGTCTGCAAGTTGCTAAGGTTCATTTATGGACTTAAGCAAGCTTCTAGATCATGGAACTTAAGGTTTGATGAGACGATCAAACCTTTATAGTTTTGATTAGAATATTGATGAACCTTGTGCATAAAAGTACATCAAAGACTAGAAGAAGGTCTTCTTTTACTTTACATAGATAATATTCTACTCATTGAAAATGATGTAGAAATATTATCTAATGTCAAAGACTGGCTAATTGGCAAATCCAAATGAAATAATTGAGAGAAGCAAATTATGTTCTTGGGATTTAAATCATTTGGGATCGTAAGAACAAAATGTTGGCACTATCTCAGGCATTTTATATTGATAAGATTCTCATATGTTATTTAATACAAAATTCCAAAATGGGTTACTTGCCAACAAGAGATGGAACTGTCTTGTCCAAGGAGTAGTATCCTAAGACACCTCAAAAGGAAGAGGATATAAGATGAATTCTCTATGCCTCTATAGTCGACAGCCTTATGTATGCCATGTTATATACAGGGCCCGACATTTGCTATGTGGTATGGATAGTAAGTTGTTTCCACTCAAATCCATGATTAGATCATTAGGTAGCGATGAAGAAGTTTTCAAGTATCTTAAGAATGAGAAATTATATGCTGGTTTACTCAGTTGGAGACTTGAATCCCACTTAATACACATATTTTATTTTTCAATCAGATAGGGATAGTCGAAAGTTGACTTCCAAATTAAAGTTCACCCTTGGTGGTAGAGCTATAGTATGGAGAAGTGTTATTTAATCCAACATTGTTGATTCAACCATGAAGGTTGAATACATAGCAGTTTTTGGAGCAGCTAAAGAAGCAATATGGCTTATTTACTAATTTGGAAGTTGTTCCAAATATAGATAAGCCATTAACATTGTACTGTGACAACAGTTGGTCAATAGCTAATTTGAAAGAACCAATGAGTTACAAGAGAGAAAAACATATAGAGAAAAAGTATCATCTGATAAGAGAGATATACACCAAGGTAATATGATGATTATAAAAATAACATCCGAAAACAACCTCGCTGACCCATTTACCAATGTGCTATCTACAAAGACATTTGAGAGTCATATGTTGGGATTAGGATTTAGAGACATATCTCACCTACTTTAGGACAAGTGGGACAATATTAGGTATAATGCTCTAAATGCATGTATACATACATTATTTGCTGAGTTAATAAAATAATATTTCATACATGATTTTGTTCATAATGAATATTAAAAAAATTCTATCCATTAATGTAATCATAATCTTAGTATATAAATATTATATACAAGAGTATTTACATTATGAATAATAATTAAGTTAGTCCTTAACGAAATTAATTGAAGTTGAGATTTTTAGTTAAATTATTATTAGTGCGGTCCATTAACATTAACAATATGATAGTCTTATTCGGACTATTGATGTAGTGACATCATAATGAGACACTTTATATAATGTGATTATATAGGACTGGATCAGATATAATTTGAATTTTCACCTAAATTCCGTTGTTTTTTAAAAATTTAAATATCAAAGATTATCATATATAGATTGATTTTAATCCTGAGTATTTATAGAGTCATATTTATTTTATTTTGATTTTTTATTTGCTCATTAAAGGTTTGTTAGTTAGATTCCTAATACTTGTGGTTTGGGATAGGTAGCTAAACATGTGACTTATAGATGTATAATCCATACATTCCCCCGGGAAGCAAAAAGATGGTTCCCTTTTTAGTTAATTCTAGAACTTAACGGTTTGAGCGCTCAATTTATAACTTGATTATAAATTAACTTTTCACTTATAAATTAACGGTAGATAAAGATGATAAAATAATTAGAGAGATTAATAAAAAACCTGGGTCTAATTATGAATTGTCTCCGTAAAACCATATATAATAATTATATGGATGGACTACTCGTTGTTTATCAGAGTAAAAAAGTGATAAGTTCTATAATAATAAGTATGCAATTCCAAATTTTTAGTGGAGTAATACTAGAATTAGTAAATTAAATGAATTAATTAAAGTGTATAATTAATTATCTAAATTTAATGAAGCTTATAATTATACGTCCATTGGTCCCCAATCCACCTTCATAAATACTATAATGGATTCCACGCAAATAAAATTACACTTAATATTTAATGAAAATTATTTCCTAGACTGCATTTGTAAATATTAAATAATATTGGGAATATGTGATATTAAATAAAATTATTTGTCCCGGGTATTAAATAAATATAATAATATTAGTTTATCATTTTGATCTTATCAAGAGATAACCTTCTGAAGACTTAGGGTTATTTTCTAATTAGAAATAGAAGAGGAAAAGAAAACTAGATATTCAACAAATATAAAAAGAGACTCCCCATCCCTCTTTGGAGACATGTTTCTTGGTTTTCAATCTCCCAAGGTTTTGCCGAAATTTGTTTCCTTCTCTAAGTTTTGTTTTGTAATTTCATGTGTTGAAATATCTAAAGATAAATAAATAATGATAATTTACTTTGGTGTTAAAAATGTCCATTTATTTCCATTGATGTAGAGGTTTCAATTGGAAGGCCTATGGTACCTGATAGTATCAAAACAAAGCATTATAAAAAGAAAAAAAAATTATATTTTTCTATCAATTTATGTTTTCTGGACACCTTTTTATTTGATAATATATTCATACAGCAATAATAATTTTAAGAAATTTTTTATTGCGCGTGACCCCACGCATTTTCGCTGCTGCCGGATGGAGAAACCAAAAACCTACAGAAACCTCCTCGTATATGTGATAACAACAATTATGATTGTAAACGTTGACATATATGAACACTAATCCGGGCAGATTAGTTCCAAAGTAAAATAATTAAGTAGTAATTAAATAGCTTAATCAAAAAAAAAACTCACACATTACGAGAAATTCTTATATCCGGCCGATGTAAAAACATGAAATGCTGAGAATTATACTAAATAAACATTGGGACTTATACTGTACTTATTTGTTGGGTGTTTTTGCAGCAGCATATATAAGAGTTTTGCCACCATAACCTTGAGCACCCCAACCACCCAAAACAAAAAGTAAGCCTAAGATCAACCTAAAGCCTGGAACTTTAGAAAGAGCACGAAAACACAAATCTTAATTGATAGAATATGTTGTTGTAATATTAAACTTAATTATTCAGATTTGTCTGTTCAAATTTATGTTGAAACATATAATTCAATTTGTAACGAAATATATTACTGTTAGCCAATTTTAAGAGATTTGTATTCAATTTGTTGTTGCATCATTAAATTAAATGCGCAGCAAAAAATTAAAAATTGACTTAATAATTTTTAATGTGCTTCAAGTATAAAAATATTCTACCACACGAGGCCACGCCCAGAGAAAAAAATAATTTACTATTAGAAGATGATTTACACAATACAAATATAGGATTTATAAACAAATTAAAAAATTTCTCTTTATTTAATGTTGTTTTATATTGATCGTTGATAGTTGGACTTGTTTACGAGCTCCACTCAATTTGAAATGATTCGTTGAACTTCTTTCAACATTAACTTCCATTAAGTAGCAGTGTGTCTTCCTAGAAGACTTCACCTCCTTTAATTCAAAGGATGTTGAATGCATATGTTGCAATGAAGTTTGCAACGTGGACTAAATCTCCTTAGTTGACTTTGTATTTCAAGCACTCGCTTTTCTGCCTAGGAGTGAAAATAATCTCAACGTCTGAATTTCTCTCTCAAAATTGTGAAAGACTGGCATAAATAAGAAAAAAACTATCAAATCTTTTCTTGATTAATCAGAATATTACAAGATAAGTTTCTTTTCTAATAATAAGATTTTCAAGATATGAATTCTTAAATCTTTTGGCTCTTTACTTATCTTCCAAATTTGCAAGAATTCACTTTTATCAAGAAAAAGGATAAGTTCATTTCAAAATAAATGAATCAAGATAATTTATTTCCATAACAAACTTATCTTCCAAATCTACATTTATTTTCATAACAAACTTCCTAAGATATTTTTTACCATAAATTGCCAATCAATTAAAATCATATCTTTAAATACTTAACATTAATTTTTTTTAAATAAAAAAAAACACAAGTAAAAGAAATAACCATAAGTAAAAGGAAAAAACTCTCATGAATAAAAGGAATAATTTATTTACCACAGGGTATATTTGTGAAGTCTTGTTTTAACTCTATGCTTCTCATGCATAACAGCAGGTCCTCCACATAATTGCAAGAGAATGAAAATTTTATACTATGTTGGGATCTTATAATATAATGATAAAAAGAAAAAGAAAAAAAAAACATATTCAAAAATAAAATACAAAATACTATCATTAAAAAAAAATATTTTTCTCAATAAAATTTAGGATTAATCTCACTTTACACCCCTCTATTCATGATAAGTATCATTTTACTTTCCTATACTTTCAATAGTCTTACTTTACCCCCTTGTACTCTTATTATGTTTCACTTTACCCTCTTATACTCTTTTTGTCTCATTTCAACCCCCCCTCCCCCCCCAATCTATATTTTTTTTAAAAAAATAACCAAACTATCCTTACCTATTATTTTTAGTGAAATTATTTTAAAATAGATTGATATTAATATATTTATATTTATTTTTAAATAATTTTCAACTTGATTAATTAATACTTAATATTACTTATAGTAACATTACTTTAAAATAACTTAATGAATATTTTTCTAAATTTAAAAATATAGTCATTTTAGAAATTAATTTTATTACTATTACTTAATTTAACATAGTTTTTATGAACTTATGATAATTTTATTAATAATAAAAAATATTATCAATATTTTATATATTTAATAAATATTTTTTTAAGATTTATATTTAGTTGGAAATTTATAAGTAAAACCGTATTAGATAATAATAAATATATTTAAATTTAGAAAAATATTCATTAAATTATTTTAAAATAATATTACTATAAGTAATATAAAGTATTAATTAATCAAGTTGAATTTTTTTTTGAAAATAAATATAAATGTATTAATATCAACCTATTTTAAAATAATTTTACTAAAAATAATAGGTAAGAGTAGTTTGGTTATTTTTTTTAAGAGTATAGGGGGTAAAGTGAGACAAATAACATATAAGAGGGTAAAATGAGATATAATAAAATTAAAAAGGGGTAAAGTGAGACAATTGAAAATATATAGGGTAAAGTGATATTCATCATAAATAGAGAAGATAAAATGAGATTAATCCTAAAATTTAAGAAACCAAGATATCAGACAATCCAAGGTAGAAACTGATGATGGAGCAATGAATGTTTAGATTTCATTGGATTGGTTGGAGCCTAGCCAACTTTGTAGAGAAGTTGATACAATACATTTAAACGTTAGACTTAGGGGCATATTTATCATCTCAATTTAAAACTTTAAAATTTAACGGCTACATTGACATTATTCGTTGCTAAGTGCCGTCACAAGAAAATCGCTTGCCTAAAGGAATAATTAAAGTGATATGAATAATGTGATCGGGCCAAATAATAATTAACGTGATGTGAATAATGTTATAGCGCAAAATAATGCAATCATATCCTTAGTATATTTTAGCTATAGTAGATTGCAAAAATAAAATAAAATAGATTAGCACGGACTTCAACAATTAGTTTAGAACGTCCTTTTCAATGGCAAGTCCAGAAAGAGAAACCACGAATTTTTTTTTTAACAACTCAACCTGATTACAGAAGGCAGCCCCTGCCTGCTATACATCTAAAAATTACAAAGTATAGTGAAGATAAATATCCAAAAATTAAGTAACAAGAAATAGAATAATAATAACTACTGGTTGAGACGCTTGGTGCCCGTATGTAAAGTTGAAAAAACTAATTGAATGCAACACATTCAATTTTACACTAGGAAAAAAAATGATGGTAAAAGACACCCCACCCACTCTTTAAAATTCAATGCCAGCAATTTTGGTAAGAGCCCAAGCTGCCATGAAGGCTGGAAAATTCAACTATTGTGGGTCCCAGTTCCTTATTTCTTGCCTCCAGTCAAAGTCAACGTTTTCCACCAATATTGAACAAAGATATACATATCAGGTCGGACCGGGATATTTAAACCGGATGCCTACCCGGGTTGTCCGAAAATAGACCGGTTTCATCCGCTGCCTTAGGCTCCAAACACTTGAAAGATGGCATTTTGACAGGTGTCCGGCTGCTCCCACTACCCTCGCCGGCTTCCGCCACCACCTTGGGCGACCTCATCGACAACCCTCTCGTGAAAAAAACCCACCGGTCCGACTTTGTTCCCCCATCGGACCTCTCAATCCTCCGATAGAACCTTCCTGCCCGGCTGCTCCCTTCCCCTCCGCCGGTTCTGTACCCCCTTCTCGAACTCCCTTCTCTTGGCAACGTAGCCGCGCAGCTTCTGGTACGATTTAACGTAGCCCGGTCCATCACCTCCTTCCTCACTTCTTCAGGTAACCTCAAAGTGAATCGCTCAAGGTTTTCGCCTGGTTGAACCAATGAGTGCCCAGTTGAGTGCGATCTAAACTTACCAAAACCAAACACTCTTGGTCTTCGTATGGACCACGACCTTGGCGGCCGGTTTGGGTATTCGAAACTCGAGTTCGGGTTCACAGTGCCCCCTTGTCCTTGATGCTGATTTTCATCTACCTGTATAACAATTTCATCGTTTCTTGAATTGCTTCTATACACATCATTATTGTCCGTCGACTCTGGAATCTGAACCGGCTCATCGCCGGGCTGAGGAACCAAATTAGCTCTGCAGACAGGGCAGGTGACATGGGACTCTAGCCAAGCGTCGATGCACTCGGGATGGAACACATGATCGCACTTGGGTAGCAAACGCAGCGTCTCATTCTCCTCAAATTCGTTCAAACACACCGCACACTCCAAGGTCCCCTTGCCGATCTTGTGGTCTTTTACCTCCGAATACGAGAACGTGGGGAAGGTTTCTATGACCGAAGGATCCAGCCCACGTGCCGCCGCCGCTCGCCGGGAGCGCATGGAGAGGGCTCGGCGGACGCTGCCGGCGGCGCCTGAGGCATCTGAGCAGTGGCGGATGTAGATGGAGAAGAAGCCCATGAAGAAGAGTGCAGCTATCAGGACAACTATGATTATGGCCATGGACGGGCTGAACCTTGCGTAAGTGTACTGGTTACCGTTGTTGTTCTCGGGTGGACCGGACTGAGCCCCGACATGAATGATTTCTGGTGACAGTAACAGGAAGAGGAGGGAAAGAAAAACGATCCCATGATGTTCTGCAGAAGTTTTCATTCTGTAAAGTTGGATAACTTTATCATAAATCTTCTCAGCTAAATTTATATAGTATTACAGTAAACTCTATTCTTTTCTAAAGGAGGGTGCGCGCCGGAAAACGGCGTATTAAAGAAGGTGGGCTCTGGATGGAGAGATAGAGAGAGAAAAAAAATAGGCAGGGTCCCGGGGGGTTAATAGGGTGGAAGGTGTCGTGATGTTCAAGGAAAGACAAATCGACTATCAAGTCTGACTTTTTTTGGTCTGATGGAACTTTCCATACGAATTTCCTTTTTCCTGTTTGACGAATTCGTTCTTTCTTTTGATCTGCCTGATTTCTTCGTCACTGATAAGGTAATATATAGAAAATGGCCAAAGGGGTCGCGAGTGGTGGCTGGGACAGCCACGTGCGCTTCTATCATTTGAAAAAATTGTCGCGTAATTTGATTTAAGCAATTTGGTTTGGTTTGGTCTGGTCAGTTTATTGATACTTGATACTACATTTTATTTATGTCTTCATTCGCATTTTAATGGCGATATTTTAAATTTGGGCTGCGTTCACATTTATTGACCAATAACTTATGTGGAAGCAAGAATCTTGGAATATATTTTTGGAATTCTAGCCTCTTTCTAGAATACAGAATATTTTTCAATACTAGAAAAAACAACAATTTTATAGAAGAAAGAAACTTGGAATTAATTCTGGAATTCTAGTTTTTTTAAGAAAACAAATCATCTTCTAATATTCATATCATGCTCTACCCCATCCCTAGAATAGGGTTAGTTAGAATTTTTCTTATAAAAATTGAAAAAGTAAATTTTTTATGTATTTTACACATGGTTACTTTAAAAGTAATAATTAAAAATTAGTTATACCGCATAATTATGTTAATTGATAATATAGCTTTGGGGAAAAAAAATTATTCAAGAATATAATTTATTTCAAAATGTATGAAATATGACTAATAAATTTAAGATACAGGGAATATAACATTTGTTGCTTAACAATTTATTTACAACCAAAACTTGAGTGCGATGGTCTATGAAGGAGGAACGTACTAAACAATCTGGTTGTGGGATTTGTTTGGTAACATGCTAACATCATCATCCATTTGTTGTATCATCTGAAAAACATATTTAAAACTCAAAACACAAGTATAAAGATATGCAAAAATATGCCCAATTGTATGTGCTTGATATGAATCCATAGAACGATGGCCTATAATTGAGTGCATGGGTAATTAATGTTGGGGTAAATAGCATAAAACCCTGTATTTCGTTAAAAGTACAAAGATTTATGTCTAAAACTATTCTTGTTTTAATCCTAAATTAACGCACACATTCCCCGCCATTAAAAAAATCCTTGTCAGTATTTTGTTTAAAAAGGCCATTATACCCTCTATTTATAATATATATTTCCATTTTTAACTTCCGCTAGAATATAAAGAGTAATTATAAACTGTTGGATCTTATTAAAAATTAGCAACCATTGAATCTTATTTCATACAGCTGACGGTCCATATTATAATAATTTTCAATATATGTATATCACATATATACGCAATATATATATATGTAAATATTATATATATACATCTATTCTATTAGTTTATACGTTAGTTTATGTGTGTGTGTATATATATATGTGTGTGTGTGATGAGCCTAATAATAATTTAAGCTCAATATTTGGAGAGATCTAATTTAGTGGGCCCAAGTCTAAGTTCTTGTGAAATCTACAAGAGCAATTTTTATTTTTGAGATATATGAAATTCATTTGCACTTAGTCACTTTATGTATTATGTGCATACTTTCAATTTTTTTTTTTTTGCTAAATACTGATTTGATCGTTGGAAGGATATTGTCGGACAAATCCTTGTACCCCTAATAATCTATTTGTATCGGAGATAAGAACCCACCACTCAACTGGCTATTTCAGAGATTAGTTGACTTCTGTCAATTCAGTACTAAACATACCACATTATTTTTGTGCCGTTTATGTGAAATCCTACCTCGATGTTGAGAATGCAGATGAGATCAAGAGTGAGAGAAGCCAGCGCTTAGGGCACCCATCAGAAAGAGATGGTCAATGGCCATGGAACATATCAGTTGCAACAAAAGCTTCCCCATTAACATGATCCAACACTATCTCAAGACGAAGCTCCTACTGAAGCAATAGTTTTACAAATCACACAAGAAGTTTTGCTAGCTCACAGAGAGGATGCATCGATGAAAGTTGCAACAAGAGTAGTAGCCCAATATGCCAAGAAAAATTATAGAAGTGAGCCCTTGCAGTCTTCCCACTACTCTCGAGGATGATGAGACAAGGTTGGAGGGATCAAGAAAGAAGGAAGCTAATATACAAGAGGAGGTTACCAGTCAAGTCCTACTCCCTGAAAAGGATGAAAGATAAAAAGTTAGGTAGAAGAGTACGATGTCAAGAGGACACGTAGGCAATTACCTACCCTTCATGTTGATATCGTTGATATGTAGCCATTCTACACTACAATCTTGACAGAGTCCCTCCCTCTAGGAGTCAATATATCAAATTTACAAAAGTACAATGAAACGGGAGATCCTTGAGAACATCTAGATAAGTCCTATGCCAAGGTGGATATGTACGACTTGAGCGACGCTGCATATTGAAAGATATTTTGCACCACGCTCTCCAAGCATGGCTTAACATAGTTCAACCAACTGCCCATTGATAGCGTTACCAGCCTTGAGCAATTAACCTAAAGATTATTGTATTAATTATTAGTTAACAGAAGGTACCTGAAGACTACGATATGTATATTAACAGTCTTCTAGAAAGAAGAAGAACCCTGAGGGTATGTCCAAGGTGGTGTATGAAGTGCCTCATGTTAATCATGAGTATCTAGTTGGCATCATGGAACAAAGCTATTGACTTGGAAGGTTCAAAGAGTATATTGCAGGAAAGCATCTGTTGACCTTCAAGGAATTACCAACCAGTATAGAGAAATACATTCTCATTGAGGAAATGGCTAAAGCTAAAGTTTGAACTAAATGATAGCATAAAGACGAGATAGGATAGGCGGATTAAAGAAAGAGGAACATCATCCCGTCCCTCCTCCTTACTACCTTTGATTCACAACCCTAAATGCACTGAGGGTTGAATTTTGGTGGTAGCAGAATAATAAGGCTACTACAAACCCCAAAAAGGATTAGAGACATTTCCATGAGATTGAAACCAGATAAGTACTATCTTTCTCACTAGGATAGAAGACTTACTACGTAGGAATGCCAATACCTCTAGAAAGCTAAAGAGGTTGATTTAGAGGGCCACTTGAAGGAGTTTGTGAGCCAAGATCCCAAGGATTCTTGAGACCTACAACAATCTAATACTCTATAAGACAAAGGTCAGCCATGAAACCATCCTAATGGAAACCAACTGAAGGACCTTAGTAATGATAACCTCCCTACGGTGGGAGTGATCACATTAATTTCTAGAGGCCCAACCAATAGAGATTCATCTAACACTAGGAGAACACTCCTCCGAGTAGAGGCAATGAAATGATTGAGTCTAACTTGAAGTTGTCAATCAAAAAGATTGATAAAATTTGTTGCCCAGTTTTTCTTAAAATCATAAGTGATGTAAAAAGAGTTTTAATATTTAGATAGAACACGTAGCAAAAATAAAAAGATAAACTAGGATTTTTACATGCTTCAAGTACAACGTACTCTACATACATGAGGCTACGCTAGAGAAAAAAACAATCCACTATTTAGTAACAATTTATAGAATATAATTCATAGAATTAAATCAATTTAAAGACTCCCTCTTTAAATGAAGACCATCCTATGCATTTCATTAATTAGTTGATCCTGCAAGCTCCTCTCGACTTTAATCAGTACTGTTGGACGCCCTCCAACTTAAAACTCCTTCATATGGTTGATGCAGTCTTCTCCCAAAAACCTTCACCTTCTTCTCTCGAAGAATATATATGAGTAATCAGCACTGCTAAACTCCCTCCAACTCTGAACTCCTTCAAATGGATGATGCGGTCATCTCTAAAAGACCTTTCACATTCTTCTCTTGAAAAATGTACTAAAGTAAACTCGTCTTACCTTTGAATCACTTTTATGGCACTAATCAGTTCATCTACTTGATTTCTTTAATGTTGAGACTTATATATATGCAACTGTGTATTTTAGTCCAAATTCTCTTGAAATCGGGTCTTGATTGTTGCATATCTGAAAGAGATTGATTAATTTATTTATTGTTTTATCCATAAGATTCGGTAAAGCTTCTTCTACCTTATCAAAACAAATTAAGAGTATCTTTAATTTTAGCACAATTATCACACATATGACTTTACAAAATACTTAAAATAAATATTTTAAAAATACTTGAATTATAAAAATTTGCATATAATAATTATAATTGATTACTTAAATTCTATTCTGCCAGTGTTGCAACAACATCTCTCATAATATTTATTGTAATACCTATTTTCTGTGCAAAATTTTAACTTCCATAAATGTCAATCTTTTCTGACGTTAACATTCTTCCCCTTTGGCATTTTTAGTCAAAATCAACTAAAGCTCCCTTGAAACTCAGATACATGTTTTCAAAATTCAGTATCAATAATAATATCAAAATGTTGTAACTTAAATGTTGCAACACTTGCTCTTATAACATCCAACAAAATACTGGTACTCCTCCCCTGCATATTTGAACTAAATATCAAAATAGATAAAATTCATCAAGGAAAAAGATCAACATAAATATCTAGAGTACTAAAGTACTTATTAACAGATCAAAGGCAAAAATATCTGTAAAAATAAATATAGAAAAGATGATCAATCATTATCTTTATCAGCATCTCTCTTTACCAGTTTCCTCATTACTCATCTCTATTTTTGCATTATCATCATCTTTATCTTCTAAATACTCTTCCTCCGCAACATCCTCATCAGTACCAGCCACATCTTGCTCCCCTTGGACTTGTGCATCAATAACAACAATACATGATTCTCCCCATTTTGATCAAAAGTGGTTAAAGATGGATCAACATGTATGGAATGCTTCTGATCATGAATCAATCTAAGAACCTCTGCTTCTTTTTATTAGTCCAATATTAGATTTATTTATGAGCCTCAGCCAGCTCAGTCTCCAAATGTAACAACAAAGTAGAGGATGTTGTAACACTTGGTGGAGCATCTATTGCAACATCTGCAATTGGTGCCTTTTGCTTAGCAGTTTGGGGAGATCATTAACATGAGTCCTACGAAATAGCATGTATGATGCTTTTATAGGTCCTAGGGGCTCTCCAATGCTTTTGATAATTTCTTAACAAAACCTTGAAAGGTTAGTAGACTATAAATCAAGGAAGGAGAATGAAGTGTACCATGAGTAGTGTTAGATCCACCCAGTCAACCAAT
>CM033106.1:20141898-20179817 GCA_019321725.1 Paulownia fortunei
GATTCTCCTTAGGATGAATAGTCTTGTAAATAATTTTTCCATTTCGAAGAGTTTTGATAGGATTAGCCTCATTGATTGAATTTTCACCTGAAAAAGAAATATGACATTGAGTGGAAGGATTAGGTTGAGGTTGAGCAAAAAATTTACCTTTTTTCATGAGTACATAAACAGGTTGTCAATGTTGAAAGTGTGTTTTTGATCTCATTGATAGATTGTGAAGTCTAGTTATTGATGTTTATTTATGCATGCATAAATTCTTGCAAAGTGTCCTCAAGAGATTTTATATGTGGAGCAGGATAAGAAGCAAAGTTTGGTGGCTTTTGTGAATATAGCAGTTGGGCACAATTCTCATCTCACCAACTAAAATTGGGATGATTTCTCCATTGTAGATTGTAAGTTTCAGAATATGGAGAATGAAAAGGCTTTTTGAATGTATTCATGATATTTGCTTGTGTTGGAATATTTGGTCATTCGTCGATGGAGTGTCTCACAAGTTCACAATGATACAAACTTCTTCATTTTGCATAGATCTGATTTTATTTTTTTTTAAGTTCCATGGCCTCAACATTTCTTGTTAAACTAACAATGCTAGCATTTAGATCATCTTCTTGATTAAGGTAATATTTTTATTTATTACTATTAGTAAGATTAGATCTAATAGAACCTTCGCAAGATGGTCTAGATATTCTAAAGCTTCATCAGGTTCTTTATCAAGAAACTCACCATTACATATTATTTCAAGAAATTATTTTGTTTTAGGAGTTAAATCTTCATAAAAGAAACTAATTAAGCGCCATTTTTTCAAAATCATGATGTGGGCATGAATTCAACAAATCTTTAAATCTTTCCCAATATTGAAAGAAAGCTTCATTAGAATTTCGAGAAAAATTTAGGATTTGTCTTTTCAATATATTAATTTTATGAGTTGAAAAGAACTTTTTTAAAAGTACAGTTTGCATTTCTTGTCAAATGCCAACTGACCTAGGTTTTAAAGAGTTAAGTTTTTGTTTTATGTTTTAATGAAAAAGAAAATAATAAGAGCATAATAATCTCATTTGTACAAGTTTGATTTTCAAAAGTGGCGCATACTTCATCAAATTCTTTTAGATATAAGTAATGATTTTCAGAGTCTAAACCATGAAAATTAGAAAGTAAAGAGATCATACCTAACTTGAATCAAAAGTTATTTGTATTGAGAGGAAAAATGAAACAACAAGAAGAAGAATTTCGAAAAGGTTGCAAGTAATAACACATGGTACACAACTATTGATTCTCATTTTCATTCTAGACACTTTCATTTTCAATCATGGTTAAAGTGGGTCGAGGTGACTCAAACAAATTTTCAAATAAAGTTTCAGAATTATTTCTAACTAAACGATAAGAATTGTGATTACGATACTATATAAACATATAACCATAAAGAAAATAAACACACAATATTTACAAAGAAAAAATATTTATAAACTTGAATACTTACCTTGCCTTCCCAAGCAACGGTGCCAAAAACTGCTACAACTTTAAGCTTACAAACCTAAGTACAGGTTGTGTCAAGCAATAAATTTCTAAGGAGTTCGAGGTCAATCCACAAGAAATTTTTTGAAGTTCTCAAGTTTATATATTCTTAAAAGATGGGCTGAATGTGGTTTAGATTATAAAAAAATTATATTATAACTAAGAAATCAAAGTAAAAAAAGTATTGAAAATTAGGGATCCGCTCTTGAGTTTTGGATAGATAAATGATTATTTATTATTTTTACCTCTTATAAATATCACTATTAGAATCCATACATAATGAAGGTTCCAATAGAAAGATGTTATCAAATAACTCATGGATTAAGGTAATCATGATATTATCTTACTGTTTGTAAATTATCTTTTAACACTAATACTTGTTTAAGTGATCAAGTATTTATACACACATTTATCTACAACAAATCAAAATTTCATGTTACCAGTTGGTATAGTAGAACCGTACAATAAGCTAAATGAACCTAAGTATTTGTTGTGCGTGATATAAAAATCAAGAATTGTTATTAAACAATGAGGGTTTTAACGCTAATATTTATTTATAAGATTAAATATTTATGCATACTTTTGTCTATAACAAATCAAGGTCTCACATTAGCAGTCGGTGGAGTAGAACCATACAATAAGCTAAATAAATCCAAGTATTTATTATGTTATTGGTGATACATAAACTAAGAATCACCACAAAATAAGGAGGGTTTCAATCAAAAATTAAAATAATAATACAGCACACTTGAACATTATACACCTTTAAAACCGTTCTTCTTCCTCCATCAAGAGGTTCACCATTTCCCCTCAACTAAATGAAATTTAGAAAGATATAATAAATGCAGAAAAAACTAAAAATAAAAGAGAAACTAGAGAATGCATTTCTATTACTACTAAAAAACTTAGTCTAAAGAAAGACAACAATGAAACTTTCTTTCCCTCTCAAGGGTTTTTATGTATTTTGAATGCTATCCAAGAGCCCTTATTTATAGTAGACGGGTGCCTAAATTAGCATCTCCAAATTCATTCCAAATGTACTCCAAATTTACTTCAAATATGTTCTAAATTCACATGTCCTTTTCAGATTCGAACTTTGTCACATATTTTTTTCTCCATAAAATCAGCTAATTTTTGAAACATGTTCAACATGAAAGTTATGTATTTGCCTATTATTTCATTTTTCAACATGAATCATCTAAATCCAACTATTATGGAGAAAGTTATGCTTGATTTATAAAATATATCAGTATAGATAGATCATTTCCAATACACACACTTAGACGAATTTTCTGGTATAATCAAGGCTGAATTGGGTTTAGCTTCCAATAGTAAAGGCTGAATTTCCTGCTATATTCAACTGCACAAGTTTGGAAACATGTTTATTTTGAATTTAATGCAAACCCAACAATCACTTAAACTTAACAATCACTTTCAAAGTTCAAGTAATTTCTTGTATATATTTTTATCTACACATGATGGACTTAAGCAAAAATGGTCATTTTCTTCAATAAAATATTATTTTCAACTTGCTCACGAAATATTTTATCTTTTTTAGTTTTATTTTGGCTCTTTATGATCTATTTTTTATTCATTGATTCTCTAACACAAAACATTAATAAAACTATAATATTAACAATAACAAAATAAGGAAAGTATAAAGGACTTGATACAAAAATATGTCAAAATATGCACTTATCAAAACATCATCAAGTCCGCAATGTAATTTACTTCTCGACCTTCTAGTAATAGAGAGCGCTTATATTAGCGTAGAATTGCAGGCTATACAGAGAGACTCGTGCAATATTCTTAACCACTTAAGTATGCTCTAGCCTTCGTGTCTTGTTTATTTCTGTTTCTATTCCTATTTCTATCTTCATAGCATCCAAGTGCTCTGTTTGTCTTAATATAACATAATTTTGTAATGGAAGTTCTTACTGAGCATGGGGGAAAGCCGAAAATGTAAAGCGGATTGTGGCATCTGTTAGGACAAAACCCTCGTGTGTCTGTTGTTCTGGTTGGATATCTTTTGTTTTTCGAAGAATGATTGCAAATTCGAATCTTTGTTCTTCAGCGTTAAACAGCTTTAGGACCTCGGGCTTGCACTATGAGATGAGCAGTGCAGAGAGTGATTCTTGACCAAGGGCATCAAGGATTGGACAACGTCAGTAATTAAAGGTCTATAGTCTGCTTCGGTTTGTACGCACACTGCCGCGATTGCAGCCACCTGCAATTAGCGAAAGATATATTGATGAGTGGATCATGAACAAAATTACTAATGTGTATCCTTAATACCAGCAGTGATAATGCCAATTTTACTTGAATAAGTTCCTTCTTGGAGTACTGGCCCTCTAGAGCTGGATCAATCATTTCCATCACTTTATCTCTGTTTGTTAAACGTGGAAGGGCCTGAGAGTCATAATGAAATAACATGAATTAGAGGAACAAGAATGGACAAATTCACAAATTTGACAACTATGGGAGTCACCAAAATGTAAATTCCAATCATGCATAATAATGATTTGAGATTTAATATGAGCAGTAAATAGTTGTACATAATAGGGAATATTCAGAACTACACTTTCCTCTTGAAATCCATAAGAATGGGCAACTAAGACATTTCATGTATATTGACATAGATGACATGACAACTCTCTCTTGATGCTATAAATACACCAAGTTTATCACTCAACATAAGATGTATGCTTCACATTTGTTAGTCATTGATTAATTGTAGCAACTCAACATAAGATCTTATTGCACATTTAAGCATTAGATTGGGTTTTAGTGGGGATTATCCTCATATCTCTCAACTTTTCTTAGCTCTGATCCTTAGCTCAGACTATAGACTGATTTTGTTTGATGTAACTTTGCCCACAAATGGATCAGTGGTTATTCTTGTGGACTATGGTTTCTGTTCATAGGATGCTTCTTTTGAGAAGATTATTACACCGTGTCAAGATATCAAATATCAACTTACCATTATATAATCTCAATGACAAAAGGACCGATAGAATGAAAACATTTGATTCATGTAAATGACTCGTTTCTTAATAATATGTAAGCAAATTTCCTTTGAGAGGTGATAGATCATGAATACTGACCCAAGAAACCAGGACATGCTCCCCAGGAGGCCGAGTGGTATCAATGGGTACACGACCCGTCAAAAGCTCCAAAAGAATCACACCATAACTGTATACATCTGATTTTGTTGTAAGCTTTCCTGTCGATGCATACCTGTATTCCAACATTTTGAACATGTTAGAGAACTATCAAAACATTGAAATAGATAGATTCTCCAATATTAAGAAGCCTTCGGAGGAATTCCTTAAAAATTTCTGAGGAGAAACCAGATTGTTGCTGAAAATAATACTACACATCAGGAGCAGGAAAAACTTAAATATATTAGGATCACTGGTCCTGTTTGCTTGCCTGTGTGATTCTGTGCAATGTAGAGCGCATTGAGTGAATAGAATTGCATAAGGCTATTACAACAATTATGATAACTCACTCGGGGGCCAAATATCCAGTTGTTCCTAAAACTCGTGTTGAGATTAGACCATTGAGTTTGTCTGAGCCAATTTTGGCCAACCCGAAACCAGACAGGCTGGCTCTAAAGTTCTGATCTAAGAGAATGTTGCTGCATTTGAAATTGCGGTGGATGATAGATGGGGTCATGTGCTCGTGGAGGTATTCCAAGGCTCTGGCACAATCGAGGGCTATCTTCAACCGAATCCCCCAATTCAATGTCCCACATTGGTTGTGAGGAGGATGGAGATGCGTCTGAAGAGAACCATTTGGCGTGTACTCAAATACAAGTAATCTATGGTGTTGATCTGCGCAGTAGCCCAAGAGTTCAGATATATAGGGAGAACGCAACCGGCTCAATAGATCTACCTGCCCCAGTTAGAAAATTGAAGTTGAGATGAGCTGAAATTACCAAAATCTTGATACATTGTAGTTTCATGAAGATGTGAATCACGTAGTAAGAGAAAAAGAAAGAAAACAGCATTCAGCATTTCATTATATGCATAACCCTATCACGTTTTGTTTATTAAAATACACTGCCTTCTGTAGAAGGTTTAACAACAAACAATGCTGTGAAACATAAAATGTCTAGTTAACCCACCGGGCAATATAACATTGAATAAGTACCATACTTAATACTCTATCCGTACTAAATTTATTGCTATTAATTTCTATTTTTCTTTTAGAGCATCTTAAAATAAGATTTAATTTTTTAACTTGAATTAATTTTTCTCAAAAGTATCAAATCACTAACTCTTCATTATTATTTTTACTTTTGCGAAAAATATTACAAAATTTTTATTTTTTTAATTTCCATCTAAAATTTTATATCAAGATCAATTTTGAGAGAGAATTTTGAA
The DNA here is from genome assembly GCA_019321725.1 of Paulownia fortunei. Taxonomy (NCBI): domain Eukaryota; kingdom Viridiplantae; phylum Streptophyta; class Magnoliopsida; order Lamiales; family Paulowniaceae; genus Paulownia; species Paulownia fortunei. Next base: position 20,147,799 of record CM033106.1, read on the forward strand.
ACAAAGGATATCTAAAATACGATTTTTTTTATGGTTTAAATTTGTCTACAAAAGTTTTTTTTTATTTAATTCATAGCAAAATAAAATCATCTATGGAAAAGAATGAACGGAGCCTGAGCAAAGTACTGAAATTATTTAAAACCACTCTAAAATTAGATAATCGAGGAGTACAGCGATGCATTATTCACGTATTTACCATAATAAACTAAAACTACTCAACTTTATTTAATCACATATAATTAACCTACTTAAAGTTTTAAACTACTGCAAGCCTGTTCTTTGACGTAGATATGTTCTTCTTTAACTTCAGCAACCAATGATTGATAAAATAGTAAAAATAAATATGCAGTATCACGGAAAATTCACATTTAAACTGAGTGTTTATAAATTAAATTGTGAGAATGATACTGCAATAATAATTGAATTCACATTATTAGGTAATAGGATTACAGATTACAATAGGTCGAATTAGTCAAAATTTGAGACCCACCATGTCAAGAATTTTAAGGATTTGGATCCAAAGAGTTGGAGTCAATAAACTCATTTTATAATTTTAGAAGATATTGAAAATATATTTTTTAAAAAACAATGTCACCGAAACTTTTTAAACACAATGTATTTTTAAAAATAATATCATATAAGTATATATATAAGAAATTAAAATATACATAAAAAATTCAATGGAACAAGTTCGGAGCATGATGAGTTTGAAAATAAAAATTTAAAACCTGCTTCATATCTATTTATAATTTTAAAAGTCCTTCTTAAATCGTGACTTCAAATTGTAATCATTTAATGTGAAACATCTTTCCTATCTTATAATGAGCATAATGATCATATATATGTATGTGATTTCAATCATTAAGTATTAGATAAAATATGTAATATTAAATTACTCGTAAAGTTTAATTTAAATTATCAAATTGTAAATAGTTATTTTATCAAAATTTAATTATAGGTCACTAAACCGTAAAAATGAATAAGCATTTGCAATTAGATAGACTGTTCCTAAAGCCATTATTTTTTTGTTTAAGAGGAACGACTTAAGTTAAATTGCCCAAAAGTGTGGGAATGTCAAAAATAAATTAATAAATTAAGCATGTCACCTTTTGGCATTTTGTATGAAGTAGAATTCATGAATGGACCAAGCAGAGTGTACCCAGTCCATCCATCAATACTCGCGTGGGTTGTTTTTTATGTTATTCTTACAATTCAATGGCCCAACAACGGACTTACCAGAAATGATAGAGAAAAGTCAAAACTACTAAATAAAATCACCAATTGATAAATATTAACATAAATATATAATAACATAGTGAATTTCTTGAAAACCTTATAGGATTAATAGAGATAAATGTGCACTGCATCCAAATTAAATAATAGACAAATAAATTTACACTTGTCATACATATATATATATATATAATAGATTGTGTTTGGGTGCATCTAAATCGTGTAATCTTTAAATTTCTCTTTCCTCCCATTATCCTATTAAGTTATTGTTTACTTTTTTTTCTTTTCCTTTTTATTTATTTATTTATTATTTTTTGTTTTGGAGCAGGACGAAGAACAATTGGATGAAGTCCTAGTCATGGTAATTCCAATATTGAATAAAAATAATTAATTCCTTTGGTAGTAGAACAGATTGTGATTACGAGGCTAGCATGAAATATACGTTTAAGTTCAAAATAAACTAATATAGTTATATCATTTATTAGATGTTCGGAGAATTTAAAATTTTAGCTCGTAGTTGCCATGTTATTTTAAAATAAATTCAGCAATGATATCTTTTTAGACAATTGAAAAAATTTAAAACTATCAAAATTCTCAAATTACATTCAAAAATAAGATCAATGAAGTTTTTCAAACAATTGAAAAAAATTAAGGTCGATATTGTGATATAGAATGTAAAATTAAAAGATCTCTAATATTACATTTGCAATAATTTTGGATTTATTTAACAATTACAAGCTCATAAATTCGTATATTAGTAACAAATAAATTATTAAAATTTGTAATATATAAAACAATTGATTAACTTTGATTGACATAACCACGCACAAAGGTTAGTCCAAATTACTTCTTCCTAAATCAAATTGATGTTATAAACACTGAAACAAACATGTTCATGTAATTTGGTGATCAATCCAATCTATCAAAATTTGAACCCAATTTTTATTTTCAAAATTTGGCTCATTATTATCAATTTTTATATCCGTAATCATGTCCTATTTGATTCTAATCCTCTCTAAATAAGATTCATGTGTTTTTATTTATTGTGAAACTTATATATTTATGCTACCACTCTCACTCGCCGATTATCAAAGAAATCAATTATTTCCAGTCAATGTTCCTAATTAACATTCTTGGGGTTTGATGTAGCAGTTTTTAACCTGCTCCGACGAAACAGAGGAAAATGAGATGAAAAAACACAAGGAAAAGAAAAGAAAATAAAGAAGAAAAGGGAAAGGAAAAAGGAATAAAAGTGGTATATAATTGCGATGTGGCTATTTACATTAGGAAAAAGAAAAAAATAAATAATAAGAGGGATATTAACTGTAGACTTTTTTGAGTTGTAAACTGCAATATAATGAATACAATAATGTTTGGACTAAAATTATACAATGTCCTAAATTATGGGACAAAAATTGACAGTTTTTCCAATGTTGTCACATGATGATATTGTTTTATTTGCTTTGGTACAAATTCTAAGGTCCCAATCTTTTTCAGGAAGCAAGCTAAAGATAGAGCAGATAACACAATGAAGAAGAAAAACCAAACTAAATGTGGAAATTAATTGAGTAATGTGTGTAGCCACAAAAAATGAAAAGAAAAGAAAAGAAGGGACTAATTAACCAACCTCCAAGCGGAAAGCACGTTCGCCATACCTCCCATGTGTGCGCAACATCTTAATGGCTGCCGCAGTGCCATCCCTCAACACCCCTCTGTACACTACATCCGACGCCCCATTTCCTATTTTATTCGTTTCACTAAATTTATTAGTGGCCATCTCCATCTCCTTCAAACTAAATACTTGGACTTGGACCCCTCTCAGTTTAGGCTGCGGTGTGCCCCCAAGACTACTTCCATACAGGCAGCCGCCATCTGTCCACATACATACTCCTCTTATAATTATTATCAAACAGGATCATGATTAGCACATACTCTAAAAACACGCATGCAATTAAATTTGCTAGTACTTATCTAATTTGATTGAACAATGGAATTTTTTTAAGTTAAAATTGAAAAAGTAGAGTTTTTAGTATGTTTATAAAATTTCATTAAAAGTAGTTCTTGAAATTTAAGTAGTGACACATCACTAGTTTAAGTTCACTATTTTTAAAAGAAGAATTTTCATTTTAGAAAATAAATAAAATATAAGTCATAAATTTGGGACAAGGGGAATAATAAAATAATAATTACCTGAACTAGAATTGAAGTTTATGGTGCTATGAGCAATGAACATGCAATTGCTGTTGTTGATGATACTTTTCCTTGTGGCAACACTAGTGGTGGTGTTGCCTCTGGAGAATTGCACGCGACGGAGCATCAATGTCAATAAGAGTATTGCAAGGAGCAAGATTACAATGATGATGGGTATGACTAGTATAAGAAGGGAAGAAGATGGGATAATTTCATGGTGGTGCCCATGGGATTGAGGTATGTGGTCTAACTGATGGTTGCGTTGGATTTGATTCTTGGAAGGAGGAGAAGCAGTGGTGTGGTTTCCCATCAGCAGCACAAACACAAGCACAAGAATTGAGAGAGAGAGAGATTAGTACTAAAGCTATGTATGCTTGCACTCTTGTTTCCTTATGTAGCTAGGATGTCTGGCTATGTGAATGGGCACTTCGTGAGTGGATTTGTGCTGTCTTTTTTGCCTTGTGGGAGTAAAGGCCACATGACTCTCGCCCACTCTATTCTTTCTGGATATATATCTCGTGAGCAATTAAAGTTTTTGTACTTCATTCTGTCTCCTCTTTTGTATCATGCAAGGTCTGGTCTTTGTCTTCCCATTGGAAAACTTTGGAAGTTATTGCCATACGTTTCTTGTCGGCACTTTCAATAATTGGTTAGTACTATTCTTCTCCCACATACATTTTATCTCCTAAGATTTCGTGAAAACTTTTTAGGCGATATATTGATGTGAAAGGAGACCACACAGGATAGTATTTTTGAGATATTAACTACTTAGGAGATTATTAATGGGGTGAATTGGCAATAAATCCCAAAGACAACTTCCTTTAAAAATTTGGCCTCACTCATCAGAACTTTTTCTACATTTCCTAGTATAGGAAATTAAAGAGTATATTAATAATAAAAGTGAATTGATATTACCTTTTCACTGCGAATGATTCTCGATTCATATTTAGAGTATAAACTCGTTTATAAGCCTTCACCCCAAATTCTACAAATGAATATATGTTTTTGCTTCAATGAATTGCTACTAGAGCAATTATTGTATTGCACACATCTTAAACTCTTGGAGTAATTCTTTTTGGTGATACTCCAAAAGAAACATAGAGAAAATATAAGGAGAGAGGGTGTATTCTATTTGGAAAACTACTCATAATGATTGTGACCACTCAAGTTGAAAGAAAAGGTTTATCTCTATTTTGATCATAATTGGAGTATAATTAGAATAGGTACAAAATAAACCATCAGGATTGCCACTTATCTCAAATATTGATGCAATCTTAATGCATCAATATCTCCCACTCGTTCATATTTGAATCGACTCATTCGAATCACATCCTCATAATTTCGTCTCATGTCCCTTCTTTCATATAGGAATAAGGAGTGCGACCAAGCTAGAAAAGAAAAAAGTGAGGAGAGTAATATTAAATTATCACTAAATTAACATAATCCTACAACTCAAAACTCACTAACATCTCTGATTCCTTGAAATATAATAAGTAGAGCGTATCTGGAAATATAATAAGTAGAGCATGTCTCACTATTTCAACTATGCATTTATGTGCATGACTATATCAAATACTTTTTAACTTAGTTGGTCGGTCTATGAGTCATACAACATAAATGTGTCACCAACTTAGTTATTCCTCGGTTCTCATGCCAATCAGTTTGGTTTTGACAGGTTTTTTAGTCATGCTCCGACATACCAGATTAATCGTGGTCATTGGATATATGTTAAAGTAGCGTCATTAAACCTATACTTCATGATATGGTCCGGATCCCAAAGGTTACTGAGAAACATAATAAGGGATTACACAGTAATGATGCAGTGATCCTACACAACAAAAATTTTAAAAATTTAAAACAACACATCCAAAACCCTTTCGCGATTGATAAAATTATACGTTCTAATACCTTGTGTCAGAAAATTTTAGAAACTTGCATTCTAATACCTTGTGTCAAATTTTTTTAGAAATTTTACTTGAATTGTTGTCCAGCTGATGTAGGGATTGAAACAATTCAAATTGTTATCCCACCACTAATAAATCTCTATGTTCTTTCAATTCAAACCCTTTTTATTGAAATTGATTCGTTTCTAAAATCCCAATTGTTATTCCTTTAATAGCATTCATACCTTAAAACTTAACTCTATGCTAGTTGTTTTTCAGTTCGATCGTTCTAAAGTAAAATGACTTTTTTTTGAACAAACACATACAAAATTATATGAATAGGTGTTTGATTTTAATTTTTAATTCAACCCTTAAAAAAAGAAACTAAAAATCAATCGGGTGGAAGATTAAATGACCGAATTGAAAACGAATATGGATGGACAGATTTGGGTGTTTTGAGAGAAGGAAAACAGATTTTTCTTATCTGCTGCAAAACCAATTGAAAAGCACACCAAGAAACCAATTGCAGGTCACGTTTTGAAGGTGTTAAAAGGAAGAGGAAAACTGTTTGTTTGTTTGTTTTTTTTTAAGAAAAACAAAAGCAACCTGCCGACATTTTTTGAATGAAAGGGTGAAAACACTTTTCTCATCACAAATTTTCTGCTGCCTTTCTTTCTTTGAAAAAAAAGAAAATGTGTGTTGTTCAGGAGGAAATTGTTCTCTAAAACTAACTGTGCAAATTGATCAGCCTCAGTTTTCTAAGAAAAAACGAAACCAATTACTCCTAGATTTCTGTTGTAAATTTCCAAAAAACGTGAAGTTGGCAGTAGTAATTTACAGTCCTATTCACCTCAAAACCCTGTCATTGGAGGATGATGTGGATTACTTAGTTACTGAGGTGTGTCAACTACGCCTCACCATGTGTCCACTGATTCATTGCTCCTGAAGTTATGTTCCCTATTTGCAGTACAAACAGATAATTATGAGAGCCCAATATTATTTTAGGGAAGTCCCTTCGATACATAAGTCAATAAATATTCAAGGGAATAATAAGTAATAATTCAAAGTAGGAAATTAGAGTGTGTACCTTGTAAGTATGGAGAAAGGGACAATTTATATCTGTTCATTTTAGAACATGGATCTCATGAATCTTTGATATAATATAAGCCTCATGGGCCTGGTTGCCTTATCTGGTAAATGTTTGATGTCTTTGGGCTACTTGGACCTCTTATGTGACTTGAGCCTTCAACTAGTCTCGGAATCATAATTAATTATCTATTAAGCAAAAGTAATAAATAAAATTAAATAAAATTTTCATATCCATCATACAATCCTCCAACTGTTGAGCACAAGTAACTGGCTGAAAGTTAGAGTCCTCTCTTAAAGCAGGAGTGTGTTCTTTGTATATTTAAGAAGGAGAGAAGCCCTTTGCCTCACTTCAACATGGGAGCTTCTCAGACTTTATATTCTAAGTCAGGAATTCCAAAGGCACGTATTCTCTCTCAAAGTTTTAGTTTTGAACTTCTTTCCTTTTTTTCTTCTATTTATTTAAAAGTCATGTTCGGGAGAATAGGTCCAAATTTGCGTCCGATTAGAAGTAACATAGACAGGGGTATGTTAGGTAGGGAACACATGGAGTTTAATCATGACGGGGATGAGGAAGCATCACACGATCGAGGCAGGGTGCCTCGAGCGTGCCCAGCCAAGGCTCGACTGCCTTGGATGGGGCCTTCCTATCAAGTTGAAGTGCGAGTCACCTCGATCATGCCTAGTTGAGTCACCCTCGCCTCGATTGGGCCTTCCTTCTCTGACCAAGGTGAGGGCACTTCAATTATACCCCCGGTCGAGGCATCAGTGCCTCGACCAGCTCTTTGTTTCGACCGAGGCCTTGCTTTGGTCGGTTTGCTTTGACCTGACCAAAATTTCCACACTTTGTCAGAGTTTTTTGAGCCTTGATGGGGTCCTTTTCAGGCTCTGGGAGTAGTTTCTCTTGGTGCATGGGTTTTATGGGTCGTGTTTTCTTCAGTGCGATTCAGCCTGCCTCTTTTTGCTTTCTGCCTTTTTTAGTAAATAACTTAGGCAAAAGATTAATTTCTACATATCTCCTAATTTAAGAGATGTACTTCTGGGATCAGCCGAGTGTCCGTTTGATTCGTTAAAGTATGAGGAGTTCAAAGGTCAAAATGGTATTATAGGTTTATCTAAGGACCGTGGTAGTGATGAGGGTCCTAACGAAGATGGATAGGACGAGTTTGGTCTCGATGATACATCTGAGTCAGGAGGATCCCTCTACTTGTGGTTCAACAGCCGGGAGCTATAGAGTGGTGAGGCCTAACTCTTTAGATAGTGTGGTGTCAAGAGGAAATTTGATCTCACTTTAGAGAAGATTAGATTTACCATTTTGTTTTAAGTTCCTTGCTTCTTCTTCTGGGTAGAGGCTTAGGGAGCCTCCTAAGGGGTGTTTTACTAATTATATGTCTAGTTTTACTTGTGGATTCTCACTTTCTCCTCCTCCTCTCTTAGTATAGATTATGCGTGCTTATGACCTTTGTGTGGGTTAGTTTACTCCTAACTCTTACACTTACTTTGAGGGGTTTCGACATAGTCTAGGGGAATTAGGCCTTCTGTGACCTTGAGAAGTTTTCTTTCTCTTTTCATTGTAAGGAGAGTGATAGGGGAGTCTTTCTATCACTTCTTTCCCCAACTTGGGTGTAGGTTCTTATAGGGAGTTACTTCTTCCTGAGTTCTTTGGAAGGAGATGTTCTTTGATGTTAGAGACAATGGTTGGCAGTTTCCCCATGAGTGGAATAGCTCTTCTTCTACCTCTTTTATTCTCCAAAGCTTGTGCAATGATTATAGAGAGCGCTGTATGGCTGTGGGACTATTTGATAAGCTTTTTGATGTCAGACGTTTGTTTTCTACGTGTATCCGAGTCTTTCATATTACTTAGCATATCTTGGTTATTTGTATTTATCTTTGATGCATTACTTTCTTTTCTCTAGGTAGAGAGTTAGATGTTGCAGCTATCAGATCATACAAGAAGAAGACCCGAGAGGCCAGGGATGGCTCAAGCAGACCTCCATCTAGGAGGGGCAAGGATGAGTGGCGCTCCTCTCCCAAATGCACTGGAGGCGAGCCCAGGTCTTCTTCTCATCCAGTTGAGCGGGTCAGCAGTAACTATTCGTCGAGGCTCCCTCTTGCCCCTACTACAAACAAGAGATTAAGAAGAGAGACAAATGACTTCTTGCCTAGGGAGAGTTATGGATTCAGCATATTCTCTCATGGCATCAATCATCAAGAGGGGATCCAATTGCAATGGGACACCTCTGATATGCCATTTGGCTGGAGCAGGACTAGGAATGTCATTTGTGAGGATGATCTCCGTAGGCTCAGTCAGTTGCATTACTCTAGCTTGGATGCTCTATTGGTGGGAGAGTTGGCTAGGGCAAGCAATTTTGCTTAGCTTTTGCCTTTACTCAGTATATGCTTCATTTTTTACACTTTTTGCTAAGCTTTGACTATATACACAGTCGTTGGTCACCACATTGCTAGCTTGGAGGAGGGGATAGAACATTCTGAGGTTGTAGTGAAGAAGAGCATAGAGGAGGTCGCTCGCCACGAGAGGAAGATGGCCGAGATAGCTAAGAGTTTTAAGGAGCTCAAGTCCAACTATGATTACGAGGTAAAGACTGGGGAGAGATTCATAAAATATCAGGGTGGGCTGTGTTTACTTGCCAGCAGGGAGGAGGCTGCTATTGAGGCCTTTGATAGGGGTGATCATAAAAATTCAAAAACTGCTCGTACCAACCGTAATAAACCATTTTTACTAAATTACTACATAAACCACAATTTTAAAATTTAATTAAAACCGCACTGTCTTATATAGTTTGGTGGCATTTAGAGTTTGAATAAACTGAACTGCACCACCTATATATGTATATTAAATTTATTAATAATGAATACTAGTTTTAGTTTTAACAATTAACTTGTTATTGTAATATTTATTTAAATTTCATAAAATTAACTCTTTATGTGGTGTTGGGTAGGAATTTGAGGCCGAATATCTCAAGTTCGAATCACCTGCACTACTCGGTCTTTGCCCGTCGCACTGGGCTTGCCTAGTGTGGCTTATTCTTTCGTGTGGTTTGCGGGCTATTGCATGGAAGTGGGGTTTACTTAGTGCACACTCTTGGGTAGTGGTTGCGGGTTCCTCATCATTAAAAAAAAATTATCATAAAGTTTCTTTATTTTTCATTTATCTCAAATTGTGATGCAAGGAGCATGTATGTATAATTTCAATATTAAAAAGTTTAGCATTTTCTTTTTCTTTTAGAAGTACCGATTTATTTATTTTTTTGAAGATTTTTTCTACTTACTTTCTCTTTGTTTACTTTTCCTTTATTGTTTTATGATGTTTCGATTCAACTAGATATTAAACATGATGTAATTTGATTTAAGTGTCATATTTCAATGTCCGTATGTGCATATGATTTTAGAAATAAAAACTAGACAATCTATTCTAGAATCGGATATCAATCGATTTAAAGATCGAATCAACGGTTAAGAAATTAGGGTAGAATTTATTATTCGATCGTACAAAAATTAAAATAGGTTGTAAATAAAGGAATAAATGCTAAGAAACACCATATTAGAGCTATGTAAGTTGTGTATAATATCATATTTAAACTACCATTTGACACCTCAAACTTTGCCACCTCATGCTTTTTTATTAAGCATAAGCTAACACCTCAAACCCTTCACCCTCAAGCCACTACCAGACCCTCATTTCAGACATTTTCAGCTTCCAAACACACACCTTAAGGTCTCCAAGTGCTCCAAATTGATTCCAAGTTGAAATAAAAGCAAGAAAAGCAAAGGAGAAGTGATTACCATCAAGTTTAACCTCAAAATCTGCATAGGTAATGCTTATCTATGATTTTGCCTTTGATTTTTAGATTATTCTGAATGGGTTTATTGTTTATTAAGATTTCAATATCTCTTATAAAATGTTAGAAATTTTTTAGTTAGACTTTGGTGTACAAAGAAAGGGTTTTCGATGACAAACACTTAATAGGAAATACTTGTGGCAGAAACCATCACCTTACTATTTTCTTGTGTTTTAGGCTTCAAACGTGTATGGTAGACTGAATAAAACCTATAATTATTACCATTTACATGTCCATATATGAGTTAAGAGTATTGGAATGAATTTGGATCGGTTAGAAATTGAAATAGAGCATGATATTGGAGAAGCACTCAAACTGCCAAAGTAGCAAAATCAGTTTTGGTGTGCTGTGAAGGAGACTGAATTAGGGGATCTAAATCCATGAGTTTTGGTAAGAATATAACCTGGTTGTCTCTTTTTCAAGAGTGATTGAATATACTTAAGGGTGCCAAAACTATTAATGTCATAAAGTGTGCAAAACTGTCACGGTAGGAAAAATCTGTTTCAGTATGCTATGAATGGAGCTGAACTTGGGAAGTTATATCCATGAGTTTTAGCCATTATATGACATGTTTACATTAATTTTTATGTTATCTAGGTGTGATAAAAATTGGGGAGTGAATGACTATGTCTAAGGGTGTCAAAATCATCATGCAAATTAATATGACAGCAAGAAATTGTGAAGTTGTGAATCTGTCCCATTTGGTTCATTAACATGTTCCAGCATAGATGTGGTGCATTTGATCCCTAACATTGAGGGAGATGTTATAATATTTATAATACATCAATTAAGTGAGGTTAGTATGCATTTAAGATATGGAACAAAGGTTCGTAAAATGTTGTATTCGGTTATAGTTTTTAAGTGGTAAGGTTGTTTAGTTAAATTGAGATTCAAGAACTTTATACTATATTAGGTATAATAAACTTGTTAATCGAGGATGGTGATTGATATCTTGTGTTTTTACAGATTGTTTCACATCTAGAATTCGGGAAACCTAGAAGTAACACACAACCGATCAAGGTAAGTAAAAATCTATTTACAACTACAATGCATGGGCATAGTATTTCTTGCATTATCTATATTAAATGTGATATTTGTGCCTTGATGAGTGTATTATGAGTATTATAAATATCTTATAGTGCATAAGTTGCTTGGATGATGGGACATGGGATCCGTTGTGTCATTGAACATACTATTCATCAATATTTACACGTGCATGCATAACATGTGCTGATAGTTGAGGTTTTGCATTTATGACATTATTTTCAGAAAGAAAATGTTTTAGTTGGCCACTACTAGTGTACCGAGGCCTGTGTGGCTTATTTATATGATATTTTGGGATGCCGCAAGTATTACTTCTCGGAGGATCATAAGGGTGGACAGGGGGTGTACCTCTGGTGGTCACGAGAGGGTGGACCACTTGACTCTGCCTTATCGACGCGGCTGGTGGGAAGACTTCTGGAGGATCACATGAGAAGACAAGAGGTGGACCTATGGTGATCCCATGATATGGCCCCCGGACTATGTCGATCTATTTATGGCCCCCGGACTGTGTTGATCTATTTATGGCCATGTGACTATTGATATTATTGAGAGCTCTATCCGATACATAATAGGTGGCCAAGGGCCCAATGATGGAAAATGACTTTAAATAAACTATTTTTGATGCATGAGTTTGTATTTTTGTCATGATCTCATAGAAATGCATTGCATATGTGTTAGATTATCCCTTCACCTGAATAATTTTCACTTACTCAGCATTAGCTTACGTAGTTCATGCATTGTAGGTAAGCATAGTGATACCTGAGACTCTGAGGCTTACTGGGCTTGTTGTTGGAGCTCCCAGAGGCTTCTAAGGATCACTGTACATAGATAACGACCTCCTGGGTTGTGTTGTGAGCATACTCTAATTTTTACAATCATTATTATTATGTAAATTGTTGTCTAATATAAAGGGTTACAGGATGCAAAATGTCCATCTTCCGAAAGTATAGGCTATTATTTTGATTTTTGAGTCTATTGTATTATAACTTTGGGATGTCATGTCCTATATAACTTTTGAAATTTTATAGTAAATAAGTTTAAGAATAGCGTGACTGTGATGTGTGTTGTATTTTTTTTATATAAATGGTTATTTTTCTATATATAGGGTTATATGTAAGAAAATACTTTTATTATTTTTCAAAGTGCTACAATTGACAAAAAAATTATATATACACACATGTACACACATGTGCTACATTGTCAAAATTATTGTTATATCAATATCTATATTTAGTGTTGGGGGGTGTTATAGTTATAGGTGCGAAAATTGAAATCTAGTGGAATTCACAAAGCTTAAGGCACTTTTAGTAAGATGGTCATAACTAGAGATGGCGTTGGTAGCCCACTAGGGGTAGTTTGGTTCAAATCGAGAGAGAGAGCACCAATTGTATTAGGAAGACCCGCTATCACACAACCCACATCATTCCAAATAATAATTGAGCTAGGTTTATAACCACATAGGATGGCTAACCAATGCCTCACTCTCTTTAGTATTAAATTCAATCCGTCAATCTCCTTTGGTTTAAGTTGCTTTTGTTAAATTTGGTAGTTGGTCATATTAATTCAATCACCACTATAATCGTTCGGTTAAATATAGCATAAGTAATCTATATTTGATACTTACACATGTACTCCGAGGGATATAATAATCTATTCACTCTTTATTACTTGTTGACACCATGTACTTGCGGTTTTGTTACCACCGTTTTGAAGTCACCAAGTTTTTGGTGTCGTTGCTGAGGAGTGTGTATTGTGTAATATCAAAGTTGATTGTCTAGTTGTAGTTCGACCATTTTATTTGCTTTATTTTTGATTCATTGCTTTTGTTTTTGTTTTCTTTATTTTATTCTCCTTATTCAAGCTGCTTTGAGAGTTCTTTTTTTTCATTGTAGGTGTTGTTGGTGCATAACCCGGTCATCTAGATAGGATCTTGAGCCCTACGATCCAAAACTAAAGAAAAACTCTTTGTTTGTTGATAAAGGAAGCAAAAGATTAAAGTATGGCCAACAACAAGCGAGATGTGGAAAATAGATCATTGTTGGACTATGTTTAACCTTCAATCAATAGGACCAATTCAAGTATTATAAGGTCGGTAATACAAGCAAATGATACAAACTTTGGTGCAATATGGTGGTTTGCCTAGTGATGTCCCTAGTGCCCATATAGCAAACTTCTTGAAGATTTGTAACACTTTTAAACATAATTGTGTGACCAATGATGCTATTAAGCTGAGATTATTCCCATCTTCTTTGAGGGGCAAAGCCAAGAGTTAGCTTAATTCAATGTCTGCCAGATCAATCACCACATGGGAGGCTATGGCACAAGCATTCCTTGCAAAATGTTTCCTATCTTCTAAAAAAACAAAAAATGAGGAACGTTATCACCACATTTGTACAATTTGAGTTGGAGTCATTATATGAAGGTTTAGAGAGGTTCAAGGATTTGTTGAGGACTTGCGCACACCATGGTTTGCCTATATGTTTATAAGTGCAAACAATTACAATGGTTTATCACCCATCAATTATTCCATGATGGATGCAGCGGCGGGATGCACAATCACGAGAAAAAATCTAGAGCATATGAGTTGTTAGAGAAAATAGCATCAAGTAGTTTCCAATGCAAACAGATAGAAGTTTGGGAAAGAAGGCAGTATGAGTGCACACAGTTGACACATACTTTGCCTTTTCGGCTCAAATTGAAGCTTTGAATAAGAAGATTGATAACATGAGTTCTTCGACGATGAAGGTGCAAACAGTCGCACATGAGTTGCGTGGAGGTGGATACTATAGCACTGAAAGCCAAATAGGGGACCTATTTTCATCCTTATTTGAGCAAGCCAATTATGTTAGGAATTTTAATAGGCAAGCAAACAATCCTTATTCCCAAACGTATAATCCAAGATGGAGGAATCAACCAAATATAGCATGGGAAGGTCAAGGTATCCAAGGCACTCTCAAGGCAATTAAGGTATTGTAAGACCTCCACCACCAGGTTATCCAAGGAAACTTTATGGAATTGGAAAACTCATGTAGGTCAAATGGTAAATATGATTTTAGGATGTGCACAAAGGACGTTGCCAAGTGATATGGAGAAAAATCCTAAAGAGCATGTCAAGGCCATCACCTTAAGGAGTGGAAAAGTGGTAGACTTGAAGGTGAAAGAAGTAGAATCTAAAGAGGTAGAGTCAAATCTCAATGACAAAAAATAAGAACATCAATATAATGAGGGACATGAGCATACATCGACATAAAAAAACTAGCACCCCATCTAAATTGGTCATCCTTAATGAAGCGATAAGTATCCCTTTCCCTTTTTCTATGGTATTGAAAAAGCAAAAGTTAGATGTGCAATTTTCTAAATTTCTTGAAGTTTTTAATAAATTGCATATTAATGTTCCATTTGTCGATGCATTACTTCAAATGCTTAGCTATGCTAAATTCTTGAAAGAAATCTTGCCACATAAAAAGAGATTGGAGGTATATAAGATGGTGAATTTGATCGAGGAGTGCGTAGCGATTGTGCAAAATAAGCTTTCTCTTGAGCTTAAAGACCTCGGGAGTTTTTCTATTCATTGCACTATAAGTCTAATTTTATTTTCCTATGTTATATGTGATTTGGGTGCTAGTATTAATCTCATACCTATGACTGTTTTTAGGAAACTTGGACTTGGAGAGCCAAAACCCACAACAATATCTTTGCAACTTGTCGATTAGTCCATAAAGTATCCTAGAGTCATCATTGAAGATGTACTTGTCAAGGTAGATAAACTCATATTTCTGATTGACTTTCTTGTTTTGGACATGGAAAAAGATGTGGACCTGCCTCTTATTCTAGGTAAACCCTTCCTAGCTACGGGTAAGGCATTAATTGATGTTCAATTAAGAAGATTAATACTTAGAGTAGGAGATGATCAATTGATTTTTAATGTGTTCAAAGCCATAGAGCATCTACATGATAAGCATAGATGTTATAAAATTGACACATTTAACTCTTTGGCTATTAAATTCTTACATGAGAAAAGGTTCAAAGATGAGTTGAAGGTATGTTTAGTTTTTGTTAAGGAAGAGGAGGAGGAGGGTGAAGGTATGTTTTGGACTCGTTGTTGTGGCGAGTTTGAAGGCCAACCTTATTCAACTACAATTTGAAGTGTTGGAGAGCCACCCCATACAACAAAGCCATCCATTGAGAAACCTTTTATCATTTAACTTAAACCCCTTCCCCCTTATTTAAAGTATGCCTATCATGATAATTTGAATTCTTTGTCGATAATCATTTATTTTTACTTGATAGGTGAGATGGAAGAAAATCTCCTAAGAGTTCTTGGGGAGCATAAGAGAGCCTTTGGATGGAAGATAGCCAACATTAAGGGAATTAGCCTCTTAATTTGCATGCACAAAATCTTAATGAAGGAGAGCTATAAGCCTGTGGTATAACCATAAAGGAGATTAAATCCAATGATGCAAGAGGTAGTAAAGGCCAAAACCATCAAGCTCCTTGATGCAAGTATTATCTATCCATTTTTGATACTATGTGGGTGAGTCTCGTATAATGTGTGCCTAAAAAGAGAGGTATGATCATTGTTCGTAATGATCAAAATGAATTGATACCAACTAGGACAATCATAGGATTGAGATTGTGTATGAATTACAGGATATTGAATGATGCTACTAGAAAATACCACTTTCTCGTTTCCTTTATTGATCAAATATTGGAGAGGCTTGCAGGTTTTGAATTTTATTGCTTTTTTTTATAGATATTCGGGCTACAATCAAATTACTATAGCTCTCGAAGATCAAAACAAAACTATTTTAACTTGTCCTTATGGTACATTTGAATTTAGGAAAATACCATGTGGTTTGTGTAATGTACCTACTACATTTCAGAGATCCATTATGGCTATTTTTCATGATATGGTTGACAAATTTCTTGAGATTTTCATGGATGATTTTTTAGTTTTTGGGTCTTCATTTGATGCTTGCTTGTCTAATCTTTATTTGGTACTAGCTAGATGTGAGGAGACCAATCTCATCTTGAATTGAGAGAAATGTCATTTTATGGTTAAAGAAGGTATTGTCCTTGGTCACAAGACCTCACATAGGGAAATTAAGGTGGATATGGTTAAGGTGGAGGTGATTGAGAAGTTACCTCCTCTTATATTAGTGAAAGAGTGAGAAGTTTCTTATGTCACGTCGGGTTCTACCGTTAATTTATCAAAGACTTTTCACAAATTGCTAAACCCCTCTCAAGTCTTTTAGGTAAAGATGCACATTTTAATTTCGATGATGATTATTAACATGTATTAAAACTTTGAAGGAGAAGCTAATCACTGCACCTATCATGGTGGTACCCAATTGGAGCCTACAATTTGAGTTTATGTGCGATGTAAGTGACATAGCTATTGGTGCAATCCTTGATCAAAGAAAAAATAAGGTATTCCAAACTATTTATTATGCTAGTCGTACTTTGAATGAAGCCTAACAAATTTATTCCACAATTGAAAAAGAACTTCTAGCAGTAGTGTTTACATTTGATAAATTTCATTCATACCATGTTTTAGCCAAAGAGGTAATGTACCTGAATCACTCCATACTTAAATACGTACTTGCTAAGAAAGATGCAAAACCAAGGTTGATAAGATGAATTCTTTTATTGCAAGAATCTGACCTTGAAATTAGAGATAAGAAGCATGTGGAAAATATTACTTGTCTAGGATAGAAAGTCCTAAGTATTGAGCAGATAATGTTGAACCAATTGATAAAAAAATTTGGATGAGCAATTGTATGCTGTATCATTACCTCATTGGTTTACACACTTTGCTAATTACATTTTGTCCGGAGTCCTACCTCATGATCTTTCATTTTATCAAAGGAAAAAGTTTTTATCCGATGTTAAATATTATGTGTGGGAGGATCCATTTTTGTTCAATGTTTGTACATATAACATTGTGCGGCGATGTGTGCCTGAGGAGGAGATGCTATCTATCTTGCACCATTTCCATGACTGGAAGGTAGGTGGTCATTCTGATCCTTCAAAAATAATTGCTAAGGTACTCCAATATGGTTTTTATTAGCCAACTTTGTACAGATAACATTGTGCGGCGAGGTGTGCCTGAAGAGAAGATGTTATCTATCTTGCACCATTGCCATGACTGAGAGGTAGGTGGTTATTTTGATCCTTCAAAAACAACTTCTAAGGTACTCTAATTTGGTTTTTATTAGCCGACTTTATATAAAGATTCCCATGCTTATGTTTTTTGTTGTGAAATGTGTCAACGAACTGAAAACATCTTTAGGAGAAATGAAATGCCTAAAAATAATATTCTTGAATGCGGGCTTTTTTATGTATGGTACTTGATTTCATGGGTTATTTTCCTAGTTATTGCTCTAATAGATTTATACTTGTTGCTGTAGATTATGTGTCTAAATAGGTTGAAGCGGAAACATTTTGTCTATTTTTTGAAGAAACATATTTTCACTTGATTTGGCACACCTAGGGGGATTATTAGTGATAGTGGCTCTCACTTTTGTAACAAGCAATTTCAGAAACTTTTGAGTAAGTGTGGAGTCACCCATAGAATTGCTACCCCTTATCACCCCCAAACGAGCGGACAACTAGAAGTGTCTAATAGAGAAATTAAATGAATTTTGAAAAACAAATATTGAGCTTGACTAGGAAGGATTGGACATTGAGACTTGATGATAGTTTATGGGCTTATAGAATGGCATATAAAACATATATTGAGATATCACGATATAGGTTGGACTTTGGTAAAGCATGTCATGTCCCTGTTGAACTTCAGCATTGTGCATATTAGGCTATTAAATTTGTAAACTTTGATATGCAAGCTATATGGAAAAATAGGTTATTGCAATTGAATGATTTTACAGAGGATTTTAGGGGCCAAGCATATGAGAATGCTAAACTCTACAAGAAAAGACTAAACGATGGCATGATAAACATATTGTGAAGAAAGAATTTATTGAAGGGGATCTTGTGCACTTATACAATTCATGATTGAAACTATTTTTGGATAAGTTGAAGTCACGGTGGTCCGGACCTTTCACCATCACAAAAGTCTTTCCTTCCAAAGTTGTTGAGATTTATATTTTGAAGATGGGCGCTCTCAAAGTAAATGGATAAAGGTTGAAGCCGTATTTGGTAGTAGCGTTGATGGTACCATGTCTATTCTTGCACTTGCCTATTACCTATAAGAAGTTTCAAGTCAAGCTAAAAACTATAAAATAAAACTTCTTCTTTCTCTAGAACTTTTAGTATTTTGGTTGCTTTTACTTTTTTTATTTCTTGGTATTTTGTCATAGCCTATGTGCTTTCATATGTTCTTTTGATTGTGTAGATGGTCGTCACCTTGGTGATATGTATGGATCTCCTATGAACTCCAAAGACATCATCTATTAGAAAGGGGAGTTTTCTATTTTCCCCCTCTTACATGCTTTAATTCTTTAAACATTGTGGACAATGTTAATTTTAAGGTTAGGAGTGGGAATTTTATTTTGTATTTTGAGCTTTTTATGAAAATTAAGTTAATTTTTTCACACCTATGACTACCGCACGAACCTATGGCTATATCTTTATAGGGGTGGGTCAGTGGCATATACTACCCAATTCATTAGTATAACTTCATATCTCGATCTTAATTGTAACAATTAAAATTAACTTAAAATTGGTCAAGTCACAAGAAGCATTAAACATATAGTATGTGCTCATTATAATAAAATAACATTTCAATCACAATATAAATATCCACTCATAACTCCATTAAGATGACTTTTCAAGTCTTGACAGAAGTGGTTTAGTTCATATTGAAATTAAGCAAGCACTAAGTATTTCCCAACATCATCATTCTTACAAATTTCCCAAAACTAAGAAAAATGAAAGAAGAAATTAAAGTTGAAGATTACAACCACTAAGTAATTCTTCACTTCTTCTTCAAAAACTTCAATGCCCAAAGAAACTCTTCCTCTTCTTGTCTTCAAATCCCAAGCTCCTTGGTAATGGGTATGTATGTTCTTAGTGTAGTGTGTGAAGAAATATATAGAAATATGTGTTTTGGGTAGAAAGAAAATGTGTATGAGAATTTAGGTGTAGAGTGTGTGTGATGAATTGTATGATTAATGATGTGTGTTCTTCAAGAAATTATATGTAAGAATATGTGTATCTCTTATTTTTGTATAACGTAATTGTGTGTGTATAGTGTAACTCAAAGTTTAAATTTGAACCCCTTTTAATACAAGGCTTGAATTAGAACCCCATTTAATTCATTTAAGCAAGTGCATACTTGCATTTTCTCTTTCTACGCCTTTTCATATTGTAATGGTTGCATAAGCCTATCTTGTCCATATTAATCATCTAGCCTAGCCCATTTTTGTATTTTTTTTTCTATTGAGTACTCATTCTCATTTTTTTTAAACCTTTAGTCTTACAGTAGGTGGAACCAATAATCAAACTTTGGCTTTGACAACTAGAATCTCCAATAACTCCTTATAGAAGGTCCTTTAACAATGGTAGAAGATTTTCTACAACTCTTTGTGGAATGTGCAGTGGGAGGTGCTTCCACAACTTTTGTGGGAGTTATTTCTACAACTATTATAGAAACTCTGTTTTGCACATTTTGTAAACCTCTTAAATTTTGAGAATCATTCTCAAATTTCAAGAGCAATCCGGATATATTGGAGCTTAATAATGTTTATTATTGTCAGGAATAATTTAAGTGGATCTAAAGTTATAGTTATTATACTAAGTGTGGCAAAAAAACTAAGTATTTGTTCAACAATATATTCATTTTTAGTATGATCTTTAATTATAAATGTCTTCCACCATTTTATACAAATCCCATCACCCTCTAGATGGTAATTCAGGAAATCATATTTCGTAGTGGGCTTGAGGCCCATTTAGCCTTGCCATACACCCTAATTTTCTAAGCCTATATGGTAAAACTAAAAGGTAGTTAATATATTAAAAATTGCATGCCAATGTAATTCTCAAGCTATTTTACCTCACTTTTCCCATACACCCTATTTTATGAGTTCATATGATACTAAGTGTCAAGCGTTACCCATCAAACATCCATGTGAGTAAAATAATGAAAGTATCTTTCATGACTCGTGGCCAACACCATTAGCCCTCCTACCCCACGGGCATTCCATGATAGTAACAATCGCAACTATTACCTCCACTTAACATATCCTATGATCCGTGGCCAACAGACTAAGCATGGTCGCATTTCACATATTAACCACTTATGATGGAACGCTTGGATAGCTAGGCCCATCCAAATATGTCCATTTATGCTTGATATAGAATTTAGTTAAAAAATTCCTAAATTTAACTTTTAGGTGAGGGTTCATTTTATAACTCCAAGACCTCATCTATTTTATTTGTTTATTTAATATTGCACCATCCTAGTGATTGCAAGCATAATCATAAGGAAAACATTAAATAAACCTGTGCATGCATCTAACATACACACATAATAAAAGGGATGACCATGGACCATATCTTATGCAATCCACTCGAGCCAAAGTGGATTTAGGTCAATCTAAGTGAAGAAATTAAAATGATAATTAGAACCTATTCTATTATATGAATGTATCATCTATACATTCACGGGCCTTCATTTCGTGTTTTTCTCCACCTTGCTCCTTCTTCAAAAGAATACCTCACATCCTAATTTCACCCTCATTACATTTGCTATGTCCTAACAGAAAACCTTGGAATTTTCCAAGGGGAAGTACAAATGAGGCAGATAGAATTTATATTTGATGAAAATAGAGAAAAGCAAGACACGCAAGCCTAATTTTAATTAAAATCCAAAGCAGTAAAACTAAGTATTCACAGTGCTCATAGAATATCCATAATAAAATACTCTAGGCTCCTTGATCATCCACTATAGCATACTTGCCTAATTTATAGATTATATATAAAATATTCAAAGCATGTAAATTCACCACGTATTTAACTTGCTCTTTTTCAATTTTGGGAATTAAATTCACATTTTTTCAAGAAAAAATCCTTTTTCAAAATTTTAAATATTAACCATTAATTTAAAAACTCCAAAAAAATTGAAAATTTCCATAATGAGGCACAAAATGGGAAGAAAAAAAAAACCGCCCAGAATTTTATCTGGCTTTGCAATGCCAGCCACTTGGGCCATGGTACCAAATATGCTATATAATTTTAAGCGATAGAGTCACAACAACAGCAAGATGCGTTGCTGTGATATGAAGTGAAACTTTTTAAATTTAAATTTTAAACAAAAACGTGCAAATAAATATAAAAATAATTCATCAAATGAATTCAGGTATATATTCACAAAAGTATCTGAATATGGTAACTTAGACTTTGATACCACTGTTGGTTTCATAAAATCACAATATGTAAGTGCAATGAAAATTCAAAAATTTAAAAATATGCAAAATAATTGAACATGTAATCCCAAATTCAATGCGATTAATTGGTTCGCACTAGAATATTTTCTTTAATTAAAAATAATTATTTCACGAATATACCTTCAAAAGTACTTCTATTGATGTAGGGTGTAAAGTAATTTGAATTGCTATCCTCCTCACGAACTATTCGCAGGAACTTCCAAGATATTTTCAAAACTTCAGTCTTGATTAGAAATTGATTTGCCAAGGACTCCAAGCAACATTGCTCTACTTATTAGAGTAGTACCCTACGCACTAATTAGATTGGGCATCTCATACTCTTGTATTTTATAAAAATATTCTTATTTTAAACAAATTTATAAAAGGCACATTCTTTATCATATGCTTTGCAATTTATATTCTGCACATTAGATAAAGTCCCTAGACCAAAATTAGTTATGAGGTATGGTCGCGCATATGATGGCAATCATGGAACATGCCTTTATAGTTTTGGTCTTAAACTAGTTTTGGGTTGAGGGCTTTTTTTAGATGGGATATTGAATAGCCAGTGAGACTCGCGATAGAAAATTTCTTAATTGGAGACTTTTCCTATCGAAATAAGAATTTCCATTTTGTGATAGTATACGACTATTCCTCAGACTTGAGGCACCACGGTAGCCTTATGTACCCTTCAACATTTTGATATATCTTCTGATTGCTTGATAATCACAAAGGGAATATGTTGTATGTTGCACTGGTGTGCATATAGGTTTATGAGTGGCCAACATAGAATCCATCACTTGTCAATGACAAATGAATCTCCTATGTTTTCATAGTTCATGACTCGAAGACCTTGGCCAAGGTAGGATGAATATTGATTCATCAAGAGTCATTGAAACTTGAAATGAAATCATAGTTATTGAATTAATTAGGGTTTCAACTCATAATCCATACCCTAGATTCAATTGGAATATTAGATGATGGAGGGACCATACATGTATGACACTCATAACAGAAATATGTTTACTCGTTATTTCACCTAAAACTAGTTTGCCATGATTACTTACTAGATATTTTCATGGATAGTGAGGTTCTTGGAATTAAGGAGTTAATTCCAAATGGATTTCATAAGTTGTGAGTATTGCGAGCCCAGTACTAACTTAGTTGTGAACCTAAATGGTCACACACTATAATGGAGGGAACCATTTCTTAAACCGTAAAATGATTAAATTGGTTGGATCCAATTAATTAATAGGGATTAATTAATTTTGGCATTAATTTAATTTAAATATTGAATTAAAAAATTAATTAAGTAATTAGATTATTTAATTAAATCTAATTTGATTAGGAAGCCTAATGGAGTCAAATAATTAATTGATAGGATCAATTAATTATTTTAAGATTAAATTAATTTAATTGTTAAATTAATCTTGATTCTATCAACAAAATTCTTATTTCCACTAGTTGGATTAAGAATTAGTATTTTTATAACACTTCATTATTTTGGTTTAAGAAAACGAATCACCATTACTAGCACAATAGTGATTTGATGGTTCTTGTCCATTGTGTAGACTTCTTTAGGAGGTACATTTGGACCTCTTGGATTCATTTGGAAAAATGAGACCGTCAATCAATTGTCACAAATTACTGCTATAGCCGGAGTGCTAGTAAGGTATAATTAAACTAAAACATAAGTAATTATTTTATTTGCTTTTACACTTCACTCAAATGTGCGATTGTTAGAATCGCTGCGAACTTAAGATATGTGCTTAAATCAGTTAAGTATGATTTTAAACATTTTATTTTTTTGCCGCATCACCCTGTGGTATATCGAACCCAACAATGGTATTCGGGCCTCATTTCGCATTTCTGTTAAGCATTTCAGTATGTTTATGCATGTTTAATTGTAGAATTATGCATGATGTTATGTTTTTATTATTTGGATGTATGTATATTATGTTGTTTAAAATTTTTTAAAATACAATATTTGGATTGTTGCCACACCACTACTGCCATTGCCGCCACAACACCCCATGTGCTATCAAGGGTAGGAACCCCCCCAATCAATTAAGCTTGCATAGGTATTTTTCTATGCGTGTGGCTTGTTGGCATTGGAGACTACCTCGAATAGCATCTAGTATGGATTATGTGTGGGATAGGGTATGGTTGAGGTGCCATGGTATAGAAAAGGCAACTTGCATACATGATCGAGGTTGTCTATACGCATAGATGCTTATGGGTGTACGACGGGTAGGCTCCGTGTATGTAGTGGCATGGGGTGAGTGTCGTACCAGTGCACACTGGTGCGCACACCCATGTGCGATGCTGCATGGCACAGCACACAGCCGTGCACTGTATGTGCCCGTGCCCGGTTACCTACGTGCAGTAGGCTAGTGGAAATTTTATGATTTTTTACTTTTTTTTAATTATATGTTAATTTATTAAAATTATGGAAATTTAGTTTTTCAAAGAAAATAAAAAATAATTTTTACATACATGTCCCAAATTATGAAAAATATAATTTTAACCACTTGGTGAATTTGTATACTTTGATTAATCTATATGATGTGATTTGAGCATGTATGTGGAATGATCATAGGCCAATTGACCAATGTGATTTGTTTATTTTGTTTTTGGGTTTTAACGGGGCCTGCAAGCCTCTTATTCAAAATTTGTAATGCTCTTTCTTTTTGCAAAGAGAGTAGGCTAGAGTGAGTTTTTCTTTTTTGTTTTTTGGAGGACATGGGGAAGAAACTTGGTGACTTAAAGTTCAAGGCTTATGCTTGTATCAATGACATGTTAGCAATAGTTTAGGCTCTATTTTACATTTTTGCCCTTAGACTGACCTGGATCCATTTTTTGCTTGAATGGATTGCATTGGTTTGGATATGATCATCCCTGTTATTTTAAGTATATATTAGATGCATGTTTAGGAATTTTATTTGATGCTTTATGCTTGTGCGATGTATGATATCATGCATTAAATAACCAACTTAAATTGAAAAATGACGAGGTCTTGGCAAAATGAACCCCAATTGGATTTTTTGAAATTCAAACTAAGATTTTCCAAACAAAAGTCAATTTCAAACAAAAATGGACGAAGTTGGGTTGGACCTAATGTTCCAAGCTTACCATGGTAGTGGACATGATGATGCTACCATGTTTTATCATTAGTCATGAGTTGTGGAATGATTTTGTATGGAAAGCTAAGATTCCTACCAAGCATAGTGATGCCCATGGGATGGACTCATCTATGCGTTGGCCATAAATCCTGGGATGTTTAGTGCTCCATCCTCATGGAAGTCTGATAGGTCTTATTTGACACCAAATACCATATGGGCTCATAAAATTGGAGCATAAGGGAAGAAGTGAGGTAAAACCACTTGAGGGTTATATAAAGATACAATTGTTAAAGAGTTAACCACCTTTTGGTGTATCTCATGGGCTCATAAAATTGGGGTGTGAGATCTTAATTAGACCTCAAGCCCACCAGGTGATATGATTTTTTGAATTTCTATTAGGGTTGATGGAATTCGAAGAAAATAGTGGGAGACGTTTGTAATAAAAGACCTTATTATAAATGAAATGTGTTTACAATAGTTTTCTCATTTTCTGTTTATCATCTCTTGTAGACAATCTACTTTTGAAATGGCTAAAAATCCTATTGTATCTATACTTGATGCAAACAAACTAACTGGACTAAACTTTGTCGATTGGTTAAGAAATATGAAAATAGTGTTTCAATCTAAAAGGAAAGCATACACACTTGAGACTCTTCCTTTGGCTATACCACCAAAAATGCAATTGAGGTGGAGCTTGTAAAGTATCGGTGTCAAGTAGATGATGATTTGCAAGCTCGATGCTATATAATGGCATCAATGTCAAATGAGTTGCAGAGACTGTTCGTGAAGTTATTTTCTAAACTGCAAGTACATGGTGTCATGTTTAATATAATGGTGAGTTGAGTATCGTATCCACAAAATATTATAATAAAAAATTACATCAAATACCGTAGCTCAAACAGTCTCAATTTTATCTAAAAAATCAAGTGATAATTGGTAAACAAAGTAGAGTAAGATAAAAATGTAATGACAAGAGTGAAGTTCTTAAAAGCAATACAACTAACACCTTACGAGCAAAAAATTCTAGAGAAATGACTCACCTAATTATCACCTATGTTATTCATTCCAAAATATACTAATTCAAGTCAACAACACATGTAAGTTGAGAATTCCTAAGCTCATCAATTCCCTCTCTCGAGTGCCGAATTAACAATGAGTTCCAACATAAATTTTGATATCTCTATAAAAATTCAAGAATAAAACTCTACAAATGTTCAAAGAATTCTTTTTCAAAACATCAAAGGTATCATAAGTTTCTTAACTCTATGATTTATAGGTTGTGTTATCCTTATGATCATGTATAATCTTCACTATCTCAAGTGTCAAATCTTATATATATCAAACAATCTCAATTGGTGGTCAAATAATCAAGATGAACTACTAAACAAGATAACATAAACAAGATGAATAATTTGTACTAATATTATTTGAAATTCAAAATATAGGATTAAATAAGGTTATATTATCCTCTAGAAAGAAAAGTTTAGTTTATCATGAATAAATACAACTTCAAGAAATAAATAAGAAAGAACATGGAAATTGTTCACCAATTTGTGAAGTGGGAGAAATGGTTGAAGCTCTTCTTGTCTCCAAGAATGGTTCATTGTTTCCAAAAATACCCTATTTTGGTTTCAGAAAAATGATTGGATTTTATCTCCAAGAACCAATCCCTCCATCCTTGGTTGATACTAATCTTCTTCTTTTAACTCATCTCAATGATTCTTTCTCCAAAAAAAATCTTGAAATCCCTCATCTTTTCATGGCTTTCCCCCTTTTTTCTCATAACCAATTTAGTGTATCCCACTAGATCATGACATGGGCAATTATGTATAGGTGTATCTAATGTGTATATCTCATAAAAATGCCAAAATTCATGATCCATTGTCACTTGTCGCAAAAAAAATGCATCAACATCTTTTTGGTTAGCAAGGCAGCACCTAGGCGTGGAATAATGGCACCTAGGTGCCTTGTATTCTATTTGGTAACTTTGAATGGTGCCTAGGTGCCTCTTTTAGTGCTTAGTTGCCTTGTATTTTGTTTGGTAGCTTCAGATGGTGCCTAGGCACCATTGCTGCAATTTTTTCTCCTTCACTTAAGTACTTTGACACTATTCAGCCCCTTCTAACTGGTTTTTAACCTCTTTTTAAGATGTATTGTATTTTTTTTGTCTTCCAATGAATTGTATCTCTATGTCTTGGATTTCCATAGTTACATAAATAAACTAAATATGACATTTATGAAGAGAGTTATGCCTAAAGTATCAAGATGTGTCATACCAAAATATTTCAGCCCAGTGTTGATTCTTGAACTCGGTTCTTCTCATTGAGATCGACATAATTGGATTTCATGGTAAACATAAAAGTTGTAGATATATTGCTTAGAATTAAAATGGGTTAAGAATCATGTAAAATGGTATTGGAGCAAATATGTGTGATTGAAATACGAATATTGCCCTCAATAACACCATAATGTGGATTCTTCTAAATTTCAACCTAGTTTTTTCTTCTCATTTTTCCATTACCTATAAGATTTTAAACTAAAGGTATAAAAATTAACATAAACACTTGAAAACCAACCAAATTGTTAATTAAAAGGCATATGAATTATTGGTATAAAACTAACTTATCAAATACCCCAAACTTACCTTTTGCTCGTCCTCGAGGAAAACTCAAAATCAAACAATCATAGGCTCATACTTTGATCATGAATTACAAAGGTTGATCAATCAATTCAAATGCCTTATCAATATTTATTGCACATGCATCCAAAGGTTAGTCACAAAGCTAGTCGAATGACACTATAAAGCTTGTGCTTCATCAATCTAGTCATAAATTCAAAACATGTGTGTGAATGTCAAGCTAAAGTTTCATGCATGTATTTAAGTTATGAATTTCACATGTAATGACTCTCATGATCCAAGCAAAAGAGTTTTAGGTGTTCCATATGATTGATTTTCATATAAATTCTCCACTAATATAGACATTTGCAAACTTGGATCAAAAGGACTTCAATAAGCTTGTAACGTAAGGTATAAGTATTAGCTTATAAAGAAAGGTACGGATAAACAACGTAAGAGAGAATAAAGCATTTCACATAGAATCTTACTCTCCTCCTTTCTTTTCCTTTCTTTTTTTTTCAACAATTTTTTTCTTTTATTTTTTTTAATTTTTTTCTTCTTCCCCCTTTTTTTTTTCTTTTTTTTTCATGAATTCCAAGGCTTCATTTCTTGTTCTTTTGCTTTGACAACCCCTAAACTTGTTTCTTTTCATCAACATGAGTTGTGATTTATTTTTTATGCTCATAACCTTAAATATATTTATCCACGCCTTCAACATGTCTCCATATGATCCCTTGATAAGACTATGCACAAAATGTCACACCTTAAGCTCTCTTAGGGACAAACATTAGTTTTTCGGGTTGTAAAGGGTAAGTATAGTGAGCTTCAAGAAATAAAGTCGAATGGTGGTTATTCATATGCATTGCACATTCTATTCTTTGAATAAAAAGCTTAAAGGGGTAACTAGTGAATAAAAATATTATCCTGATAGGCTTGAAAGGCATAAACGAATCAAAGATGGCCTAAATTATTTCCAAGTTTGTTAGTTATTTAGAATTTTTCTTCAAAGAATAATCAAACAAGTTCTATAACACCACAAAACGATCAATACAACTCATTAGAAACAAAATTCAACACCAAGCAGCACACAATTCATAAGATTTCAACACAATATGCGTAATTAAAATTCATCATTCATGACAATGATCAAATACACACAAGAATCACCATGTCACAAGACTAACAATCTCTCTTTCCTCTAGACTCTATACAATATCAATTAGGTATCATCATAGGCAATCGATAATCAAGTTATTCATTCAATCACAAAATATGAATTCAACTAAGTTTGTCAACAAAGCATGCTTGCTCTTGGACTCTCATCACACAACATGGGTAATTCACACGCAAAGTTTCAATAAAAATTGAAAAAATTGGCTCAATTTTTCATATGCATAAAGCTTAAATACACAAAATACGAATCTCTCCCCCAACTTTAAAATTAATATTGTCCTTAATGTTTATTGAAATAAAGCACATAAGAGGGGAGAAATAGAAAACTCCTATTTCAAATAGATGATGCCTGTGGAGTCCATGGGAGATCCACACATATTACCAAGGATATATCCATCTTCATAAGAAAAAAAAAGACATGAAAGCACATAGGTTATTTACAAAAGTGAAAATGAAATTGAAGTAATGCAATAGCTAAACAAAGGAAAGTTCATCATGCCTAAATCTAGAAATGAAGCATGCTTCAAAAACTAACTAAGAAATTATTCAAAAGCAAAGGAAATAAAGGGCTTGGGTTGTCTCCCAAAAAGTGCTTGGTTTATAGTGCTCAGCCTGACTATCTTCTTTACTCATCCCAGACCCAAAAATAAGTGTTTATCATGACATATCTTTGTGTGCTCCAAAAGTGTAGACGATCCTTCTGGATAGGTAAGGTGAGGATGATCTAGAGTAGCATCAATGGCTTTTTGGACATCAACAAGTATATCCCCTATTACCGTGAATGGTCTTCCAAACATGGTAAAGGTGTACCTATCTTTTTCCATATTAAAAATAAAAAAATCAATAGAGCACAAGAATTGGTCACCATTCTCAAGCATATCTTAAGTCACCCTAGTAGGCTTTGCTTCATCTAGTGCATGTTTCTTGAAATTAAACAATAAAATTGAATTAGTGCTTGCATCTAGATCACATAATTCTATTTCACAAGTAGAGTCTCCAATTGAATAAGGTATAATGAAACTCCCTGAATTAGTAAGCACTGAGGTGGCTTCTCTTGCAAGACGACATTGCACTTTTAAATAGTTTAACACTCCTCCATTTGTTGTTGTTGGATAGCTTTGTAATGCTCCATTGGATTAATTTATGTGTCACTTGGAAAGTTTTCTATATGTTTTTTAGCATTAATTTCAGTAGCAAGTTATTCAATTTGAGTTTCTATTGATTTCATTTGAGCTCCTAAACTTGAAGCTGACTGCCCTAATTAAGTCACAATATTGTCTATCTTTGCTTTATTCTTATTCAATCGGGCTCTTGTTTCACCAATGAAAGTGCTTAGCAAATTCTCCAATGTTGCCTTTTTCTCACCTTTGGTTTCCATAAATGAAGTGCTAGTAGATGTCACGGAATCCATTCCTTGAGAAGCTCAATTAGAAGTCTAAGCTACAAATTGGTTAGAAAAATAGGATATTTGTGCAGCTAATTGTACAAATAAATCTACCTTAAGAACACCGGCAACCTTTTTAATGGAAGACCTCTTGGAAGGCCATTTATAATGGAAAATCAAGTGATGATTGGTAAATAAAGTAGAGTATGATAAAAATGCGAAGACAATAGTGAAGTTCTTAGAAGTAATACAACAAATACCTTACGAGCAAGAAATTTTAGAGGAATGACTCACATAATTATCACATATGTTCTTCCTTCCAAAATATACCAATTCAAGTCAATAACAAATGTAAGTTAAGAATTCCTAAGATCATCAATTCCCTCTATCGAGTGCCGAATTGACTATGAGTTCTAAAATGAATTTTGATATCTCTATAAAAATTCAAGAATAGAACTCTACAAAAGTTCAATGAATTATTCTTCAAAACTTCAAAGGTTTCACAAGTTTCTTAACTCTATGATTCCTAGGTTGTGTTATCCTTATGATCATGTATAATCTTTCATCTCTTGAGTATTGAATCTTATACATCAAACAATCTTAATTAGTGTCCAAATAATCAAGATAAACTACTAAACAAGATAACACAAACAAGATGAATAACTTGTACTAATATTGTTTGGAATTCAAAACATGTGATTAAATAAGGTTACATTATCCTCTAGAAAGAAAAGTTTAGATCATCAAGGATGAATACAACTTTAAGAAATAAATAAAAAAGAACATGAAAATTGTTCATCAATTTGTGAAGTTGGAGAAATGGTTAAAGCTCTCATTGTCTCCAAAAATGCCCTCTTTTGGTTCCAGAAAAATGAATAGCTTTTATCTCCAAGAACCAATCCATCCGTCCTTGGTTGATACTAATCTTCTCTTTTTAACTCATCTCAATGATTCTTTCTCCAAAAAAATCCTAAAATCCCTCTTCTTTTCATGGATTTTCCCCCTTCTTCTCTCCACTAATTTAGTATATCCCACTAGAGCATCACATGGGTAATGATGTATAGGTGTATCTAATGTGTATATCTCATAAAAATGCTAAAATTCATGATCCATTACCACTTGTCGCAAAAAAAATGCATCAACATCTTTTTGGTTAGCAGGGCAGCACCTAAGTGTGGAATAACGGTGCTTAGGTATCTTTGTTCTTTTTGGAAGCTTCGGATGGCACCTAGGTGCCCTATTTTAGCACCATTGCTATAACTGATGATGGGATTATTCGATATAATGGGAGACTGTGTGTGTCATTTGACAAGGCCATGAAAGGAGATATTTTAGAAGAAGCTCATACTACTCCTTACTCAATACACCCAGGTAGCACAAAAATGTATAAGGACTTACAACAACATTATTGGTGGCCTAAAATGAAGAAAGATATAGCAAAATTTGTGGCTGAATGTCTTACTTGTCAACAAGTTAAGATTGAACATCAAAGACCATCAGGGTTGTTGAAGCCTTTGTTGATTCCAGAGTGGAAATGGGAGCACATTACAATGGACTTTGTGCTTGAATTACCTAGAACACAAAAGGGGTATAATTCCATATGGGTGATTGTTGATAGATTAACTAAATCAGCCCATTTTCTTCCAGTGAAATCCACATACAATATGGACCAGTATGCTCAACAATATATTAAAGAGATAGTCAGGTTACATGGGGTTCCAGTTTCAATAGTGTCTGACAGAGATTCTAAGTTTATATCTACATTTTGGAAGAGCTTACACAGTACCATGGGAACAAAACTTGCATTCAGTACAACATTTCATCCACAAAGTGACGGATAATCAGAAAGGGTTATTCAGATATTAGAGGATATGTTAAGAGCTTGTGTGCTAGATTTTCAAGGGAGTTGGGATGCAAAGCTTCCATTAGTGGAGTTTACTTATAATAATAACTACCAATCAACAATTGGAATGACGCCTTATGAAGCATTGTATGGAAGGAAATGTAGATCTCCAGTTCATTGGCATGAAGTTGGAGAACGA